>CM045731.1:60578916-60638916 GCA_024760905.1 Plotosus lineatus | reverse complement strand
AAGAAACACAATCTAATCTATATATGGATATTTCACAGAATAAACACATCAGTCAGTGTCTCCAGTAGCACCTGAGATTAGGAAGTGGGAGTTGTGGACTATCGGTTTCGATGACATAAAAAAAGGAAGCAAAGTGTTTTCTGAATAAAGAACTCAAAAAAAAAAAAAAAAAAAAAAAAAAAAAAAAAATATATATATATATATATATATATATATATATATATATATATATATATATATATATATATATATGTACAGGTTTTAGTTTATAAAAACAGAAATTAATGGCCCTGATGGAAGAAATCTTATATATAAGAAATAATCTTGACCCAAAAGGACCCACAGGCACAGGTTTACAGTAGACCAGTCATTCGTTTCCATTACCTGAAGCTCCCCACTACACAGAACCAACCATCAAGCACTCCGGAAGGGGCATATTACAGCACACATGAGGACAGCATTGCTCCGCCTCTTCGTTTAAACGCTTCTCGTTTCTACAGCCATCTGTCTCTCTCGCTCTCCCTTATTCCCCACAACCCCACTTCTTCTCTCAGTTTCTTCTCTCACATTTGCCCTGATGGTTATTTTTAGTCACAGTAGAGGAAGGAATGTAAAAAGATTTAAATGAAAGTGTTTTCAGCCCTGGGAGATCATGGTCTAAGTGAACACTGAGCAGAAGCATCTTCATGAGTATCCGGTTTATTGAGAATCACATTGAAATACACCGAAATATCTCGAAACCCCCCTCTGGGAAAGAGAAAGTACGATGGAGAATTTCTTCTCATCATTATTGTACAGATGAGTCAGAATGTCGTGCAAATAGTCTCATTCTCGCTCTCTTTCACACACACACACACACACACACACACACACACACACACACGCACACGCACACACACTAAACCATGTACCACCAAAACACACCGATCAACAAACCAACAATTGACCTTCCACAAACAAACACAAACACACACACACACAGAACAAGCTAACATCTCAAACTAAGACACACACCCTGAAACCAAGACACATCCATCACAAACTGAGACACATTTACCCATAAACTGAGGCATACCCACCACAAACCAAGACACGCCCATCACAAACAGAGACACACCTGCATATAAACCAATGCACACCCACCAAAACAAAGACACACCCATCACACACTGAGACACATCCACCACAGAGACACACCCACCTATAAACTGAGACACACCTACTGCAAACCAAGACACACCCACCGCAAACCCGGACACACCCATCACAAAATGTGACACATAAACTGAGATACGCTCAGCCATGAACTGAAACACACCCACCACAAATAGAGACACATCCTCCAAAAAACTGAGACACACCCACCTATATGCTGACATAACAAACCACACCTGGAATCACCCACATGCTAATATGTGTATGCGAATATGTATGTGTATACATACACATGCTGAGAAACACCCACCCACTAGACAAGACACTCCTACCAATGACTAATACATACCCACCCACTAAATAAGACCATCACTACCAAGCCATATCCAGCAAAAACACCCTCAGAGTTTCCTCACAAACACTCCCACACACTCACCAGTGAGAGGCCGCGAGGCCCAGTATCCATTAAAGGGTTTTCAAATCAAACCTTTAAAAACGTGTCAGACCACAGCCATAACACCAGATACAGATACAACCCATTTATAATCATTTAATATCATTTGATCGCAAGCACACGGGTATCAGATGATTCGGTCCAGATGCAGGACCACTCACTTGGGTGATTTGAAAAAAATTCAGAGTGGATATACCAGTGACTTGGTGTCTCATAGGAAAAAGTCAAAATTTTAATACGGTCTGACGTCCTTAAACAAACAAACAAAAAATTCCCCGAATAAAACCCCACATACAACTCTCTCTTCAGGAACAACTAAGAAAAAGACTCCACAGCCCAGGAGAAACCCCCACCATTTACATTTGGCAGATGCTCTTATCCAGAGTCTATCTGTCTTCCTTTCGGCTTTTTCCCTTTTACTCGGGAGTCGCCATAGCGAATCATCTGATTCGCACGTTTGATTTGGCAGAGGTTTTTCCGTCGGATGCCCTTCCTGTCACAACCCTTTTAACAAGGGACAGAAACACGCTGACGACTTTGCAGCTACTCTTTACGAAAGTCAGCAATGGTTCTTTTACATGAACCTCTCACCACAGACAGTGAGAGACATGGCCCGCCTTTGATAACCCAGTGAGCTGCACTGGGGGATGCTCTTATTCAGAGTGACTTAGAATTATCTTTTTTTTTCTTTTTTTAATATAACTGGGCAATTGAGGATTAAGGGCCTTACTCAAGGGACCAATAGCTTTAGATCAGTAATCCATCACCCTGAGCACTAAACCACCACTGCCCTAGATGGGGTCACGACATGGACACCCATCCTCACACTCCATATTGCAGGGTGAGCTGAAGGTGTAAAGTTGGTGGAAGTTACTCTTACAAGCCTGTGTTACTGCGTATATAACGCGAGGGAGGAGTGGAACCAATTATCTAATGCAGTTATACTTTATCTATTCTTAAACTTTTCAGTCGAGATTTTGAGCTACATATGATTCTTCCTAGTCAGTTCACTGTCCTTGGCTGTTGCAGTTTTCTGCTAAACATTTAAAATCACATCAAAAATACTCATTTTGTTCCAGTCACACAACATTATTTCGAGGCAAACAAGTTTGATATTTACAATTCAAATTCACGGAGGCTCGAATCCAGACCCTGCGATGAAGATCAGGTATCAGAACCCATTGCATTACAGGGTTATTAAGGCAGATACTGTAGTTGCTTCTAAATAGCTTTGAATCAGTAACACCCGACGATTACCAGGCAGGGGGCAAATCGGATCTGAAATTATCCTGTAGTTGCGTTGTGCCAGAATTAAGAGGAAAAACAAACAGAGAGGAAGAGTGAGGTCTCTGGTGAAGCCCTCAGAGTGCGTCAGCTGCAGTCTGGGCTGGATTCCAGTTCTCACCAACCAGAATAATAAACATGCTGTCATTCAGGCTGTGTGTGGTGTGTGTGTGTGTGTGTGTGTGTGTGTGTGTCCGCGGCGCATGTGTGTCTTTAGCATGTATACACAGTGTAAGTTACAGTGCTCCAGAAAAGTATTTAAGACAGAAGAGTTTACACGTACTTATTTCTTAGTAAAATGTACATGTGTGAGAGCGACAGAAAGTGTGTGTGTGTGTGTGTGTGTGTGTGAGAGAGAGAGAGATAAAAGTGTGAAAAAGAGACAGTGAGAGAGTGAGTGCCAGGAAAAGAGGTGAGGGATACAAGTGAAAAAAATGAGAGAAATAGATATAGTGAGAGAGAAACAGAAAGAGGGAACTAGAGAGGGAGAAATAAAAAAAACACAAGAAAGACAAAGTGAATGAGAGAGAAAGAGTGAGAGTGAGAAACTGAAAGAGAATGAGAGAGATAGGAGTGAAAAAGCTAGAAAGAGAGATCGAGGGTAAGTGAGAGAATAAGATAGGAAAAAGCGAGAGAGCGAGATAAAGCGAGATAGAGAGAGGGAGGGAGAAAGAACAGGAGGTGAGGGAACCTGTGAATGTTTGATGTGCAGTTCATTAATTTAACATTATAATCACCGGCAAACCACTGTTGTGTAAGAGCTATAACACACACGGTTTTATCAACCCCCCCCCCCCCCCCCAACCCCCTCGGCGGCAAATGCAAAGTGCAGAGTCATTATTTTTGTATAATGACATGATCTGGATTGTGTTATTCTGCTTCTCTTGCTCTCTCTCTAAAAAAAAAAAAAAAGCAAGTTCTCATTTGACCAAGACCCCCCTGAAAACAACTTCCTCTGTCCCCAAGCCTTTCCTCTGCTGGGAAACTCTCCAAAAAAGCATCATAACTACTCCAAAATGCTTACAACTGAGATTCCCTCCATAATTGTTCAATAATCCAGCACAGCAATAACTTGACAATATATTTTGCCTACAATATACTGATGTACTGTATATTATATATTGCCTTGACGATATAGTTAGCTACGTTTCTGAGATCCCGCGATCATTAGTCTTGGGTTACATGATCTCAGCATAAACGTTCCTACCATAAAACCAATAGACCAGAACCAGTGCATCAATATAAACAACGTGAACTGGGAAGCCTTGTCCCAACAGTGTATCCCACCACCCCGAAATAGCATAATAGTCCCAGTAGAAAAAAATGATAAGACTCCCAATAGCTATATGCTTCTCTAGACTATGTATCGAGATCCCTGCATCGACAGTATAATGGCCTCACTTCAGCTTCAATCCTGCCTGAACCGAAACTTTGAATGAAAAAACCCCTCCTTTCTCCCGTGACCATTCATCTTCCTGTTTAAAAACAACCGTGAATGGAAGTCATTAACCGCCAAATCCTGAAACACATGAGCCCCAGGCCCTGGCGTGGCATTCTCGAGCACATGGTTAACAGATTCACAAATGCAAACGCCGAGAGAGGATGTGAAGAAGGAACAATTTAATAATTCCTCGCAGCTGACTAGTCGTTTATAAGACTGACTGCTCACTTGGTTTCTGCAGGCGTTAAATGGAGACCGGTGCCTGATGCAGTTTCATGTCAAGTTGGAGCATGTACGCCAAGCAAAAATAAAGATGAGTTGCTCCAGTATCTTTTTTTATAATCTTAATTTATTTCCAAATAATATGAAGCTCATCACTCGTACATTGTTGATTAATCCTGTTAGGGCTGCAGGGAGGTTGGTGCCTATCTCAGCCGACACCGGCCGAAGGTGGGGTACGCCCTGAACGGCTCGTCAAACCATCGCAGGGCCAACACACAACCATTCATACTCACACTCATATCTAGGGTCTATCTGGAACAGCCAATCTGCCTAATGTGCATGTATTTGGAATGAGGGAGGAAACCAGGGCACCCAGAGGAAACTTACGTAAGCATGGGGAGAACATGCAAATTCTACACAGAAACACCTGAGCTTTGGACTCGAATCCAGGTCCTTCTTGCTCTGAGGCGGATAGCTCATCTAAAAAACAATTATTTAAAATTACATAACCTGCTGACAAGACAATTTAGAAAACAAAGCAGGCACTTAAAATATGTCACCTTCAATTTCTGTAACCATGGCAGAAATATTTTGTTAATTTTCGCTTAAAAAAAAACTCATACACTCCTATTAAGTGCAATTACGTACAAAATCAGTAAAGCCTAACAGCAGGTTGTCGCTATTACTACGGACTGCTACGGTATAAGGTCTGTTGGGTTTTTACACCTGAGCCTTGTGGCTCATCAGGCCGGTGCATATCCCCGGTTTCCATAGCGTGAAGCGACCAGGAGTTCCACTCCCCCGGATGGGACGCTAGTCCATCGCAGGTTACCTTCCCAGTATATTTTTACTGGTACCCATTTATACTGCTGGGGGAAGTGGTGGTCTAGTGGTATAGGGCGCTGGATCGCTGATCCAAAGGTTGGGGGTTCGAGTCCCACTCTCCACAAGGTTGTCACTGTACCCCCCAGTGCAGCTGACTAGGTTATCAAAGGCTGGCCATGTCTCTCACTGTCTATGGTGAGAGGCATGTAAAAGAAAAATTGCTGACTTTCGTAAAGAGTAGGCCGCAAAGTCGTCAGCGTGTTTCTGTCCCTTGCTAAAAGGGTTGTGACAGGAAGGGCATCCGACGTAAAAACCTCTGCCAAATCAAAAAAAAAAAAAACGTGCGAATCAGATGATTCGCTGTGGCGACTCCCGAGTAAAAGGGAAAAAGCCGAAAGCAAGACAGACCCATGTATACTGCTGGGTGAACAGAGGCACACTTGTGGTTGAGACCTTGCCCAGGGGTCTTAGCACAGTGTGGGTCTCAGTGGGATTCGAACTCACAACCTCCTGATCATGAGTGCAGCACCCTAACCACTACGCCACCGGCCCCACTACTGCTACGGTGTACTGCGGGGAAAACATTCTCCACAGCCATACACCGGTCGTCTAAATTTCAGGGTTTAGTGACATCACGCTACAAATTGAGATAAAGCCAACAAGCAAATCATTAAGAAAAAAAAATAACAATACCAATACAAAAACCTGCTCCACTCTGCTTTCATAAGTGCGCACACCCTCCTGATTAGCGCTCTACCCAACTGCCCAGGGCATTTATACCAATGAACAATGCTACATTCCAGTCAAGCTTGTAACTCTGAACGCCGACTAGTCTGAGAAAATAAAGCACATAATTACACCTTTAGTGGTTTAAAAGTCTATAATTGGGGCAGTAATCTCTAAGGTATTTATTTGTTCCATTATACACTGCTTGAGAACATATACAATTAGACCTTACTGCTGCGTTCTGGGTACACTTCTATAGGCTGTACCTCATGGGACAGAAATAGACTTGTTCTGTACCCCAGTTTATGATAATAGACAATAAAACAAAGGAAACTGGCCACTTTGCCGAATCACTTAATCCTACAATTAGAGTCAGCCAACACATTGGCAAAGGCAGGGTACACCCTGAACAGCCAGCCAGGAAACCCACACAGGAAGAACATGCAAACTCAACACAGAAATGCCCGAGCCTGAGACTCAAACTCAGAACTTTCTTGCTGTGAGACTGAGTTGCTAACCACTATGCCGTCTTGCCACCTGAAAACAAACTGTAAATTCAGAAGGACCTCAGGCTAGTCTCACGACCTTTCAGTTCAGCAAGTAACAACAATTCAACATGGCTTCGGAAACATTTTCCACTACTGAGTCACTACAGTACAACTGGCAACTGCAAAACGGCAATACACTGGAACCCAACAGCAACTATATGAAAGGAAATAGCCTCTTTTTCACCACTGACAGACTAACAGACATGGGTGTATCTCCGTAGGGATCTTTTTGATGTTATTAGAACTGTCTGATCACATCGAAAGTAACTTTACAGCGATACAATCATATCTGTTTGCTCTTAATAATTGTAAATTTAACAGAAGAAACTAGAGGGGAACCCAGAGTGCAAATTAACTCCGCCTATATATGTACTGGTTTTAATTACCCATGTGTTTGTCTCATGATATGTTCTATAGTACTAGATGTCTCCAAATAAGCGGGGAAAAAAACTCTTGTTTGAAGGTTTTACAAGCTGGCTGTAGTTTGACATGTGTTTCATAGAAACAGCATGTATATCAGCACTAGATTTAAAATTATTAGCGCTCTTTTGCTAAAACGTCGCAACCTTGCTCTGACCTTCACTTTTGACCTAGTGACATTTTAAAATGGAGGCATCTCTCGGACTTGGGCAGTGTTGCGTCCCTACCAAGTTTGCACATCCACCTATGCATGTGTGGTCAAGATATTGTTCAAAGACAAACAAACAAACAGTATTGATTAAAATATAGTAGGCCCTTGATATTCCCTAGGGTTTGGTTCTGGCCCCTCCCGCGAATGAAAATAATCCGCGAGTTCTGTACCCCGAAGTATAACCCCATGGATCAAATTACATGTACCAATGAGCAACCAGAAGTAAAATACTATGTATCTATTACATGTGCTAAAATATGCTTCTAAAACACATTGTATAGACAGTCTCACTCATTTATACAGTATTAATGTAGTAAAATGTAGTACTGATTAAGAAAAACCTTTAATTTTGTACTGTGATATTTATTAATAAAATATATGAACATTATACAGCATACTTTTTTCTATCTATCCATCTATCTATCTACCTACCTACCTACATACATACATACATACATACATGTATATATATATATATATATATATATATATATACACACACACACACACACACACACACATACATACATACATACATACATACAGTCGACCCCCTACTTACGAAACCCCCTGGGTACGAAAATTCCGGGTTATGAAAAACATTTTCCTCAGTTTTCGTCCCCGGGATACGAAAACAACCCCCTCTTACGAAAAGCGCCATTCAAAATTCAAACGTGCCAATCAAAATTTCACACGATGCACGAGTTGCTCTCTCATTGGCTGTCTCCCAACATCCTGCCCCGCTGGCCTCCCATTGGCTAGGAGGGATGACGCAGCTTAACGCTACCCATATTTCCTGTTTGTCACACGCAGGAAGGAGAGTTGACTGTTGGCTTGTTTTGAAATTGATCATGCAGCGTTATATTTCGTTATCACCGAAACCCCTCTACAATTGGGACGATATTGAACCAGAAGGAGACCTTAAAGCGGAAATACAGTGACGGAGGCGATTATTTCAGCACGATAGTAAAACAGAGTGCTCCGTGGGAGAAGACCTCCGATCTCGCAAGGAAGCAAGTTAATATTGAATGAGGACCTCTGATCTTTAAAACAGGTACTGTAATTCCGCTTTAAATAAAACATCCTGTCCATTTAAACATTTAAATAGAATTGTTCCCGTCAGCTGCGCATTGCATGTGGGCGGGGCCTGAGTTTTGTGTGTGTGTGTGTGTGAGAGCGAGAGAGAGAGAGAGCGAGAGGGAGTGTGTGTGTGTGTGTGTGTGACACGAGAGAGAGAGAGTGTGTGTGTGTGTGTGTGTGAGAGAGAGAGAGAGAGAGAGAGAGAGAGAGGGAGAGAGATGTGTGTATGTGTGTGTTAATAAAAAATGTTTAATAATGGTTTAATTAATAAATATGTTAATAAAATGGTTTAATATGCTAATAAAATATTTAAATGGTTTAATAAATAGTTTTCTTTTACTTTTAACACATATTTCATACAAAATTGGTGTACTTTTATCATTTTTAAAGGGTTTATGGGGTAGTCTTGGAACGAATGAGGCGTTTTACATGTAAAATGCGCCCCCTACTTACGAGACTCCCGTGTTACGAAAAAGGCTCTGGAACAGATTAATTTCGGAAGTAGGGGACTGACTGTATATATATTATATATATATATATATATATATATATATATATATATATACACACACACACACACACACACACACACACACACACATACAGTATGTATATGTTTTCATTTTGTATGTATAATATATTATCCAGTTAAGCTCTATGATGCCACTCAAACGCCGGCTGAGCACCATCAAAAGGACATAAAGAACATGAAATGTAAAAAATTGGATAAACAAAACAAAACGATAAACATGCTACACCACAGAAGGACATAAAAGAACTTGAAATGTAATAAATTGGATAAACAAAACAAAACGATAAACATGCTACACCACAGTACATAAAATCACACAAACAAACATTCTAAACATTAACTTAGGTACTGTACTGGAATAATAATTGAAAAAGACTTTAATCCTCGAGTGCTTTCAGATGATTATTTCTCTTCAGGCACTTCAGAAGAAACTGTCGTTTCTTCGGGAGAAAGTCTTATTTCTTCAGAAGAGACATCCAACGTCATTACCTTTTCTAGCGCTTAGCCAGAGAAAACGCACAGCGTTTGAGTGGCATAATACAGCTTGACTGGTAATTAAAACACACAAAAAAAAGAGGCTCATTGAAAACTTGTGAGCGAATGAGGAAAAAGGGGCATTACATCATCTCAAGCAATCAGGAAGGAGGACAGCCATTGGCTGAATTTGAGTGACGTGTCAGTTGCTTGGCAGTCTGCGAATACTCAAACCATGAGTGCAAAACTGCGAATAGTTAAGGGCCTACTGTACTAAATTCTGTGTTGGGTGGTGGTGGTGGGAATGACTGTTCAGTGCATGGAGGCCGATTCTCATATTGGCGGCTGTTTTCTAATGTTTACAAAAGGAAATGGCACACAGACTTCATGAAGAAATCAACGTTCAACGTGGTACCAAAAGTTACTTTGTTATTTAAAAACAGAATTCTTCATGAATTATGCATGACCCCTGGTTCGCCACTGTTCTTGCCAGTTGATGCATTTCACAGATGTCCTCATCCAGAATGACTGACAGTACAGCAGTGCGTTGGAGTTACTACCAAAAACACACCCACATGCTAGGGCATGAAAAGAGATTTAAAAGTACAGTACCATTGAGACCATTCAGTGAATAATAGTAATTTTAAGGGATTTAGGAATGAGATTTTTTGGTATTATTAAAAGAATATAAAAGATAAAGAAAGTGAGCCAACACAAATCCATATATTCAACAAAATGAAACTAATCATTCAACTGTATCTAAAGAAATGGCACCGAATAAATAGACACTAGGCTAGTCTGTCTGTGCGGATCCATAATCCCTGTATAAACAGTTCACCTGATAAAATATGTGGTGCTTGCTTTTATTTTAAATATGTATATTGTTTTTTCAGCATGTATGCGAGTCAAAATACTTCCGGTTCTGTTTATTAGGCTTTATTTTGATTGTTCATTTCACGCTCTGAGCTATTTGTAAACATGACCTTATATGGGATTTGTGGGCATGTTCAAACAGCAGTTAACATGATCAAGCTTTGTTTATTTACCGGAAATCAATTTATGCATGTACTACAAACAAAATTAGCCTCTCGAAAACCTCCCTACACACCAAAAAAAAAAAAAAAAACCCAAAAAACCTGATCTCGCAAATCTTTTGGACATTTTAATTAAAGTGTACCAAAAATAGCAAAGACCTTTTAAAGCTTAATAGTTAAAAATAATAATGGGCAGTGGTGGCCTCGTGGTAAATGGTGCTGGATGGCTGATCCTAAGGTTGGGGATTCGAGTCCCACTCTCCACAAGGTTGTCACTGTCCCCCCTGTAGAGGTAACTGGGTTATCAAAGGCCGGCCACGTCTCTCACTGTCTGTGGTGAGAGGTTCATGTAAAAGAACCATTGCTGAGTTTTGATAAGAGGAGCTGCATAGTTGTCAGCCTGTTTCCACCCTGCGATGGCCTGACGAGCTGTCCAGGGTGTATTCTGTCAGCCGGGATGGCGCCAGCCCCTAATTAGGATTAAGCTTTTACAGAAAATGAATAGTTACAAATAATATACTGATTGGTTTTCAAGGTTTCGGTATCACTTGAAAATGGTATTTGAAACTTGTAAATACGTTAACTGCACAGTAATCGAGTGGAAAGTGCCAGGAGGCAAATCCAAATAGCACAAAAGTGAAACAATAGGTATGCAGGAATAAACTGAAATTCCAGATAGCACCCTGAGAGAAGAATCTGTAATTGCCATTAAAGGTGCTGCCATAAATACAGGCTGTAATTATTTTGACTTGTCAATCACCTTAATGACTGCCAGGTCAAAAATATTCCGCGTTAGGTCCTGAGGCTTAATAGCATTAATCAGAGGTTTCTGCTTTTAAATAATCCAAAAACAGGGAATAATATCCTGAGAACTTCATTCTCACTTTCCAAAGGAATGACGGTACCTATAAATGTTATTCAAACAAAATGCGGCATTAATTGAACTGTAGTCACTGTACACTTTACATGGTGCAAACAGCCAGAAGAGGAAGTGTTTGGGATTTTAGCAGCTTGTATCACTGGATTAAAAACCTCCTCTTCCAGATCAAAAGCTTAATGATACCACACTGGAATGTTACTGGTCTGGTTCACCGGGACACACCTTACACCGCAAGAGTCAAGTCCCAACGACAGAGAGTTCACTGACATAACCATGGTCCTTGTTGATTGAAAAGGTGCAGGAGGTAGAGAACACTTGTTATTCAAATGAGGGCGGGAAATCAATCAAATCACTCCATCAGGCAGGAAGATTTTGTACCTGCTAACAGCGTTGCTATCAATAGACCGCACAATGGATAAATACAATAGAATCACTACACTTCTGTATAGGAAAGGCTAAAAAAAATGATGGAGGAAAGGATCCATTGGGCTTGTGTCTCCCAGAATTACTGCAAGCTCATCAGCGAAGCATCGCCCTTTGTTACGGTTACAGTTGAACCAAGTAGGCTTGTGGAGGAGGAGTGCATGCTTTATTTTTAGCTGGGATTTGATCCATTTTTGAACTTGTGTTGATCAGATTGAACTAATATGGAATGAATTGGGGCAGATCCAACCCAAACACAAAAACTGTTATAAATAAAGATTACGCAAAGACTATAAAGGTAACTGAACACGCAACCCATCCAAATGAATCATACTTTGTTTGGTGTCTTTTGGTTTTGATATGAAATTGCATAACAATCTCAAAAGTCTGCAAAAGATATCCATGACACTCAGTTGATATACTTGAGTGCTGGTACGTGCTATTTTGAGTGCAGGAGTGTACTCATGTCATTGTGGTGTATTCCAGAATGCAGTGCACTAGTAATACCTGCCTGATGATGTAATTAAAACGGTAAGTGCACACTTCACACTTGGTAACAAATGGAAGGGGTGGGTCCTTAAACTTTGAGAAAATGGCAATGAAGGGACACACAAGAGGCTTTTTCACTTTTTAACAGGTGAGCAACAAACATTCAAAAAATACTCAGCAGGTGATGCAGTCCAATGGTGAGATTTTTAGCAGCATCAAGAGGTCATTTACGCTAAGTATACGAATTGGAGTGTTTGATCTGTCAAAAGTTTGTGGACTGCACAAATAAGAACATAGTGTGCTACAGTGGTACCTCGACTTATGAGTGTCTTTTAGAACAAATTTTCCATGATAGGAACTTCGATCCCCATCCAACCAGCAAATTTTTGACTTACAAACTCTGCTGGGGAAATGGCTTTTCCGGGCCCATTAGCCTTGTGTTCTTCCGTGTGTATTCCTCCGCGCTCTGAAAACACGTTGTGCAGTGGTTCTCAATTATTTTCTTTGATGTCCCTATAGGAAAAAAAAAAACATTTTTACCCCCCACCCCAGCACCCCACACGCGTCTATAAATAGTGTTTTACTGCACTTCATATCACTGCTCTGTGCTATTTCCCGACACCATAGGGAATACAGTGAGAGTGCCACTGCCTCCTAGTGTAGATGATGCACAATCACACTTAAAGCTGGTCCACCAGTATGTTAAAAAGTCATGTTCCCCAAGGTCATACACGCCAATTAGTCTCTTCTGCGTGTATTCGCTCCTTTCCACGCCGCCATTTGTCGCGTGCATGTGCACAAATTTTCTGTGGTTCGGATTGTGTGACTTTCTAGTCTTATTTTTTTATTGGGCACATCCCAATGTTTTCTAAGATGGGTTGTAAGAAGGTGGCTGATGTACTCAAGAGGAGAAAATCGATTTCTCTTGAAACGAGGCTTGAAATCATAGATAAACATGAAAAAGGAGTCCGCGTGGCCGATCTCGTGTAAGGATTATGAGAAGAATGCATTGACCATCTTTACAATTCTCAAACAGTAAGAGGCCTTTGCCTGGCGGTAGTGTAAAGAGCAATGGGAGTGCGACCAAACAGCAGAAGACAAGTGATCAAAATCAGTGAAGTGAAATAAAACAGTTAAAAAAATCCAAAAAAATTAAATAAATAAACAAAAAGTAAAAAAAAATAAAGTAGTGTAAGTTAACGTCATGTGCTATTCTTAAGTTCAGACCAGGGATCCCAGACGTCCGCTATTTAGCGGAATTCCTCTATTTTAATTCACCACAGTGATAATTATTTTTATTCTTGTATAATTTCACTAAACAAATTGCATGGACGGCTAATAGATTAGCGGAATGTGTGCCAATCGAGTTGGCTTGCTTTAGATATGTTTTCCTCGATGTCGGTTGTTTCCGCTGACATTTGATAACACTCGGAAGTAAAGTACCACAAGAATGTACGCGAAATAATGAGAAAACATATGGCGGCTTGCTTGCCGATTTTCCGGTCGATTTCTTTCTGGATTTCTGGTCAATTTCGTTCCGGATTTCTTGATTTCAACAAGTTGTGGAAGAGAGACGTTCTCCATTAGAGATACAACAGAACGGTTATCGGGGTTAGATGCTGGGATCAAAAATTCATGGAACTGGTCGTGGCTGGAAAAAGTAGTAGACGGATACCCACTATCGGAATTCGTTTACAAACATAAAGATACGGGGAAAGCACTTTGCAGTCTGTGTGATGGGAACGTTATCAATTATGGAGGTAAAGGTTGGTTGGCATTGAAACAGCTTTGTGAAGCGAGTAAACATGTCGAAAAGAAAAAAATTGAGAAAACAAAACTACAAACTGCCTGGTGAGTCATTTTTATAAATTTATGTAGTAAGTACAGTGTAAGACTGTTTACTAGTGCAGAGTAAATGTTGTGACATTTTGAATTATAGTGTTATTATTACTATTAACATACTAACTTGTAGAAGCTAAATGTTTGTTGTGATAATATATGTCATGTGTTATGTGATCATTCTACAAATGAGTTGATAATTATCTCATAATTATGTTACACATGAATGACGAGCCATAGGGCTATGCTACTTCAATTATGTTTGTTTATCTACACTAAAATAACCTTTTAGTATTTTTACATTATTTAAGCTGTTTTGTTCCGTGTTTATGCATGTTACAAAACAATGATTAACTTGCTTGCATTTTTTACATGACACGCTCTGCCCCTGTACCCCGCGAGGGGCCCTTGACCCCCAGCTGAAATATTTCATTTCCTCTATTTTTAAACCTGTTTCCTCTATTTTTTCTAAACCTCACTGGGATCCCTGATTCAGACACACTTACTGTATTGTTTATTGACTTATTGTTTATTCTTGTTTTATGATTATATATAGTTAATTACAGCATTATTGATGTTACTGTACATGTGTTACTATTGTGAAATGTTTATTGTTACATGTTTATCTTAAATATATTACGTCAAAAATATGTGTTTGTGTCAGGTTATAGGAGTATGGGAGGGGGTTGGAATGAATTGATTGGTTTTCCATTGTTTCCGATGGGAATTTTTGTTTCATCTAATGAATATTTCAACTCACAACCTCGCCCTTGGAACGGATTAATTTCGTAAGTCGAGGTACCACTGTACACTAAAAGGAGTATGCTGTTAGTGTCTGAAAGAAAAGGAAATGCGTTGATAAGGGTTTGAGTATTTATTCATTTTAAAATGTACTGGTAGATTTTATGTAAGGACAAGTAGTGGCCTGGTGGTAAAGACGTTGGATCACTGATCCTAAGGTTGGGGGTTCAAGCCCCACTCTCAACGTGTTGTCACTGTCCCACCAGTGCACTAATTGGGTTATGAAAGGCCAGCCATGTCTCTCACTGTCTATGGTGTGAGGTTCATGTAAAAGAACCATTGCTGACTTTCGACAAGAGTAGCTGCATAGCCGTCATCTTGTTTCTGCCCCGCAATGGCTGGCGAGCTGTCCAAGGTGTACTCTGCCCTTCTGCCCTCTGTGTACTGTGTACTATGCAGTGTACTCTGCCCTGAGACAAGCGCCAGCCTCTCCGTGATCCCAATTAGGATTAAGCAGTTACAGAAAATAAATGAATGAATATTTTAGAATTAATTAATATATTAATAAATATTCTTCAGTTTCCTCCAACAGTCTAAAAGCGTGCACATTTGGGTAATCGACCTTTCCAAATTGACCCTAGGTTTGCATGTGAATGGATGTGTGTGTAGGCTCTATGATGGGCTGGCACCCCACCTTTTGCTCCGTGTCGGGTGAAATAGGCTCCAGCCTCCTTGCGACCCTGATAAGAGTAAGTGTCTCAGCACCCAACTGTACTGAATAGGGTGCACAGTTGATTTAAGCAAGGTGCCCAACTTATGAGTAGGGCTGTTGCACCAATGGGCTGTCCCACCAACCCCACAAATGGGCTGATGGTAAATAGAGTCATCTCCTAACAGAAGCTATCTCAGCTCAGCTGGTTAGCGATGTGCTAAGTGAGTACAGATGAATAAAAAAACATAATACCTGACGCTCCCCAGCTTACAAACGAGTTAGGTTCCAGAAGGCGTCCGTTAGATGAATTTGTTCGCAAGTTGTTACAAAGCTGAATCTTGAAAGTCTTTATGGTGTTAAATCATGACCATCACAAATCATTGTTAATAACGGCATTCCTCCCGTGATACCGCAGAAAACACCATCCTGCACATCAAAACCATTCAGCATTGCCAAGGCACACCATTTAACCCACCGGTCCCGGTCCCAGATAACAAAGTTTCTGTGTAGGATCTGGAGGTGCGCGGCGGCCACGTGTGCGCTTCAGACTGCGCGTCGCTAGAACGGTGCAAGACGTGCTGACCTCTGAGAGCAGGTGGAAAGTTCATAGTAGTGTGGGACATGAAATTAAACAATTACAAAACTTTTACCCCCCCCCCCACCCCACCCCCCACCCCGCGCTCCATAATCATCACATTATCAATATCAATATCAGTTTAAAATCCTGGTTCCTCTCAAGCATAGCACAGCGGATTTTATCAGATTTATAAGGAGTTTCACTCTTATCCAGTTCATTAAAATACTGGAGTCAATTTGTTTCTTCTTTGAATTTTGGCAGAAGTTCAGAAATGTAACGGTTCTGCTTCTCTTCCCGGACCTCCGGTGAAAAGCACGTCAGCCACGCTCCTCTGCTGGAGCCTAGTATTAAGTGTACCTCAGGTTTAATCATATTTCATACTTATATTTATGATATATCTTTCCATAGATTTTATTCCATTTCTATTACTACTTGCTCTTCAATTTCATTTCACTTCTACTTTCACTCTCGACCTCGGAACGGATGTTCGTATCTTCGGATGTTCGTAAAACGAATGTTCGTAAGTGGGGGAGCGTCTGTACTGGGATCCCTCACTACTTCACGCTTCAATTCGTGTGGCTTCAGTGCATCGCTTTTTTTTTTTAAATATTCACTAAATTAAAAAATAAGGAACTTAAGGAAGAAAAGTGGAAAGGGCAGTGGTGGCCTGGTGGTAAAGGGCGCTGGATCGTTGATTGGAAGATTGGGGGTTTGAGTCCCACTTTCCACAAGGGTTGTCACTGTCCCCCCAGTGTAGCTAACTGTGTTATCAAAGGCGGGCCATGTCTCTCACTGTCTATGGTGAGAGGTTCATGTAAAAGAACCATTGCTGACTTTCGTAAAGAGGAGCTGCACAGCCGTCAGCGTGTTTCTGCCCCTTGCTAAAGGGTTGTGTCAGGAAGGGCATCTGACGTAAAAACCTATGCCAAATCAAACATTCGAATCATTCGCTGTGGCGACCCCTGATAAAGGGAAAAGCCAAAAGGAAATCTCTAATCTCAGGGGAAAAGGTTAAGGAAAATGCCATAAAACAAGGCCAATTATGCAAGAACAAAAAAAAAACAAACAAACAAAAAACAGCCCAAAACCTTCCATCAAATGTGAGGTGCACATCTGAGTGTGTGTGCATGTGTCTGTATGTGTGTGTATTTATATTATATTTATATCTTATGTTTTATTTTTGAATGTTTAATTGTTATTATGAGCATTTATAGCGTTGAATATGTATTTATTGATATTACAGACGCTCCCTGACTTACGTTTTTAATTGGTTCCAGACGGCCGAACGTAAGTTGAAAGTGAACATAAGTTGTTACAGTGACGTATGACGCTCATACTGTACTATACATCTATAAATAACATTACCGTATCTCATAAACCGCCCCATCAGTTATTATAAACATAACATTGTAAAATAATATCAAATATATTAAATAATATCAACATGAATTTCAAATAAATTAAATTCAAGCAAAATAATTTCAAATAGATAAATTTTAATCAAATTAACTCATCAAATATCAAACACAGTATCAAATATAACTTTTAACATTCTCTATGATGCGATCTTTCTGCTTGTAAACCGAAACTAAAAACCGAAAGTGGTTTACTTGCCGTGCTTGACACAAAGCGTGGGTTATATGGACTTCCGGTCTTTCAAGTGAGCAAGGGCGCCGTTAAATTCGTTTAGTACTCTGCACTGATGTGACTCACCAGCAGAGCGGACAGTTCTCTTTCTTTTTTGGATTCGGGTTTTCATTCATTTTACAACTCTCTTTGCTTAACCGAGTATGCATGGTAGATTTCGCCGATCCGAGCAGATAGATAATTCATCTCCGTGTATGAGACTTGTACCCATGCTAGTCGGCTTACGCTTCTGACCAACCATATTTGCTTAGGGTTACAAAAGTCCACAAAACGGTGTAAACACAGATTACAGAGACGTCATCTTAACACAAGGGTAACACGCTATATAACTTATTCTGTGTGTGTGTGTGTGTGTGTGTATTGTCTGTCTTCCTTTCGGCATTTTCCCTTTTTTACTCTGGAGTCGCCACAGCGAATCATGTGATTCGCACATTTTGATTTGGCAGAGGTTTTTACGTCGGATGCCCTTCCTGTCACAACCCTTTTTAGCAAGGGACAGAAACACGCTGACGACTTTGCAGCCTACTCTTTACGAAAGTCAGCAATGGTTCTTTTACATGCCTCTCACCATAGACAGTGAGAGACATGGCCCGCCTTTGATAACCCAGTTAGCTGCACTGGGGGGGACAGTGACAACCTTGTGGAGAGTGGGACTCGAACCCCCAACCGTTGGATCAGCGATCCAGCGCCCTATCCCACTAGACGTGTGTGTATATTATATATATATATATATATATATATATATATATATCTGAACTGGAAAGAAAGAGGGGTACGTTCAGTTTGTCGTTTGTAAACAATGGATGCCGCATCATTACGTCAGCGTACTACGTAGGTA
Organism: Plotosus lineatus; assembly: GCA_024760905.1. Classification (NCBI taxonomy): domain Eukaryota; kingdom Metazoa; phylum Chordata; class Actinopteri; order Siluriformes; family Plotosidae; genus Plotosus; species Plotosus lineatus. The sequence goes on along the minus strand of CM045731.1, from coordinate 60,620,364 downwards.
CGTCTAAACTCAAAATTTGACTTTTTTTTTAAACGTATTTTGAAAAACATAAAATCAAAAAAACCCAAAAAAACGTAACACACATGAATGTAAGTCGGGGAGCGTCTGTATATACACATATGCATGTACGCATACGTCAGTCAGGGGGGGTGGTTGATCCTACTTCATGGAATTCGGTGATCGCTGGCGGATCTCGGTTCCAATTAATCGCGGAATGTGAGGGATCCCTGTAATAGCACAGAGCTTGTTGTTTTAGAGAGTTGACCGGTTTGAAAAAGCCCTGCCGCATCGATCTTCTACAGCATCTCACCGATTAACCGCTGATAAATCTTACTATCTGTAAGGACTCAAAGAGAATTGTGTGAAATAAACTATGACATAAATGTACCATAAAAGGAAATCTTGTACTCCGTATCTCTAATGCGTTAAACCAGTAACCAACCCAAATTAATTTCAAATCAGACAAAGTACACCCTACTGTCTCTTGCATGTAACGACTTCAGTTCATTAAACACATTCCAGACTGATTAAACCAGTCCTAAAATATATATTAAAAATAAATACAGTAGAAATCTGTTTTTCGACATCACTGAAGAGACTGAAGACAGTTAATAAACAAGTATGTGTATTGCTATGTAGCCAACGCTTCCTGATAAGTGTGACAAGAAGCCTCGTGTACTTCTTGTGCTGGAGTGGACAGTGTAAAAGGCAGCAGGGGTGAGGGATTTGGGGGGCACGACGACTACGACACACAAAATCCCCACAGGCCCCTGCAGAGAAAAGGCTCTTTTCAGGTCTTTGTGGTTCCGGCTAAAAGACCCGTGTGGCAGCTTGTGCCAAGCTTTTGTGCTTTCTCATTTAGTCCACAAAGCACGCATGAAAGTAAAACATACACACGTTGCGAGATTCTTCAGGATGTCCGATTTGATGTGTGATCGTCCAGACTGGTCTCTCGGTCTCAACAACCCTCCTTTAAACCGAACACGACCCTTCTGTAGAGCTAACAACCTCTGACCTTTGGATAGGCAGGAAACCAATTGTAACAAGTCCCTATTGGCTCGGGTGGCGTTGCATAGCAACCCCTCCCAGGGGAGGATGTGCTATCCCTGTCTTGCCGCAGGCCAGGATTTCCATGGAAACGACACTGAATCGCAACAGAACAGGACAAGTCTGCTGTCGTTGGATTCTTTACAATAACCGCTGGAGGATCACAAGGCATCATGAGGAAGTAGCAGCGCTCTACTGTAAACACAACAGATACCCATATATTCATTCATTCTATACTGAATATTGCACATCCACATGTACAACACAATTATTGTTGCTACTAATACCATGTTTCACCAAACAGCTTGTCTGATATTGGATTATTTTAATTTGGACTATAGTTAGACTGTGATGTGGATGTCTACATTCAGTATATACCACACTGAGATGCCGCAATCTGATTGGTTTACTCTTTCGGGATAACTAACAACTATGCAAGGAAGGCGAGTCGGATGTCAGGGTATGTCTGTGGATGAATACTCAATTCAGTGATACAGTTGTTCTAGTGTATACTACACAGGAACATTCATTCATTTTCTGAACCGCTTAATCCTAATTAAGGTCGTGGGGATGCTGACGCCAATCTCAGCCGACTTAGGGCGAGGGCAGAGTATACCCTGGACAGCTCGCCAGGCCTATGCAGTACACAGGAACATCAGCCCAAACCCCCTCCCCCCACACAATAAAACGAGAGTGACAGTGGTGGTCCAGTGGTAAGGTGCCGGATTACCGATCCCAAGGTTGGGAGTTCAAGCCCCACTGTCAATGATTGTCACTGTCCCTCCAGTGCCGCTAACGGAGTTAACAAAGGCTGGCCATGTTTCTCACGGTCTGTGGTGAAAGGATCATGTAAAAGAATCATTGCCGACTTTCATCAAGAGGATCTGCAAAGCCTTCAGCATGTTTCTTCCCTGCGATGGCCTGGTGAGCTGTCCAGGGTGTACTCTGCCCTTGCCCAGAGTAAGTTGAGATGGGCGCCAGACTCCCTACGATCGTAATTGGGATTAAGTGGTTCAGAAAATTGAACGAGTGAATGAAAATGACAGATTTATTTTTACTGATTTTTAATCAGTATTAAGGCAGGCGAGGTCCTAGTGCATGCAGGTACAAAATCCAAGAGCTTCGATTCGACACTTGAAACCCTTTACAGACTTTTGATGGTATTACACGGGGAAGAAAAACAAACTAAAACAATAATTTTTCCAGTATCAAAATCTTCATAATTTACCCATGGTAGAGTGGTTAAGTGAGCTGTATGCTTTTGAGTTAATACAGGCTGCATGCATTTTAAACACGCCCATTTAAGGAGGGTAGGTATGGCGCAGGACTTGGCTGAGAGACTTGACAAGAAGCAGCCACTGGCAGCAGTAGAAAGCGAGCGCGTCCTTGAGAAACAGTTGAGAGAGGAGCAATTTAATTTAAATTAAAAAAAATTGGTCCAAAACCATTGGTAATTTTTTTTTTTGAGAATAATAAAAGGATAGTGTTGCGACTAATAATTATATAGCAGTAAACCAGACTGTATAGAAGTTGTCAGAAATTTCATTCCCAATTATATTTTGTGCACAATTACCTAATCTGGCTATTTAAGGTAGACCTTTGTCCTAATGTGCATGTCTTTGGACTGTCAGAGGAAACAGAGCCCCCAGAGGAAAGACAGATAGGCTCTGGTCAGCTGCAGGGTGTGAACCCAGAACCTTCTCACTGTGGAAGTGCTCATGCTTTAAAATCCGGTGGTGCTCTCTGGGTGTTCCTCTATCTCCTTCAACCAGGGATAGGAATGTCCATGATCTCACTCTCTCTCTCTCTCTCTCTCTCTCTCTCTCTCACACACACACACACACACACACACACACACACACACACACACACACCACACACAACCAGACACAAACACACGCAAACACTAACACAAACACACACATAAACACTTACACAAACAGACACTAACACACACACATACACACAAAAACACAAACACAAAAACAAAACACACACACACACACACACACACACACACACACACACACACACACACACACACACACACAGCTACCCTGAATTCCCTCGCCCCTTAGAAAACCATGCACTCCACAAGATTAATTCCTCTCATTTTCAGCCCACATCCATCTTTAAAAGATTTTTTTGTCTGACAGGACGCTTCCCTTCATCTCCTGCTCCTTTCATCAAGATGATTAAACCCTGACCAACAGACCCAGACTGTGTGGAGTGCGCCAGACAAAATTATCCACTGCACCTCTAGAGACCAGTACAAAAAAAGAAGAAGAAAAAAAAAAGACACCTCTCTGGTCATTCGGCGCAGTTAGTCCTTGATGGGAGAATAAAGTGAAGATAAAAAGGCAGCATGGATACGATGAGCAGATATGACTGGAGCTCAGAAATCCCTTTTAAATCCAAGTAGATTTTCAAGTGGTATCATAGCGTGCTTTAAACTCTAAATATATACAGAGCTACAAAAAGCTGTCCGAGTGATACAAAAAATACCTCTCTGCTTATTAACACCCCCCTCTCTCTCTGGGTGGTGTTTAATCTGAGCTGCAGGATGAAACATGTTCATATGACACTCAGAAAAACACAGCTTAACCTTAATGGGGTTTTCAGCTGGATAAAAACCTCAAAAGAGCCACGATTCAGACTGACCTCATCAGATCTTATACAATAGTAATAGCACGGTAATAAAGGCCGTGGTGGCAGCAACCCATAGTGGAGGACAAAGTAGAAGTTGTTCCTGAGCTGATGATAGTTTTAAAAAATTGATTAATTTCATAAGCATTTGTTTTGGTAACCAAAAAGTATATTAAAACAAGATTTTTTAATGAATTAATTTTTTTACATTTTTAAAAAGGGGGCAGTGGTGGTCTAGTGGTATAGGGCACTGGATCGCTGATCCAAAGGTTGGGGGTTCGAGTCCCACTCTCTACAAGGTTGTCACTGTCCCCCCCCAGTGGAGCTAACTGGGTTATCAAAGGCCGGCCATGTCTCTCACTGTCTATGGTGTGAGGCATGTAAAAGAACCATTGCTGACTTTCGACAAGAGTACGCTGCAAAGCCGTTAGCGTGTTTCTGCCCTGCGATGGCCTGGCGAGCTGTCCAGGGTGTACTCTGCCCTCGCCTGAAGTTGGCTGGGATGGGCACCAGCCTCCCCGCGACCCAAGTTAGGATTAAGCGGTTACAGAAAATGAACTGAACATTTTTAAAAATGACAGACGAAGGTAAGCTTCATGCATCAGCAAGGAATGGAAGTAATCCATTTACATTCATGGCATTTGCTGGATGCCCTTGTCCAGTGTGACACATTTATACAGTGAAGCAGGTTGAGGGTTAAGGGTCATTCTCAGGCGCTAATAACAGTGCCAGCTTGGGGGTAATCGGGTTTGGGGGGGGGAACCCCAACAACCTTTGGATCAGTAAGCCAGGGCCTTAACCACTGAGCCGTCACTTTCTATCAATAACAGTGTGTCTTTACACACTCAAAGTTTTAGTGTATGCTACACGGAAAAACAAACTAAAATAGGATCTTTCATAAACGTTTTTTTTTTTAATTAAATAATGGAGACAGGATTCCAAGTGACGGTGACAAACTGTGAACATCCATCATTTCATTCAATCATTATCTACTTGGAATAATGTTTTGCGATCCCAAGAGTTAGCAGCCCAATCGTTGGCGTCCACAAGTCTTGTAGTCGAAGACGACTTATGTAGGACAATTAGGAGGAGAATCTTCTTGAGTGGCTCAGAAGACCTACAGTCTCTCGCACAGCAGTTACAGATAAATGATGATGGTTCCTACATCTTTTACAGATGTTTTTGGGGCTTTTTTCATTGCTGTCATGGTCATCCTTCTGCATTCCAGTTCTGAAAGCTGATAATTCCAGGAGAGTATATACCTTGCGAAATTTGAGAGAATGTTTGAATTAAAAAAAAAAAAAAAAAAAAGATATCCCACGGTCAATGATACCGAAATCCTAGAAATGTAACAAAAAGCCGATCCAAAGAAGTGTGAATATGCCTTTGTCTGGGTAATAATTTATTTTTAATAATTTATTTTTAAGTTGCTTTATTCTAATTAGGGTTGCGAGGAAGCTGGAACCCATCTCTGCTGATTCTAGGTGCGAGCAGGGTTCACCCTGTACAGCATTCCAGGCCATCGCAGCCTTTGTTGAAAACAAATTAAAGGTTACTAAAACGTGCCTATATATCAGTAGAAGGCAGAAAGCAGCATTTTATCACTTTTTGGACATAAAAACAAATAAACAAACAAACAAACAAAACCAGAAAGTTTGTTGGGTTTTACTGCAAAAGTAAGACAAAAGTGCAACAGTCAAAAACTTTCAAGAGAACCGTGTCTGTTTCTGCAAGATGTTCTTTATAAAACTGCACTCATTGTACTTCCGACTATTATTTATTATCATAATTTATTATTTATGATAATACACAGTTTGTTTATTTATTACTTCCAACTGCTCATTATATCCACAACAGTCCTTTACAGGTGCATAAGACTCTTGTGCAGTGGTTTATGACATCACAACACTTAAAATAAACTGTGAGAAAATGAGACAAAAAAGCAGACAAACAAAACAAAAAACACAAGACATGGCACCTCGGGCTGAAGCTCAGGTTTGAATACCATGCGCGATGCGATATAGATTGTAATTATCCTGCTGGGTGATTAAAAAGAGACTAAACATCATCAATAACTCGAATAACTCATCCCCTTGACATACATGCTTCATTTTGCTTCTATATCATTCCCTCCCTTCATGCACACTTTTTTAAGGCGGTGGGGTGATGGTGATGGTGATGGTGGGGAAGTGGGAGGGGCGTTCGTGTGTGTAAGCAAAGCAAATAAAATCTCGACATTGGGTAATAACAGTAATATTGATTTTACAATGCAGCGAATCGATTTGAACGCTGCTCATAAATTGAGACGGTGACAATGAACGGTGATTCACACTGTGTGTGTGTGTGTGTGTGTGTGTGTGTGTGTGTTTGAGGAGAGAGAGAGAGAGAGAGAGCGAGAGAGAGCGGGAGAGAGAGAGATTTCTCTGCAGCTCCTGCTCTTGTCCTGGTAAGGCGTTCGCTTCTGGGAACGTGACACCATCTGTCACCTTAATGAGATATTCACACAGAATAATCTCCGGCTCCTGAACTGTTTGTGGAACAAAGATTGTATAACATACAAGTGCAGTGAAGTCAAGTGTCACGTATTTGGCTTTTAAAGTAAAATAAGTGTGAGAATCTTAGTATTCTTTACACGGTTTTGCGCCACAATATGTGATTCCCCACCCCTGCCCCTGCTACCTATTTATTTTAAACACACACACACACACACACACACACACACACACACACACACACACACACACACACACAAAGATGAATTTGTAGTCCAGAAAACATTTCTAACATTTCCTGTGAATACTCGTTTATTTACTAGTGGGCAGTGGTGGCCTGGTGGAGGGCAGTGGTGGCCTGGTGGTAAAAGGTGCTGGATCACTGCTCCTAAGATTGGGGTTTCAAGCCCCACTTATCGTTGATTGGAAGATTGGGGGTTTGAGTCCCACTTTCCACAAGGGTTGTCACTGTCCCCCCAGTGCAGCTAACTGGGTTATGAAAGGCCGGCCATGTCGCTCACTGTCTATGGTGTGAGGTTCATGTAAAAGAACCATTGCTGACTCTCGTAAAGAGGAGCTGCAACGCCGTCAGCGTGTTTCTGCCCCTTGCTAAAGGGTTGTGTCAGGAAGGGCATCCGGAGTCAGATGATTCGCTGTGGCGACCCCTGAATGGAACGGATGAAAGGAAAAGAAGAAGAAGACGCGTTTATTTACCAGACACTAAACTTCATAGTAAAATCCGTGGTGATGCCCTGTAGCCTTCGCTTCATGTCACCTCAGACAAGCCATTAAAACAGTAATATCATCATGAATAACAGAGCAGTCCTATTATTTCATTCCTTCCACACTCATCCTTTCCAGGAGATAATTAATCAACAAAATGAAATCCCTGAATGCTAAAAGTTACCTTTTCTCCAAGAACTTCTCACAGCTCAATAAATCCATGAAGATTCTCCAACAGACACACACATCTTCCTGACCGAAGCTCTCCAAGAATCTGTCTTAATAAATAGTAAAACCTTCGAATAGCTTTAACAAGCTCGAATTTAATTACATTTTTAAAAGAGCAGTTTATGCTCTTGAATATGCTGAAGCTGTAATTGGTTGTTCACGCTCATTGCAAATGGTCGAATAAAAAAGGTCACTGTAGATAAAGTGTCTACACGCGCTCATCTTTCACAGAAAACCTCGGTGTAAATATTTGCTCTGGAAAGACATTTGAGTGTCTGGTCTAAAAGATTGTATGAGTACTCACAGTCCGTTCTTCTGTATCCAGGGTTCTGTTTACACCTGGCTCTACAAATGCACCGTGGGTGATTGGATCGAAGCGGACAGCAAGACGCATCACCCTTTACACCTGCTTCTCCGAGAGGTGCAGCTGATCACTTGTGTTTACATTCCATTTCTGCCGACATCGCTGCTGCTGGAAGATCAAAGCCATTTATTATTAGCGCTGTTATTATTACCTCGTCCTTGGCGGCGGGACTGTGATCTCTGTTTCTGAGTCCATCTGTTTGTTTTGTGTATGAACAAAATCCTGACTACCTCCTTTGCATAGATTTTCACCAAACGTGGTGCAGACACTACTCTACCGGAGTCGCAGAGATAATTTGATTTTAGAATGTCAAGGTCAGAGGTCAAGGTCTGAGCAAGGTCACAGAGTTTAAGAGACAGAGCGCGTATGACTTTGAATCAGGTGCCCAATAGATATGCTGTTAGTATGGCACACTAATAGGATATGGGCTTTAAAATAACATGAATAACTTTGATTTGAAGGGCAGTGGTGGTCTAGTGGTATAAGGCGCGGGATCGCTGATCCAAAGGTTCGGGGTTCGAGTCCCACTCTCCACAAGGTTGTCACTGTCCTCCCTGTGCAGCTAACTGGGTTATTAAAGGCCGGCCATGTCTCTCACTGTCTATGGTGTGAGGCATGTAAAAGAACCATTGCTGACTTTCGACAAGAGTAGGCTGCAAAGCCGTCAGTGTGTTTCTGCCCTGCGATGGCCTGGCGAGCTGTCCAGGGTGTACTCTGCCCTCGCCCCGAGTTGGCTGGGATGGGCACCAGCCTCCCCGCGACCCTAATTAGGATGAAGCGGTTACAGAAAATGAATGAATGAACTTTGATTTGATTTTAGAATGTCAAGGTCAGAGGTCAGAGGTCAAGGTCTGAGCAAGGTCACAAAGTTTTAGAAAAGGAGAGCTTATAACTTTGAAATAGGTGCTCATAGACATGCTTTTATTATGGAAAATGAATAGGATACCATATATGAACTTTAAAATAAGATGACTTTTGTCTTTGAGTAAATGTATAAGGTCAAATCCCAGTGATTTCAAAAAACCTTGAAAAAGTGGTTGTTTTTTTCCTATTTGGTGATATCCACATACTGTAGAACACTGTACAATGAGCAAATAGGTCGTTAAAACCAGTACCACTAAGTGATCCATGCTATGAATGCCCCTCTAGTGTTATTCTGGGTCATCAGACAAGTGCCATATTTGCTAGCTAAACAAACAAATATGCTTCAAGAACCAATAAACATGTACAGTACCTTTTTATTCCAAACATTGGCAGGACAAAATCATTTCAGATGTGCAAAAGAACACAGAAAAGGTTTTTTTAAAAATATTATTTATTTTAACCTAGTCGTCGAATACGCATCAGAACACTTTGTACGAGTGTATAGTAACACCAAATATGTGGTCAGACATATCCCAGAGCACTTCAGTAAGTGGTTTCAGTAATCATATTCATCAGATGCATTTTAAAACCAAGTATAAACAGGATTTTAGTCATTTCTGCCAGACTTAGTTTGGCCCTCACTTGAGACCCATAGACTGTGTCCAGATGTTTACTTATTGGAACCCACAATGGTCACAAACACATCCTTTTGTTTCCCACAAAACATGTTTTTCCTGAAAGCACATGGAATCCAACAGAAGTGTTTTGAGGGAACAGGACTACAGCAGCTTTAAAATAGGAGTTGCTTGAAAATCTAGTTTTAAAAGTTCCCTGCTGCTTCTAACAAACCTTATATACCCGTCACAGGGTTTCACAAATCATATCTGTTGGAGAAAATTTATTGGAAGTAGAGAACACTTCAATTCTGGCTGTGCAGAGACACATGAGTTGAGATATCTTGAGGCAATGCTACAGCTCCTATTTCATTCAGACTTTAAAGTACATGTCAACCATATATCTTCCTACGCTTATCCGAGGTCGGGTCATAGAGGCAACAGGACTAGGAGGGAAACCCAGGCATCCCTCTGCCAAGTGATTCTCACATTACATTTATATTTACGACTGTTGGCAGACAGACTCTTATTCAACACATGTTACATTTGATCTGGTTTGAGGGTTAAGGGTATTGTTCAGGGGCCCAACAGTGGCAGCTTGGCAGTATTTGAGCTTGACTCTGTGACCATCTGATCAGTGACCCACTGCCGAGCTCTTCCTAGGGGATCCTGGGGTGTTCCCAGGACAAACAGGATATATAATCCCTCCTGCAATTTCTGGGTCTACCCCAAAGTCATCTCCCATTCAAAACCTCTAAAGAGATGCACCCAGGAGGCATCTTAATCAGATGCCTGAACCACCTCAGAGTACTCCTTTCAATGCAGAGGGACAACAGTTCTACTCTGAGCTTCCTCTTGATGTCTGACCCCCCCCCCTCACCCTATCTCCAAGGTTAAGCACAGACACTCTGAAAAGGAAACTCATTTTAGCTGCTTATAGCCATGTTTCTTTTATTATTTTGGTATTTTGGTCACCACCCAAACCTCAAGAGTACATACAAATGGAAAAAATATGAAAGTGCAACGGCAACAAATATCGATAACAAGCTATACGTTGTGGCATTTTTCCAATATTCAGAAAACAACACTGCTAGCAAGAAAAGATTAGCATGCAAAAGTAAACACATTAATAAAAAACAAATAAAACGACAAGATATTGTTAATCTCAATGTGTTCCAAGTAACTGCTACTCGAAAGTTTAGCTTCTGGTTTGTGATTTCACTTGTTGTGCATCCCTTCTGAGTGATGTCATTTTGAAGTGCTTGGCTGACTGACACCACTGTCAATCTCTTTTGAAAACAAGAATTCTCGGAGCATGTGAACCTCCACCAAGTTCAGCAATCGGATGATCCGAGATGGTAGTGTTTATGAATGCAGTAGCTCATAGCTCTTTAATGTTTTTGAGCACTTTTGGTTGAGCAAAGCCAAATTTAGTTCTAGTTCAAGTTAAGGACAACGTTTTCTATTCTATTCTTTTCTATTCAATCCCTCAAATGAGCAAAAATGTCAAAAAATTGACCTCTCACAATGTTAAAGAATCCTTCAAATATTCTAGTATCCAGAAATCGACTTGGAACATCACCAAAATCGAATGGAGTCTTCCTTGTCCAACATTCCAGTTGTGGTAAAACGTTCATGAAAATCCGTGCATAAATTTCCGGTAATCATGCAAACAAACAAATATACAAATGGAGAGTAGAACACGGTGAAGACAAAGCCACCACATATACTATATACAAAATACAGTAATTCAATGCATAAAGCAGTACACCAACAGCAACGCAGTGATTCTTCATCATTCATAAAATTCTGCCTGATGGTCTTCTAACACATCATACATCAATATCAATTGCCTCGTTTTATTCAAAGAGATCGGCATCAGTCATCTAGTGTCGATACATCGTCCCAGGGTTTGCATGTGTGTGCGCTTGTCTACTGCCACAACTGACCCAACACACAACTCAGCAACACTATTATTATCTCATGCCTAACCCTACTAACAGCTCTTTTCTCACCACTCCAAGAGTTTCCACATTTACACACACCCAACCCAACCTGCTGTCTCCAAATGTAGTACGGCTAAACCATAGTGATGGTACTTTGCTGCAGCAACACAGACTCCAATTTGTGTCAAATAAAAAAGGACTGTAAAATGTTCACTACCATCAAAGTGGAGGAAAGACATGAGGAACGATAGCCTCATAAAAGGTCAGGATTTGAGGGGACGGCATGGCAGGAAGCACTCACAAAAGGGCACATAAAGAATTCAACAGCCGTTATAAAACAGATAGGGGTGAGATGTGAAAGGCAGAGAATGAGTGAGAGGAAAAGACAGACAGACAGACAGACAGATAGAGAAAGCGAGATACAACTGTAAAGGACAAACATGAGAAAACAGTCACTTGCCAAATACGAACAGTCTAATTTAAGCCTCTGGTCAGAGCAGTTTGAGTAACTCAATTCAACAGGAACTCACCATCGCATCTGCTTCTTGAGATTAAATTATTCTGAATTATTAAACACATACACACACACCAACCAGAATAACTCAGAAAAGTGTATAGTAGCATAATATATCCCACTGTTGATATTGTAATGTCATATTATAGTAATCCCAGCCCAATCACTTTCCTCAAAGGCCAGAACCACTACTACTACTATTATTATTATTATTATTATTGTTGTTGTTGTTGTTCATTCATTTTCTGAACCACTTATTCCTAATTATGCTTGCCGAGAGGCTGGTGCCAATCTCAGCCGATCGAGATAGTACACACTGGACAGTTCGCCAGGATATCACAGGGCAGAAACATGCCAACAGCTATGCAGCTACTCTTGACAAAGTTAGCAATAATTCACTTCAGGGTAGTAACTGATCATATACTTCAAACATCCTTTATTTTATTTTATAGCTATCATCATCCTCAGTCATATTTTATTGCTCAGTGATTATTGCTGTACCATACCAAACAATAAAAAGACCACAGGGGTCCAGACGCTCCTGCCAAAACGGACCATTCCATAATATCCAAATATCAAACAAGCAGAGCAAGTTGAAAGCCCCAGCTTCACTTCATGGCAAGTAACTGTCCAGAAAATAAATTGTGACGGCCAAATGGACAATGGAACCCCTTCCTTAGGTCTCAAGGGGCAGAAGCTAAACAGTCCACTGACATCTACACATCTCGACATCTATATATACAGTACATACATACTTGAGCTGCACAATAAAATCGGTTTGAAACCGGTTCGAACATGCAAACAATACGTATTGCGATACTCTGAAGCAAAACCGTTTTTTTGACATGTATTCAGAAAACTTCGGAACAGTAAAAAAACTTCAGCATGCTTTCCTTGAAAAAAAAATTGCAACTGCAGAGGTCCCAGCATGTATAATCCTGACAACCGTGTTTCCGTCCTCTTATCTACAGTCAATCAGTGTGTGGAAAGCCAAGTATAATAAGAGTCATGCCATGATTGGGCAGTGTGGATGGTCACCAAGGCCTTCAAGCCAATAGAATTTGTTTCTATACAGGATACAGAAATTGTTCTAGAAGTGAAAAGAGTGTCAGACAGAGTGATGAGTCTCAAGTTAGAAATTAAAGGTGTGATGGTCAATGTTGTTAGTGCTTATGCCCCACAGACAGGATGTGAGCGAGAAGAGAAGGAGAGATTCTGGAGGGAGTTAGATGAAGTGATGCAGAGTATCCCCAGAGGTGAAAGAGTGGTTATTGGGGCAGACTTCAATGGACATGTTGGTGCAGGAAACAGAGGGGACGAGGAAGTGATGGGTAGGTTTGGTATCCAGGACAGGAACGCAGAAGGACAGATGTTGGTAGATTTCGCAAAAAGGATGGAAATGGCTGTGGTGAATACTTTCTTCCAGAAGAGAGAGGAGCATAGGGTGACTTATAAAAGTGGAGATAGGAGCACACAGGTAGACTACATCTTGTGCAGGCGATGTAATTTAAAGGAAGTCAGTGACTGCAAAGTAGTAGCGGGTGAGAGTGTTGCCAAACAGCATAGGATGGTGGTGTGCAGGATGATGCTGATGGTAAGAAAGGTGAAGAAAGCAAAGGCAGAGCAGAAGACAAAGTGGTGGAAGCTGAAAAAGGAAGAGGGTCAGGTTGTCTTCAAGGAGGAGTTGAAACAGGCTTTGGGTGGTCAGGAAGTGCTTCCAGATGACTGGACAACTACAGCTAATGTGATCAGGGAGACAGGTAGGAGAATACTTGGTGTGTCATCTGGAAGGAAAGTAGATCAGGAGACTTGGTGGTGGAATGAGGAAGTGCAGGAGTGTGTACAAAGGAAGAGATTAGCTAAGAAGAAGTGGGACATTGAGAAAACCGAAGAGAGTAAACAGGAGTACAGGGAGACACAGCGTAAGGCAAAGGTAGCAGTGTCAAAGGCCAAACAGAGCGCGTTTGATGACTTGTATGCTCGGTTGGAAAGTAAGGAGGAGAATATGATTTATATAGGTTGGCACAGCAGAGAAATAGAGATGGGAAGGACGTGCAGCAAGTTAGATTGATAAAGGACAGAGAGGGAAATGTATTGACTGATGACAGAAGTGTGCTGGGAAGATGGAAAGAGTACTTTGAAGAGCTGATGAATGAGGAAAATGAGAGAGAAAAAAGAGTAGAAGAGGTGACTGTTGAGGACCAGGAAGTAGCAAAGATTAGTAAGGGTGAAGTGAGGAGGGCATTGAAGAGGATGAAAAATGGAAAGCCAGTTAGTCCTGATGACATACCGGTGGAGGTATGGAAGTGTCTAGGAGAGGTAGCAGTAGATTTTCTGACAAGAACATTTAACAAGGTCTTAGAGAGTGAGAGGATGCCAGAGGAATGGACGAGAAGTGTGCTGGTGCCCATTTTTAAGAACAAGGGAGACGTGCAGAGTTGTGGCAACTACAGAGGGATAAAGTTGATGAGCCATACGATGAAGTTATGGGAAAGAATAGTGGAAGCTAGACTAAGGGCAGAAGTCAGCATTTGTGAACAACAGTTTGGTTTCATGCCAAGAAAGAGCACCACAGATGCAGTGTTTGCCTTGAGGATGTTAATGAGAAGTACAGAGAAGGTCAGAGGGAGCTGCATTGTGCCTTTGTGGATCTGGAGAAAGCATATGACAGGGTGCCGAGAGAAGAACTGTGGTATTGCATGAGGAAGTCTGGAGTGGCAGAGAAGTAGAGTGGTGCAGGACATGTATGAGAGATGCAAGACAGTGGTGAGGTGTGCTGTCGGTGTGACACAAGAGTTCAAGGTGGAGGTGGGACTGCATCAAGGGTCAGCTCTCAGCCCCTTCTTGTTTGCTATGGTGATGGACAGGCTGACAGACGAGGTTAGACAAGATTCCCCATGGACTATGATGTTTGCAGATGACATTGTGATCTGTAATGAGAGCAGAGAACAAGTGCAGGAAAATCGAGAGAGGTGGCGGTATGCCCTGGAAAGGAGGGGAATGAAGATTAGCCTCAGTAAGACAGAATACATGTGCATGAATGACAAGGACCAAAGAGGAACGGTGAGATTACAGGGAGCAGAGATAAGGAAGGTGGAGGATTTTAAGTACTTAGGCTCAACAATCCAGAGCAATGGAAAGTGTGGAAAAGAGGTCAAGAAGCGTGTGCAGGCAGGTTGGAATGGTTGGAGAAAAGTGTCCGGTGTGATGTGTGATAGGAGGGTATCGGCAAGAATGAAAGGAAAAGTGTACAAGACGGTGTTGAGGCCAACGATGTTGTATGGGTTAGAAACAGTGGCCCTGGGGAAAAGACAGGAGGCAGAGTTGGAGGTAGCAGAGATGAAAATGTTGAGGTTCTCTTTGGGAGTAACGAGGATAGATAGGATTAGGAATGAGCACATCAGAGGGACAGCACATGTAAGACGTTTTGGAGACAAAGTCAGAGAGGCTAGATTGAGATGGTTTGGACATGTACAGAGGGATAGTGAGTATATTGGTAATAGGATGCTGAGGCTGGAACTACCAGGCAAAAGGCCTAGAGGAAGACCAAAGAGACGATTCATGGATGTGGTGAAGGAGGACATGAAGGTCGTTGGTGTAAGAGAAGAAGATGCAAAGGATAGGGTGAGATGGAGGCAGATGATTCGCTGTGGCGACCCCTGAAGGGAAAAGCCGAAAGGAAAAGAAGAAGAAGACAGGATACAGAAATTCCCGCTAAAAACAAAACCATGGTTCATGTTGCTAATTGCTCAGAAATTTACCGTCCTACTGCATCTAGATTTTCACATAAACATTTATTTTAAAATGAGCAAAAGAGGGACGCAGTCCCATGAACCTGATCTCAAACAAGACACATTAACCATACATGTTTGTTTTTTGTTTTGTTTTTTTGCTTAAGGTGGCAATAATATCCGTCGACTCTGAAAAAAATGACATCACACAACTTGCGGACTCAGCCTCAGGATCAACATGCTCCAAATTGGTCCCAGATTTTGTTAAATTACATTCCACCTCTCTCCAGCATAATGTTAATATTAATGTGATTTATATGATAAACGATATTGTATGTTATTCTTGTAAATTTCCAAAGTATATTATATATATATAATAGCACATGTAAGACGTTTTGGAGACAAAGTCAGAGAGGCTAGATTGAGATGGTTTGGACATGTACAGAGGGATAGTGAGTATATTGGTAATAGGATGCTGAGGCTGGAACTACCAGGCAAAAGGCCTAGAGGAAGACCAAAGAGACGATTCATGGATGTGGTGAAGGAGGACATGAAGGTCGTTGGTGTAAGAGAAGAAGATGCAAAGGATAGGGTGAGATGGAGGCAGATGATTCGCTGTGGCGACCCCTGAAGGGAAAAGCCGAAAGGAAAAGAAGAAGACAGGATACAGAAATTCCCGCTAAAAACAAAACCATGGTTCATGTTGCTAATTGCTCAGAAATTTACCGTCCTACAGCATCTAGATTTTCACATAAACATTTATTTTAAAATGAGCAAAAGAGGGAAGCAGTCCCATGAACCTGATCTCAAACAAGACACATTAACCATACATGTTTGTTTTTTGTTTTGTTTTTTTGCTTAAGGTGGCAATAATATCTGTCGACTCTGAAAAAAATGACATCACACAACTTGCGGACTCAGCCTCAGGATCAACATGCTCCAAATTGGTCCCAGATTTTGTTAAATTACATTCCACCTCTCTCCAGCATAATGTTAATATTAATGTGATTTATATGATAAACGATATTGTATGTTATTCTTGTAAATTTCCAAAGTATATTATATATATATATATATATATATATATATATATATATATATATATATATATGCACACACACACACACACACACATATATATATATATATATAAACATATATATATATATATATATATATAAACATATATATATATATATATATATATATATATATAAACATATATATATATATATATATATATATATATATATATATATATATATATATATATATATACTGGATATAGGTTAGTGGTTTCCTCTCAGCTTTCAGAGTAGGCCGTGGGTCACGTCTTTCCATTGACTTTATTCATGAGACATGGCCCTAAGCAAAGCAAAGATCAGATACAGATCACCTGTCTGCTTTCTGAGATCAACACACTAATTATTGAAAAGTGCCCTTCGGTTTGCTTTATGAAAAGGAGAGAAAAGAAAACTGAAAAGTTGAAACGAAAAGAGATGAAAGACAAAGCAGGGCATTCCTGCAGATCACGATGCATTATCTCTAAACTGGAACACGAGAGTGGAGCTTCAAGGGATAGGAAATAAAACAGCAGAGAAAAAGGAGACGGATTCTAATTCTGCTGAGACCTATTGATTTGCTGGTACTGCTGTATGAAAAACACATTTACGGCTCATTCTGCGGGAATAAATTAAAGTGAGAGAGAGAGAGAGAGAGAGAGAGAATAGATAAGGAGATGAGATTAGTTTCTCTGTTGCTCATTGCTAAAGACCATAAAATCCCTCAGCCAACAAGAATTCCTCTACAAAGTCCAATACATGCAGTACAAGACATGAGGCTCTTTGGAACACTTAAAATCCTCAGGCTAGTTATCCGATCAGCCAATCATGTGGCTGCAGCATGACTCATAAAATCATGCAAACACAGGTCAAAAGCTTTGGCTTCAGAGGATCTGTATCCCTTTGGGACATGGTGGAACGATGGACATTTGGGGGAAAAATGCTGTGATGCATTCGTATCAGTATGAAGCAGAATCTCAGGGGAACACCTTGAGAGACCTTCTGGCAGTTCAGACAGCAAAGGTGGGGTGTGTTCAGAATTAAGTGAGTGGAGACCAATTCATGCAAACTACAACACAGGATTAGTCTATTATTATTTTTATTATTATTATTATTGCACTCAGAGGGTATTTTCCTGTTTCTTGGCCAACGGGCTATCGTAAATGCAACAAAGATTTCAGATGGCGATTAGCCTGATGTCAGTGTCAGTGTTAAGCCAGAGCAGAGCCTCCAGCAGCTCAATACTGATATTATTCAGGTATGTGACACACACACACACACACACACACACACACACACAGACACACACACACACAGACACACACACACAGGCTCAGTCATGGCAGACAAAGAGAAACTGTGTGCAAATCTTCAGCTTTATCAGTATACTGACAGCACCGATAACCGATAGGATGTAAATGGAGCAGACAAACCAGTGGCAGCTATTATTATCCAAGCCAGCATATCAGAGGCTTTCAAATAAACATTCACTCAACTGTGAACTTTTATTCTTTTTTTTTTAAATTGAACTGATGAAGAAAAAAGGAAGTATAAAGAAGCCAGTTATATTCCTTTTCTTAAATCCCTCCAGATTAATGCCACATCGATGCACAAACAAAAATAATACTGATTTCGATCATTAGGTCCAGAATTGATCTGAATACATGCATCTTGTTCACTTCTTTTGTACAACTGTGTTTTAACCTTTGAAACCCCAAAATATATATAATATTAATGGAAGTAATGTCAAATACATGCAAGGTTGGTAAAGGTTTTTTAAGCATTGATCGATAAAAGAAGTAGACCATGATGAAGAACAATTTTCAACCACGACCTCAGAGCCAGCGTAACCAGTGACTGAAAGAACCTGTTCAGGAAACTTCAGGGAGAGGAACATTTCGTGAATATTTGGATAGGCCTCCTGTTCGTCTTATTAGTTTGTGTCTCAAATGTGAGTGGCACAGTGAAATGGCAAGCAGCACATCTACCTCATAGCAAGAAGGTACTAGGTTCGAGTCCTAAGCTGGGCTCAGGGGGTTCCTGTGTGAAGCGCACATGTTCTCCATATGCTTGTATGGATTTCCTCCACAGTTGAAAGACGTGCATGTTAGGTTAACTGGCTGTTCCAAATTATCCCTAGGTGTGTGTGTGTGTGTGTGTGTGTGTGTGTGTGTGTGTGTGTGTGTGTGTGTTTGCCCTGCAGTGGTCTGACAAGCTGTTCAGGACGTACTCGGAGTACCCAGTGTTCCCTCTAACTAAAAGATTTAATTACTGAAAATACATGGTAGCAGCGGGAGTGTGTGTGTGTGTGTGTGCGCGTGTGTGGTGACCATGTCTTCTTATCAGCGCTATAATCTTACAAATGTTTATGCAAGGTTAAAAGCCTGAGCCAAAAAATAAAGTTGCAATGAGCACACTCGAAAAACTCATGAAACAAAAGTAACTCTGTCCTTTACGCGTGTTAGAACTCCATGACGAACAATGGGTCGAAGGCACACAAAAAGCATCATGGGTATTATGGAGACACAGCTCCCTCCTAGCCAATGGGAGGGAGCTGCGTCATGGGTATTATGGAGATGCTGCTCCCTCCTAGCCAGCGTGGTGAGATGTTGGAAGATAGCCAATGGGAGGCGAGCAGGGCGGGAAGTTGATAGACAGCCAATGGGAGAGCAACTCATGCATTGTTTGAATTTTTGAAATGGCGCGTTTCTGTGAATTTGTTTCGTATCCAGAGACGGAAATTTTAGGTAAATGCGTTTCGTAACCTGGATTTTTCATTTGTTGTGTCTTTTGTAAGGTGAGGTACAGTATGCCCTTGACTATTCGCGGTTTTGCACCCACGATTTGAGTATTTGCTGACTGCCGAGCAACCGGCACGTGATTCAAATTCAGCCAATGGCTGTCCTCATTTCTCCTGATTGGTTGAACTGATGTCCCGCCCCTTTTTTCTCATTTCCAAGTTGTCAATGAGCCTCTTTTTTGTGTGTTTTAATTACCAGTTAAGCTCTATGATACCACTATGCGTCTTCTCTGGCTAAGCGATAGAAAACGGATGTCTCTTCTGAAGAAATAAGACTTTCTTCTGAGAAACGACGGTTTTCTCTGAACTGTTGTATTAAAATCTTTTTCAATTATTATTCCAGTACAGTACCTAAGTTCATGTTTATGCGTGAGATTTTGTGTTCTGTAGCATGTTTAACAAACGATACCAAAAGGATAAACTTTATTACAGTACTCTTCATGTCCTTTTCCATTGAAGTTGGAATGACGTCTCCAAGATGGCGCTGCCCTGAGGGTGATGTCGTGGAGTTCTCAGGGTGAAATTGTTTCTTTGTTTGTTTTAATTTGTTTTATTTGTTTGTTCATGTATCTTCGGGCGTGTATAACTAAGCAGAGCTAACATGCTATTAGCGGCGTTAACGTGCTATGGTAGGCAGGTCAATGCGAGCCGCATCCCAGCTAACAAAGAAGCCCAGGCGGGAAGGGGCCGAACGACGACTCCGGCGCTTGGGATTGCAGGGGATGAAGGCCGTGTAGCCGGCTGGTATAATCGCCTTATCGGGTGTACTCTCCTCGAGCCATGTTTCACAGAAACACAATTCTGTAGATCCGTCTGCGCTGCAATCTGAGCATGAAGCTCGTCCATCTTGTTTCGCAGGGACTGAACATTTCCAAGCAGTATGGCCGGAAGTGCTATCCAAGAGCCGTAGAATCTGAGAACTCCGCCTGGGCTTATTGTTAGCATTGAGCTCCCATAGCATAGCATAGCAGCTCACGATAGAAGTTGTTGCGTGCTTAGTTGCCCGAAGCTGAAGCTGCTCATAGCAGTAGTATGGTTGACCGATCATAGACGAGCATAGTGCAAAACATGAACAAACAAATAAAAGAAATGAAAACAAACAAAGAAACAATTTGACTCTGAGAACTCCGTGATGTTGCCCTCTAGGCAGCGCCATCTTGGACACGTCACTCCAAGTTCAATGTAAAAGGACATGAAGAGTACTGTAATAAAGTTTATCCTTTTGGTATCATTTATTAAACATACTACAGAACATAAAATCTCACACACAAATATTCTAAGAATTAACTTAGGTACTGTACTGGAATAATAATTGAAAAAGACTTTAAAACGAGTGCTTTACAACATTATATGCTGTATAATGTTTATATTTTATCATCAATAAAAATAAGAGTAAAAATTGAAAAGTTTTCTTAATCATTACTATATTTTACTACATTAATACTGTATTAATGAGTAAGACTGTCTATAGAATGTGTTTAAGAAGCATATTTTAGCCCAGGTAATAGATACATAGTATTTTACTTCTGGCTGCTCATTCGCGGATGTGACGTGATACATGGGGTTTTACTTCCGGGTACAGAACTCGCGGATTATCTCGATTCGTGAGAGGGCTCGGTACCGGACCCCAGCGAATGTCGCGGGCCTACTGTACCACTGTAGAGTAATTATGATTTTCTATTTCCACGCTTCTTTCATCAAAAGCTTGGCCGGAATGTCAAAGCAAGTCTGAAAAGTAAGAACATCGTTCAGCACTTCCACCAGATTTCTGATCAATGCTAGCCGTGTTTCTCTAAGTAAAGGTACCTGATATGAAAGTATTGAGCTGTTTGAAGACATCGTGTAAAGTAGAAAGCTTATCAGCAGTGACCTCAGACATGCAACTACAATTAATTGGCCCCATGGGACCAAATAACTCCATCAGGGGCTCTACAAACCTTTATTAGCATATTATTAAAAGAAGACTGAGTAAGGCAGAAGGTTTTCAAATACATAAATAAATAAATAAATAAATAAATAAATAAGGATTCATGTTGCAGTAAGCAGGTTTGTTTACATTATGTCATGTTTCCTCAGAGAGAGATGAGCCCAGAGGCTATGGCTATAATTGATTTGTACATCATAATTGGTGAAAGTAATAAAACACCTCACACACAGCTGTTGAATGGTGAAAGGATGATGATGGAAACTTGAGTTCATGTGACAAGACCATCATGAAATATTATATGGTGTATTTTTTTTGGCTTTGCAACCAAAAGGTTGCTGGTTCAATTCCAAAACTGTCTGTCTGTCTTCCTTTCGGCTTTTTCCCTTTTATTCGGGAGTCGCCACAGCGAATCATCTGATTCGCACGTTTGATTTGGCAGAGGTTTTTACGTCGAATGCCCTTCCTGTCACAACCCTTTTTAGCAAGGGACAGAAACACGCTGACGACTTTGCAGCCTACTCTTTACGAAAGTCAGCAATGGTTCTTTTACATGCCTCTCACCATAGACAGTGAGAGACATGGCCCGCCTTTGATAACCCAGTTAGCTGCACTGGGGAGACAGTGACAACCCTGTGGAGAGTGGGACTCGAACCCCCAACCTTTGGATTAGTGATCCAGCGCCCTATACCACTAGACCACCAAACTAACAAGAAAAATGTGGAGAGGGGAGGGTGAGCTCCACCTTCCCTTCCTCCACATTCATGGCTGAAGTGCCCTTGAACAAGGCACTTAACCCCCAACTGCTCACCGGGCTTCCACAATGAGAGTGGAAGCCCACTGCTCCAAGTGTGTGTGCTCACTAATTAATATTTTTCATATATTTAATTTATATGAAATAGAAATTACTCTGTGCAGATAACTGGGTTATCAAAGGCCGGCCATGTCTCTCACTGTCTATGGTGAAAGGTTCATGTAGAAGAACCATTGCTAACTTTTGACAAGAGTAGCTGCATAGCTCTCAGCATGTTTCTGCCTTGTGATGGCCTGGTGAGCTGTCCAAGGTGTACTCTGCCATCACACAGAGTTGGCTGAGATGGGAACCAGAAAATGAATGAATGAATATAAGTTCAGTGTGCCAGCATGTTTGTGCCTTGTGATGGCCGGTGAGCTGTCCAGGCGGGATTCTGCCCTCGCTAAGAAAGAGCGGATACATGCAAGGGCCAGTGATGCCAGAAGCATGCCAACACACCAGTAAATTTATCTTTTTAAAAATTGTCAACCAACAGAGTTTTGACTGGTGGTGATCTTAGCCCAGGTTGTAGGGAACTGCTCTCAGAACGTATTAACTGATAGTGATTGTGAAGCACTTATGTGAGCCATTGTAGATAAGGATATCTACAGAATACTGTAATTGATATTTAATGAGTTCCCTTTAATTACGTACATGCCAATTGTCAGCCATGATAGTATACCTTGTGAAGTATTTATTCCAGTAATGTTAGTTTCTGCCTTTATATATATATATATATATATATATATATATTTGTTTATCCGTAGCTGACGGGCCTTAACCTGGGGTAAGGTGCTATCCCTATACTGGCTGTGGATGCAGTTTAACGTCATTTATTACATGACGAGTATATCCTGCCGGTCATGACATATGGAAGCGAAACATGGGCTTTCAACAACACACTGAAGGAAACGCTCACAGTGGCACAGAGGAAAATCGAACGCCTCATGCTGAATGTCTCTCTAAAGGATAGAAAGCCCAACACATGGATCAGAGAGCAAACAGGAGTGAGGGATATCGTGCACACCATCAACAACAGCAAGCACAGATAGGCAGGCCATGTGGCCCGATTCTCCGACAACCATTGGACAATCAGACTAACAGAGTGGACTCCCCGGAGCTGGAAATGACCACGGGGACGACCAAAAACAAGATGGTGCGACGACCTGACTCAATGCCTAGGGCACAACTGGCCAAGCCTAGCACGAGATAGAGCCCGCTGGAAGAGGTCCAGGGAGGGGTTCCTCAGCCATGAGTGAAGTCACCTTGAATCCAATCCAATCCAATTGTTTATATATATTGTTTGGTTGGCTGTTTGTTTTTTGCTTGACAGATGACTCACATTTTCAGGTGAGCAAGCTGGGACCAAAGACTGAAAAAATTTACGAAAAGGTCAGTGTAAATCAAGTTCTAGGTCAACAAAATGGCCATCAATGGTTTATAATGGCTAGATAGTGACTGGTTCTATTTCTGCCTGAGGGGCTTCTCGTTATTCATCAAATAGGCCTAATACAACATCTAATAGTTAATTTTATACACACACACACACACACACACACACACACACACACACACACACACACACACACACACACACACAGACAAACACAAATAAACTGCAAGAACATGTTAAATGTGGTAATAAAACCAAATCATACTGTAAGCATGTATTTCAGACTAGTGCATTGTATGGCTTGGAAACCCTGTAATTCTGGACACGTTGGTTTGTGTCATTCTTGGTTAGACCAATAATGGTCAGCCATTTTACAGGCACGCCTTAGCACTCCTTCACTTCATCCCTATCTCCATGTGAAATCAGCAAACCCCCAGCACAGTAAGGTAATCCTTCCTAGGTAAAACTTCATAGCAAGAAACTGTAAACTCAGGACACACACTGCCAGTAGTTTTTACAAAACGGAGTATTTGATACAGCTGGACGCAAAATTCCACTGCTTTCCTTCAACAGGTATGTAAACGCAATCTGTCTAAAGTTTTCAGAGATTTTTGACTTTTTTATTATTACGCCGTGTTTGTGTGTTTATAATATTACAGCTCTATGCTTCGAGCGAAATCGAAGGCATTCATTTCAAACTCTCCAGCTACACATGAACATGTGTGTATTTTCATCATCTGGTGGTTTTGATTTAATTTTTTTGTTTCATTTTTTTCAGTTTGCACGTTATAGAAATGTGACAGTTTACATTAGACAAGCGAAAGAAAATCAACACAAGAAAATATTACAAATTTCTCAGTTCATAGAAGCCAAGTAAGTTAATGACAATGATAACAGTCTTCCTTGCCTTTTGGCTTTTCCCTTTATCAGGCCACAGCGAATCATCTGATTCACACATTTGATTTGGCATAGGTTTTTTTTATGTCAGATGCCCTTCCTGACACAACCCTTTTAGCAAGGGACAGAAACACGCGGAGATATAAATATATATATATATATATATATATCAGTGATGACTAGCAGCATTAGTATAGAAGTTAAATTCAACGCGAGAATTTGTCTTTGAAGATGCTGGAATGCTTGGCGTTCTTGAAGATTATTTCGCCGTTGAGTATTTTTCTCCGCATGCAAAATTTGCTTATGAAATTTTTTTGATTATTTGAGTTGTGTGTAATCTTGTCTGGACCGGACATGCTGGATCGTTGATTGTTTAGTTTTGTATGAAAATTGATCAAGACCTGAAAAATACTTAAATGTTTAATTCCTTTTACATATGAACAAACTGATGATAATGATGATGCCGGCTGTGTTGATGAAGATTTTCATTTTGATGTTGATAAAGAAGAGGCATCTGTTAATAAAAGTGTGCATGAGTTGTGTTGGTGGTGAGGATATAAATCAAGGGGATAAATATTGAGGGCAGAGTTGATGAAGCCAGCTGTTGAGCAGAGTTGATGACGCCAACTGTGTTGATGAAGATTTTGATGTTGATAAAGAAGAGGCATCTGTTAATAAAAGTGTGCATGAGTCAGTTTTGTTGTGATTGGGATGAGATGTGATCTTTTCTGCTGAGCAGGATATAGATGAAGATGATAATGATGAGGGCAGAGTTGATGAAGCTTACGTGTATAAAGAGATCAGAGAGTTTTGTTATATAGTTTTCTTAATTTCAGTGTGATTGTTTGAACCGGACAGTGGTTTTTTTTTTTTTTGAATCAGTATCATTTGAAAGCATTTGAACCTTTATATAATGGTCGAAAAGATACATACTGATCTTATTGGAATAAACAGAAATGGGGGGAAAAAGGGCATTTTTTTTTTGTTCATTTTTGGGGGTTGCCACGGTGACTGATGGGTTAAAAAAGGGCATGTCAGATTAAAATGGCGATGATTTCTCTTATCATCTCTTCATAAAACTTTTCCTAGAAATGTTTTTTAAAAGTTTATATGGCTGAGGTGCATAAAAATGTTTGGTTGCTAAGGACTAATGATCCTGGAAGAAGGGCAATTTTTGTGCTCATTTTTCTCTAAAACGTCTTTTGAAATTTTTAGTTGAATGCTGACACAAGAAATGGCATAGCAAAGGTATTGACAAACTTTTTGCTGCATTTTGCAGCTTTGGGCCTCCTCGATCTGACTGTGTAAAAAGCTCAGTTTTCATTTTTGGACACAAGAGCCTACTTTCGGTGGAGTGGCTCGCGTTTTAGAAACAGACATAAACCATCCATGAAATTCTTTTATTATGTTTAGTTTAGCTCCTGTTAACTGCACTGGTCAGTCCTTGCTAACTCTCTCAGAGCTACTTTAACTTCTAAGGTGGAGCTTTGTCTACATAGGTGGGTTCAAGTAGTGACATAAAAAAATCTTTAAAGGATTTTGTTCAAAGTTGACAAATGCTTCCTAATGTACCTTTAACACCACATACAGTGTATAACAAATAAAACCGTCATTTTATAGCACACTCATTGATTTCAGGGGCAATAAAAATGAATGAACAAACAGTGCCTTAACCTGCTACTCAGTAGGGCAACAAAACCAAAAGATGCTTTCGCAAATATTACAAGCTTTTATATGACAGCCAGGCTAAGCATTTATCAAGATGAATGAAAGCGTGAGTGTGAGAAGAGGCTACAGTGATGTATGAAACAAAAGGGGAAAAAATAAGAATCAAGCTGTATGGTGCTATATCTGATTTAATATATTATATCAGTGGTGGCTCGGTGATTTAATTTATGTGTCACACATACTACATCACACAACACTGTCACTTCTACGAATGGCCTTTTTTAGGTAAAGGACTTATTTTGAGAATATATTTTACCGCACTTCATCATCAGTTCTGTAGAAAGACGACTAATATTTTAATTGAGAGCCAAACATCTACACTGCCCATGCAGAGGCTCCATCCACCAGCTTGAACGATGTGTACTGCCAAGGAAACATCACCTAATACTGACTCCTTCATCTCCCCACCCTCAAGCCAATCAGCTATAGCAGTGACCCCCAGCTCTTTACCTTTTCCTGTCATAGTCCCAACATACAAAGTGCCTACTCTCAGTCCTAGACTCGTGCCTTTCCTCTTTTCTCTGTCTGCCTACGGACACGCCTCCCGCCTCTCCTTCTTCGACCTACAGTAGTCCAATTTCCACAAGCACCCTGTTGGTTGACAGCACTGATGGCAGTCGTTGTTAACCCGGGCCTCGACTGATCTGGTATGAAATTTGTCTTGACGTTTCGCATTCTGTATTTTGGCAAAAGTTTTACGCCGGATGCCCTTCCTGTCGCAACCCTCTGCATTTATCCGGGCTTGGGACCGGCGTGAGGACGGAAACTTGTTTGTGCCCATCCTCACGGCTGCATTAACAACATAACATGAGTATGACACTCTTGCTGCCCCAAAAATAAATTATAAAAAATGTATTTCATGTGGAAAAATAAGCAAATGACAAGAACAGCAATTCCACATTTTTTGCTCCATCATCTAAATATACCTGCACAACATTATAATAATAATAATAATAATAATAATAATAATAATAATAACAATAATGAACAACACTCCGTGAATGTTATTTTTCAACAGCTGAAATAAAGTTGCCAGTTTGAACCATCTGCATGATTGAGTTCTTGCTAAGATTTACAAGCTCCTCCCTCTCGTCTGTTTTCCTCTTTCTCCCCCTCTGTTGGCGACCATTGCTCTAACGGTGACGCTGGTCGCTATGGTACTGTTTACACATGCCTTTAAAATAAGATACAGATAGACCACAAAAATTAATACAAAGTGCATGAAGATCTGAACTCACCATAACATTAACGCAATGGCAGCCCTGGGCTTGTTTCTCTGCAACAAGACGGTCCCATCTGGGGGTTAATGGGAGACAATGACACCCGAAGTGTGCTGCTTATGTCCAATCTACTCTTCTAAAAGCAAAGACAGGTGATGGTGCACGAGCTGGGAGAATGCACGCTCAGGCGCACCCAAAATCCCCGCTAATGTTGGAAACATGTCCAATACTAAATATGCATAAACATTAGAATAGTGTAAGTGCATCAAGTGCTTTTATTAGCATATTGTTTAGCCTTAATCATTAGTACATGCATATTACATTTTTAAGGCGGGGTTCAAGGTGGAGCATCATCTGTGCATGCGCAGAACTGTATCATGCGCAACTCGACCTCATCAGACCTGTGATCCTATGAGCAGCAAATTGATATATTTATAGAGCACAATATTAACATTACATGTGTGTGTGTATATATATATATATATATATATATATATATATTCGTGTATATATATATATATATATATATATATATATATATATATATATATTAGTGCATGTTCATGCACTGTTCCGCAAGCCGACCTGACTGCTGTCCAGAAGGCCATCATTGACACCCTCAAGCAAGAGGGTAAGACACAGAAAAGAATCTCTGAGCAAATAGGCTGTTCCCAGAGTGCTGTATCAAGGCACCTCAGTGGGACGTCTGTGGGAAGGAAAACGTGTGGCAGAAAACGCTGCACAACCAGAAGAGGTGACCGGACCCTGAGGAAGATTGTGGAGAAGGGCCAATTCCAGACCTTGGGGGACCTGTGGAAGCAGTGGACTGAGTCTGGAGTAGAAACATCCAGAGCCACCGTGCACAAGCCACTTTTGAACCAGAAACAGCGGCAGAAGCGCCTGACCTGGGCGACAGAGAAGCAGCACTGGACTGTTGCTCAGTGGTTTAAAGTACTTTTTTCGGATGAAAGCAAATTTTGCATGTCATTCGGAAATCAAGGTGCCAGAGTCTGGAGGAAGACTGGGGAGAAGGAAATGCCAAAATGCCTGAAGTCCAGTGTCAAGTACCCACAGTCAGTGATGGTCTGGGGTGCCGTGTCAGCTGATGGTGTTGGTCCACTGTGTTTTATCAAGGGCAGGGTCAATGCAGCTAACTATCAGGAGATTTTGGAGCACTTCATGCTTCCATCTGCTGAAAAGCTTTATGGAGATGAAGATTTCATTTTTCAGCACGACCTGGCACCTGCTCACGGTGCCAAAACCACTGGTAAATGGTTTACTGACCATGGTATTACTGTGCTCAATTGGCCTGCCAACTCTCCTGACCTGAACCCCATAGAGAATCTGTGTGATATTGTGAAGAGAAAGTTGAGAGACACCAGATCCAACACTGTGGATGAGCTTAAGGCCGCTATCGAAGCATCCTGGGCCTCCATAACACCTCAGCAGTGCCACAGGCTGATTGCCTCCATGCCACGCCGCATTGAAGCAGTCATTTCTGCAAAAGGATTCCTGACCAAGTATTGAGTGCATAACTGAACATAATTATTTGAAGGTTGACTTTTTTTTTAATTAAAAACACTTTTTTCATTGGTCGGATGAAATCTGCTCATTTTTTGAGATAGGGATTTTTGGTTTTTCTTTACTTTTTTGACAAAATTATCAATATTAAAATAATAAAATGCTTGAACTACTTCAGTTGTGTGTAATGAATCTAAAATATATGAAAGTTTAATGTTCATCAGTACATTACAGAAAATAATGAACTTTATCACAATGTGCTAATTTTTTTAGAAGGACCTGTTTGTATTGCGATACTCTGAAGCAAAACTGTTTTTTTGACATGCATTAGGAAAACTTTGAAACAGTCAAAAAAAACTTCGGCTGTTCCCGCTAACTGAATCCGAAGTTATGCTTTTGTTGAAAAAAAAAGGCGACTGCAGAGGTCCCAGCATATAATCCTGACACAATACTGTTTCCAGATCCAGATCTCCAACAAAACACTTTTTTTTTTTTTTTTTTTTACTTAACGCGTCAATAATATCTCTGTCGACTATGAAAAAAATGACGTCACACAACTTGCGGACTCAGCCTCAGACTCAACATGCTCCAAATCAGTCCCAGATTCCGGTATATTACATTCCACTTCTCTCCGGCATAATGTTAATATTAATGTGATTTATATGATAAACAATATTGTATGTTATTATTGTAATGTTCAAAAGTTTGACGGACTTTCTTGAGCCGTCAGTGTCCCTGTAAGTGTTATACGTGTGGCACGTGCCCAACAGGCCTATGTGCATCGCTATGATGACATTAATATATATATATATATATATATATATATATATATATATATATATATATATACACACACACACATGTAATGTTAATATTGTGCTCTATGATGAGTTGCGCATGATACAGTTCTGCGCATGCACGGATGATGCTCCACCTTGAACCCCGCCTTAAAAATGTAATATGCATGTACTAATGATTAAGGCTAAACAATATGCTAATAAAAGCACTTGATGCACTTACACTATTCTAATGTTTATGCATATTTAATATGTTTAAATCACTTATCTTGCTCAATATGCAGTTCTATTTCAGTGTTAATGTTTGTGCCAAAGTTTAGAACATTAAATTTTCATAAGTAGATTTTTTCTGATGTTTAGAATTTTTATTTTAATGACTAAAAACAACGTTTTTAATGTTGTTGATTTCTCTTTTTGAAATAAAGAATAAATACTGTACTGTCAAGAACAGGTTCACTTTTAATTTAGAATTCTTCTTCCAACATATCGCTACTTTGCGCTTCAATTCACGCGGCTTCAGTGCATCGTGTTTTTTTTTTTTTATATTCATCGAAATAAAAATAAAAAATTAAGAAGATTAAGGAAGAATTGGGGAAAAAGTTAAGTAAAATGCCACAAAAACAAGGCCAATTAATGCAAAAATAAAAAACCCCAAACAAACAAACAAAAAACAACCCAAAATCTTCCATCAAAACTAGTTACATTTTTGTGAGCTGCACATCTGCGTCTGTATATTTATATTTTATTTACATCTTATGCATTATTATAAGCATTTTATGACATTGAATATGCATTTATTGATATTATATACACATATACATGTATGTAAAAACATCAGTCGGTGGGCGGGGGGTGATCCAACTTCGAGGAATTTGGTGCTTGCTGGTGATCTCAGGATCCCTGTACATATCGCAATACATGCTAGAAATAGCAATATATCACAATACATAAAATCTAGGCAATACTCACCCCTAATCGCCTCATTAGAGAGCCGGTTGCCGCATATTATGCAGAGCGGGCTTGGTGTGGGAATCAGCTATTGCGATAAATCCATATTTCATGTAGGACTCCTGGTATTTTCGTTAAAACCTTTGTTTTTCTTGGAAGTCTTCGGCTCTCCTGTCTTCGCAAAGAAACTCTCTGAAGACTTCTGTTTCTTATTCATTTTGCTTGAGGGTTACAATTTAGCACTCAAATGACTGAGAGGTAACCGAGAGAATCCGGTCATTTTTCAAAATAAAATATCGTTCAGACTCAGATAATTAAAAAAGGAAATAATTATTTATTGTGCGGCCCGGTACCAATTGATCCATGGATTGGGGGTTGGGGGTTGGTGACCACTCAGCTACAGGATGTATTTACACTACTCTCAAACACAACACAACCCCATTGCTTGGCTTGGAATCCTAGAATTGATTGGATGGAATAGTGCTGTATGGCTCACCCTGAGTGGAAACTCAGTTTGTTTTCGATCTGCAAAGCTAGAGCTGTGTTGACTCACACAGAACGGACAGCTGACAGGACATCAGGTAACTGAATTTTTTCAAAAAGTGCATTGCATACGAAATCATGAGCGCTCCTTTAAAAGAAATAATGAGGTTTAACAGTTCAAGCTTCTGTTGTTTAAAAATACATTTTACACCACTGCGACCTGATGTGCTGCAAATCAAAACAGCAATGCAAAGGCGCTCGAGTCAGCTGTTTTTAACATGCAAACTCAGGAAATCAGAAACTCTGTCAGGCTTCAAATCGGTGGCAAACACAATATAAAACTAGTGTCAACATGAACATCGAGGAGTTAGAGAACAATAATACACTCACAGCTCACAATGAAATAGATAGAATCTTTTGCAAATACACAGTCACTAAAGAGACTGATATGGCAAGAGTACTTAGAACTCTGTGTGTGTGTGTGTGTGTGTGTGTGTGTGTGTGTGTGTGTGTGTGTGTGTGTGTGTGTGTGTGCGCGCGCATGCGCGTGTGCATGTTTGTGGTGTTGAGGAAGCGTGCAGCACCGTCCATGTGTTTGATGAAGTGTATATCCAGTATGCATATTTGTGCAAGCATGTACGGGTGCGTGCATTCATGCTTGTGAGTGTACATAGGGTGGATGCTTTAATCTGCAACATGAGAAAGTGAGACAAGAAGGTAGTGGATGGTATGGTAAATAAAAAAAAACAAACAAATCTCAAACACATAAATTTGATGTTATCTTGTAAAGTTACTTTTATTTTTGGCAAGTTTTCTCAAATTCTTCTGCAGCAGCAATGCCACCTCGTCAGCACTGCAAATCCAGATTACAGATTAAAGGTGGAATAGACCCCCCCCCCTTTTTGCAATTCTTTTTTGTACAAATAATACTGTAAACATGTAAATCATAAATAATGGTATAAGCCATCATCTCAGACCAAGTGTCCTGACCACCTCGGAAAACCCATCGAGAAAACTGCTGGTTTGGAATGCTTGCTTCTTTTACAGACTATACGAGAATATCCTGAAGGCGGAACTTTGTGAAGATGGATGTGATTGGATTGGCTCAATATCTTGAAAAACACAATCAAATGTTGACTCATGTATTTAACCAAGAGTGCGTTTCACTATACAGTAGGCCCTTGACATTCGCGAGGGTTCAGTTCCGGGCCCTCCCGCAAATCGAGATAATCCACAAGTTCTGTACCCGGAAGTAAAACCCCATGTATCACGTCACATGCATGAATGAGCAGCTGTAAGTAAAATACCATGTATCTATTACATGCACTAAAATATGCTTCTTCAACACATTCTATAGACAGTCTTACTCATTAATACAGTATTAAATGTAGTAAAATATAGTAATGATTAAGAAAACCTTTTCAATTTTTACTATTATATTTATTGATGCTAAAATATAAACATTATACAGCATACACATAAAACACCTTTCAGTGCATTCTCTTTATAAACATACAGCACTGTAGTTTTCAAAAATGCCCACTAGAGGAACGTACTCTATTGCATTAGGCATGACACGACTGAATCCAGGTATTAACTGCATTAAGTCCGAGCAGCTCAGTCACGCCCCCCAGCCGAAGCAGAAGTACAAAAGTGTTTTGTCATTGGCTGAATTTGAATCACGTGCGAGCTGCTTGGCAGTCCGTGAATACTCAAACCACGAGTGCAAAACCGCGAATAGTCAAGGGCTTACTGTAACTCACTTTTTTTTTTACACCACAGCCATAGCGGCTCATCAGGCCGGTGCTTATCCCCGGTTTCTGTAGCATGAAGCAACTAGGAGTACAACTCCTCCTGGATGGCATGCTGGTCCATCGCAGGTTACCTTCCCAGTATAGTTTACTGGTACCCATTTATACTGCTGGGTGAACAGAGGCACACTTGTGGTTAAGACCTTGCCCAGGGGTCTTAGCACAGTAGGGGTCTAACTGGGATTTGAACTCACAATCTCCCGATCATGAGCCCTGCACGCTAACCACTACGCCACCAGCCCCACACATTTCACTGGAGTGTGGCAGACCGTAAGAAGCAAAACCGTAGTCATCCTCCAACATTCCATGTCCTCCCGTACAATTCCGAAGACATTCTTCCTCTTCAGTCAGGCCAAAATTTGGACATGTTCAAAAGCACATTTACAGAAAAATTTTCTGACAGTGTTCCCTCACGTTCCACAGTCCTTCCGCAAACATTCCGTCCTTTCCGCAAACGTTCTGTGATCGTTCATTTTATTCCACAAGTCTTCCGTGAACGTTCCGCGAATATTCCTCCTTCTTCCGGGTGGTCAAAAGCTGCCACTGAATCCCCATGGAATATTCAGAAATGGTTTGCAGAATACATGCAGAATGTTTGTGGAATGGTTGCGGATAACACGGAAGACTTGAGAAACACTCAAAGAAGTCACTTCCACTATAACTATTAAATTATTCCAGTTCACGTTTTCTGTTTTCCTGTTCATGTAATAAAGTTTTAACGTTATAATCACTGTGGTTTGGACTTGGGTGCATGGTTTTTAGTCTGGAATGATTTATTGACATTAAATTAATTGTAAATTATAAACATATTGCACATTAGAAACATGGTAAATTACAAACATAGTATTAAATTTTAAATTTATTGTACATTATAACATTATACATTATAAACATATAGTATGAATGAGAGAATGCGCTTCCTTGATCATTCCATGTATTTATAAGCGAAATCAGGAGCAAATCCTTTGATCTTTGCCGATTTTTCCTCGTTGAAATGTGGTTACGCCGGCTATTCCTCAATCATTCCTCAGTCGTTCCTTAGTCATTCCGCGTTGAACGTGAATGTTCCGCCTGTTCCGAGATCATTCCGTGGGTCTTCCTTCTAAAAAGCAGTAGTACCGCGGCCGTTCCGCAAACGTTCCGTCCTTTCCGTGAACGTTCCGTGAACATTCTGTGAATTATCCGAAGGTTTTTGCTGTCCGCACTAGTTCCGAAGCTGATCCAAGTGCTTTTATGCTTGTATTCCGACATTGTACCGCGGTCTTTCCGTGTCTTTTCTGAACACTCTGTGATCGTTCCGAAGGTGTTCCAAAGGTGCAATTTTCCAAAGGTTTTTGACCTATTTCCTGTGTAAAAATCCCGAAGCTCCTCCGTACAGTGCATTCCGTGCCTTTCCGCCATGATCCTTGCATTCCACGCTCCAGTGAAATGGGGGTATCATATCCCCACCTAGGGTAAATTTAGAACAGCCAATTAGCTTAATGTGCGTGTCTTTGGACTGTAGGAGGAAACTGAAATACAGTCGGTCCCCAATTTACGAAGACCCCTGTGTACGAAATCCCTGTGTTACGAAAAACATTTTCCTGAGTTCCCGTCCCCGAGATACGAAACAACCCCCTCTCACGAAAAGAAATTCAAAATTCAAACGCGCGAATCAAAATTTCACACGACGCGCGAGTTGCTCTCTCACTGGCTATCTCTCAACATCCCGCCCCGCTGGCATCCCAGATAGACACAGAAGGAAGCTTCACTCTTTAGATTTTAGTTTAGTTTTTTAAGTTGTTTAATTCAGTAAATGTTTAATAAATGTGGGCGCATTTGAGCTCATCTGGAATTCCGATCCCTCAAGGAATCAAATTAAAGTTGAGTTTGTCAAGCAGAGAATGCGCTTTGAATTCCACGTCTTGTGGGCGTGGCACGCAGTGCGCGAGAGACAGAGAGAGAGAGAGAGAGAGAGAGAAGGAATAACGCTTTAGTTTTTAGATTTTTAAGTTGTTTAATTCAGTAAATGTGGGCGCATTTGAGCTCATCTGGAATTCCGATCCCTCAAGGAATCAAATTAAAGTTGAGTTTATCAAGCAGAGAATGCGCTTTGAAATCACGTCTTGTGGAATGTTTAATAATGGTTTAAATAATAAATATGTTAATAAAATGGTTTAATATGTTAATAAAATGTTTAAATGGTTTAATAAATAATTTTCTTTTACTTTTATCATTTTTAAAGGGTTTATGGGGTTTATCCAGTCCAAAGACTAGAGCCTTGGAACGAATTAGGCATTTAACATGTAAGATGCAACCCCTACTTACGAGATCCCCGCAATACGAAAGGGGCTGTGGAACGGATTAATTTCGTAAGTTTGGGGGCTGACTGCATGTAGTACGGAACCGATGCGAGCCTGTAAAGAAGATGCAAACTCCACACGGAAATGCCTGAGCTCAGAATCTGAACCCAGGTCTTCTATCGTAAAAAAGTAAATGAGAAACACTGCGTAAAGCTCCTGTATGGGCGGATAAAATCACTAGGGGAAAATGTCATTGAGCTTGTAGATCATGTGATACACTGGCAGGACACATTAACAGTAGAACACGAAGTGTGGTCAGCCCATTATACAGGACATTCAACAAAAAACTCAAACATCTAAACAACCTTGCCTTAGTGCTGAGCAACCTTAGGGTAATACATACAAGAATCGTAAGGGTGGTCAGGCTTTCGGTATCAGCTTTCTTTTAATTTCCGTTTTGAGAAGTGGACCCTACACCCAGGAAGTACTCTATAAACCACCGCTCAATACTTCATCTCAAAATAAAGATTAAAATATTTCACCTCCTTCGTCTGGATTTCACATGACATCTCAGAGCTGGTTACCACACCCCACCCATTAATCTTAAAATTCCTTTCATTTGCTTTTGGCTTTGCTTCCACTCTGCACAAACAGTGAGAAAAGAATGCAGGTGTAGGTGTGTATATGTTTCTCATTCAATGACTGGAATATGTCTATGGTAAAAACACAAGCAAATCCTTGCCAACCATGACACATACTAGAACATACAAGTACACAAATCACCTGGAGATATGTACCGCTAGCTGAATTTGGATAAATTATTCAATAATTATATAATTGATTCATTATTCTGTATTATTACTTGACTGGCTGAATGCCTTATGTCACAGGGTGTCCTCGTGTCGGTCTTCATTCTGGTTCTCTCTTTTTAGTCATGCTGTCGTAGTCAGTCATGCCGAAGTACCACTGAAAAACTCTTTTCTTTCCCAAAACTGTGATCAGCATACGTGACAACCGTATGTCTTACTCCCTGTTTTTCTGGAGGTACATGTACTACTTCTTAGATACCTACAGTCCTGATTCTTCTGCACTCTGAATCTTGTGAGTCATCCTGAGATGCTACTTCGGGATGGAGTTCTCATCTTAGAAGCCTCTTGCTCATATCGCTGATGACCCTCATAGACCTAAATATATACTCAAACTGTGAAGACGACTTTTCACTGCTGGTGATATAAACGCTTACTAAAATTTTTTAGGACTAGAATTACCATTACAGCTATAAAGTAACCAACCAGACTTCATCTACCTGGTTTCATCCAAATGAGGATAGGTTTCCCTTTTGAGTCTGGTTTCTCTCAAGTTTTCTTCCTCATATTGACAAAGAGTTTTCTTTGCCACCATCACCACAGGCTTGCTCAATGGGGATGTATAGTATTTATAAATCAAAATCTAAGTTTAAATTCTTTACCAAATTTATTGTAATATGTACAGCTGCTTTGTGACAATGTCAAAACTGTAAAAAGTGCTTATATGATAACATGCATATCCTTAGTGGATGCCCAACATGTCTACCAAGTTTAACAGGGATGGGAACAGGTTGTGGGAATGTGAAGGCAACACCCCAGCAGGGCTTCCGTGGAGTTTTTCTATTCTAAATTTTGGAATTCTCTGGGAAATGCTGGCTATTTTCTGGGTCTAATGATGCCCCCTAGAAGGACATTTTTAATGGGACATGATAATATGACATAAAATATTGACCAAGTTTGCATTACCTTCTTGCTGAGTAACCAATCGCAGTCAATATACTGCTGTTGTGAAGGAATAAGCTAGAATATATCATGAATAGTTAATAAAATGTCAAGCTTTAAGAATTGGTGTGTTTTAACATCGTTCATGATTGGAACAGTAAGATGCATCAGCCTCCGGTCTGCCAATCAGGAATAAATGTACATACGACGAGTCTTCAGTGGTCAATCAGCTGCTTAATGGCATACCGTATTTTACGTAATAAGCACCCTGCTCCAATAAGCCCCCCAATATTTTTTTTATCTTCCGTCAAATAACCGCCCATGTGTACTGGGAGCAAAATCATAGATCAAACTTGCCAATTTTATTGGATCAGTCTCTGTAACAGTAAAATGAGGCGTTCACTGCTTGTAAAAGTGAATTTACACTGTATTTCAAGACCCCCTGCCACTGGGGAATGTCTATAATGTTCATCAGTAACAACACATTTGATTGTTCCGCCGTGCTTTAAAAAACAGGAAAATATTTTGCTGTGTTCTCTTGGTAAATGTCCAACAACCGATGAACCATTAGAAACTGCTACAGCAAAACTATGGGATGCTCTGAATGAATGGAGCGATGAGCCAGATATGGACTTATCAGAAAGTGATGAGTATTTTTCACCCAATTCTCCTGCTCACCAACTTCATAAATTTAAAGACGTTCCTGGACATGTGCTTTTGTTTATGTTCGTGTTGATTGGTTCAACGTGCCATGTGCTAAATTGACATTCCTGTTGATTAGCTCAATTTTACTTCTGGGAAAATGTTTAAAGGAACAGCACCGGGAGGGAAAAGTAAGGGGTCTTTTTGTTTTTATTTATGCTGTTTTCTGTTTATTTTCAGCTTCCATGTCAGTAATTTGGTTGATACCACAAAATGAATAACACAAATACCAGTAAAACCGTTTTATTGTTCTATTATTATTCATGTTTTCCATCTCGATGGTAATAAACACTTACCGTTCTACTCCGCTGGCAACATTTTAATAAGCGCCCACCCACTCCAATTTTTAAAGCGCCCTGGGTGCTTATCACGTTGAATACGCTATATCAGAATATGTATATTGCTATTTGCATATGTATTGAACTGTGTCAGGCCTAAGCTTCAAAGGATTTATCACAGCAGGTGGCAGCACAGCAGCAACACAGAATGGTGAAGTCCAAAGTATGTTCAGGTGGGTAATGACTGCCATGAGTCAAGCTCACCATGCAGCAGCAGCTAGACCCATATCAACACCCCTCCTCCAAAGAAATAAAGATTTTTCATCAAATTTGCACTGATCTCAAGAATGGCTATTTTGATGATTTAAATAGGCAGAAACTTGCTGATTGGTGCAGACAATGTTGTCCCTGATTTAAAGAAAATCCAAAAAAAAGCTGGAGGACGAGTTGACTGGAAAAGAAAGTGAAAACCACCTAGACACATGTTGAAGCTCACTGTCTCAAGGACAATAATTATGGTTAAAAATAACCTAATATGAATAATATGAAAATGTGTTTATCTTAAGCCCATGTCCAACATGTTTCTAGAAATTCACAGAAAAGCTACATGAGGAGATGATTTCAGAAGATTTGAACACATTATTGGTAAAACCCCCTAGTTCACTTTCTATAGTTCTACAGTTCACTTTCTATAGTTGAGTCACATCTTCCTCACTGTAGTCAACAGCACTGGTATTCACATGAACCCGGTTTTGATTATCGCCTGCTGTGCTCTCACCTTTACAAATGGGTTTCACTTGAACTGACTAAATCCGATAGAGATGCTGGAGCAAGCTGGTGCTGTGTTAGTCATGAAGCTAGAGCTTGTATGAGTGTGTATGTGTGTGTGTGTGTGTGTGTGTGTGTGTGTGTGTGTGTGTGTGTGTGTGTGTGTGTCTGTGTGTCCGTGTGTGTGTGTGTGTCTGTGTGTGTGTGTGTGTGTGTGTGTCTGTGTGTGTGTGTGTGTGTGTGTGTGTGTGAAGAAAATTGCTTTAAATAAATGGCTTCGTGTCTGTTTTCCTTCTCTATTTCTAGGCTCAGCTCTAATCATACAGATGAAGTTTTATTAACCTGTGACGAAATATCAAAAACAAATGAAAGACTTGATGACGGCCAGCTTTACTGATTGTATAGACACTCTATAAACCATTTGAACAAGTTCCTGAGGCTGGAATCTTTCCGGTAGCTTAATGTTTCTAAGCCCAGTCCTCAGGGCTGCTCCAGATGGTCCACATTTCTTCTCCCTACACACCTGAATCAGGTATTTTGTGCTCATGATTGATTGGTTCAGGTGTGCTCGGACGTTAAAGGAAGCAGAAACACGGACCATATGGAAGAGCCCTGAGGATTGCTAACACTGCTGCATAAAAAGCTACAAGCATCCTGTTTCTCATAGGAAACATGTTCAGAAATCTTTAAATCCTGAGACATCTACACAACAATATATCAAAGCAAATTCACACAGAGTGGAGATAAAATACTTTATACTGTATAAAATGTAAATGAAACAGCAGACATGAAAACAAACACAGGCTTTAATATACTGGTATTCTGAATCATGAGAACAGTGGACCTCCTAAGGTGATAAGCCACATTCACAATCACACTCAATTTGGAACAGCCAATTAGCCTGACATGCATTTCTATGAACTGTGGGAGAAAACTTGAGCACCAGAAGTAAACCAAGGGGCAAACATACAAACGTCACACGAAAATGCCCTCCTCCAACTTGGAATTCAAACCCAGGACCTTCTTATCGTGATGCACATGTGTTTACTGCCACACCACCATGCCCCTCCCCCCAAATTCATTTAAAATACAATCGGCCCTCTTCATACGAAATCCCCAGAATACGAAAAATCCAGTACAGTGGTACCTCACCTTACGAAGGTCTCACCAAACTAAAAAAATCAGGTTACGAAAAGCATCTTCCTAAAATTTTTGTCTCAGGATACAAAACAAGTTCAAGTTACAAAAGCGGCATCTTAAAAATTCAAATGCACCATTCAAACATTGCACGAGCTGCTCTCCCATCAATGACGTTCAAACATCTCGCCCCGCTGGCCTCCCATTGGCTAACAACTGAGCTGTCGTTCATGTCGCCGTCACTCAAGCACCATCTTGGACAGGCCACCTGATGCCATCTTGGACAGGGATTCCATTGCCTGAGAGGAATGATGCATCTACCTCCCATTGCCTATTATAGAGCTGAATCCCCCATGATGCTTTTCGTGTAAAAGGGCAGAGTTACTGTTGTTTTATGATTTATTTATTGACTCATGCTTTTAACCTTCCATAAACATTTGTAAGATTATAACTCTGCTCAGAAGACATGGTCAACGCGCGCACACACACGCACACATGCGTGAGAAGAAACGGGCTCGAGTGATATCACAAAGGAATATGGCCAAACCCGTCTACCATCGGTACGATATTGAAGCAGAAGGAGGTCTTAAAAGGTCTGCTTTTATAATTTTTAAAGGGTTTAGGGGTAGTATTGGGAGCCTTGGAACGAATCACGCGTTTTACATGTAAAATGCGGTTCAACTTACAAAAAAATGCAGGTTACATAAAAAGCTCTAGAACGGATTAATTTCGTAGGGTGAGGTACCACTGTATACAAAAAACATTTTCCTACCTTTTTTTCCTCTGTATACGAAACAAATTCTTATGAAAAGCACCAAATGCGCCATTCAAACGCACTATTCAAACATTCAAACAATAGGTGGGGAAAAAAACGTGAGCTGTAATGTTGGATGCACTTTGATCCATACTGTGTGTGAGAGAGAATAAGCTAAAGCGATGTCTGCACCCCCACCTAAATTTAGACCTGCTGTTTGATTGACTACATGTCACAACATGCCCCCCCGCTGGCCTCCCATTTGCTAGGAGGGATGACACAGCTCCCTCCCACTGGCTATCTCTCAACATCCTGCTCTGCTGGCCTCCCATTGGCTAGGAGGGATGACGCTGTCATTCCAACTTTATTCATGTTTGTGTGAACTTTGTTCATGTTTGTTTGTGTATCATTCCAACTGTATTTTATGGGTCAGGTTTTTAACCTTGCATAAACATTTGTAAGATTATAACGCACGTGCACACACACACACACACACACACACACACACACACACACACACACACACACACACACACACACACGTGCGTGTGTGTGATTCCCGGTGAAAGTGAGTCCCTGTGCCATGGTCAACACGAAGTAAGTAACTTAAAAGATATGCTTTTATAGTTTTTAAAGGGTAGTCTTGGGAGCCTTGGAACGAATCACACGTTGTACATGTAAGTAAAATGCGCCTCTATTTATGAAAAATCCAGATTCCGAAAAAGGTGCTGGAATGGATTAATTTTGTTGGAAGAGGGCCGATTGTATTTGTCTATTCACTGTGTGTCAGATGGTACCAATACCCATTATTACCACTCAAGGACACTTGTGTTTGCTATCTGAGGTCACTGTCATACGCTAGGGCAGGGATTGGCCACCTTAAACACTCAAAGAACCATTTGGACCTGGTTCCCACAGAAAAAAACACAGGGAGCCAAAAAACAATTTTGACATCTAAAATGAAGATAATAATGCACACATCTTTTATTTACCTTTAAGGAAAGTCTAGGAAAAACTGCATTGTGTTGCATTTATGAAATCAATAAACTGCTACCGAGAAAACTAAATTTGATTCCTGCAGGCAAACAAAAATATTCTGAACAGTCTGCACTAACCTTAACAAAAAAAGCACTGGGTTGAATGTTACTTTCAAATAAAATGTTCAATGTATATTTGAGTCCTCTTCTTATTCCTGACATCAAATTTTTAACTTGCCTTCTGAAGCAAACCAAAG
>CM045731.1:60556416-60573916 GCA_024760905.1 Plotosus lineatus | reverse complement strand
GAGTGTGAGTATGAACGGTTGCGTGAGTGTCAGCCCTGCCATTGACTGGCGAACTGTCCAGGGTGTACCCCACCCTCATCCAGAGTTGGCTGAAATGGGAACTAGCTGCTAAGCTGTTTAATCCTAATTAGGGCCACAGGGAGACTGGTGCACATCTAGGCCGATTCTGGGCAAGGATGGCGTACAACTGAGACAGCTCACCAGGCCATTGCCAGGACAACATATCCAACCATTCACATTCACACCATGAGGCAATTTGGAACAGCCAATTGGCCTACTCCGCATGTTTCTGGACAGCGGGAAAAACCGGAGTGTCCACAGGAGACCCAATGCAAGCACAGGAACAACATACAACTCCACATAGAAACCCCCAGACACGGGACTCGAACCCTGGGCTTCTTGTGCCAGTCACTGCGCCACCGTTCCGCCCTGTTGTTATCTATTTCATTTATTAAAATTATTTTTAAATCGAGAACTAATTAAAGAACATTATTAAAGAAATCCTTAAAGAATTCTTTGCACAATACTGACTTTCATTTGCAACTTCTGACCTACCAGATTCGTGAGAGCAAGTGACAGAACATGAGTGCGAGAGAGTGAGAAAGACAGAGAGCAAGAATATCCAGATCCCGTATTGTTTCCCTTTTGCCACCTGAGAGGTTTTTAATCCAAACAGCAGCAGAGCCATGATGAAATGATCCAGTAGTTAAAAACCGGCCGAGCATGCCGGGCAGAATAGCAGACCTAACATCTCTGCTGTGCTGCTATTTACAAACTCTTCCAGCATGGCTGTCACGTTCAATTAATTAGCCTTCATCGGGGTGACCAAAGTGATTAAAACAAAAGGAAATAGCTCTAAAATGTCAACAACACCCTTCTTCTCTTTTCAGTCCGATGCCAATTTATTCCTCTGGGGGGGGGGGGGGGGTTTCATTTCCTTTAGAATCTGGGAGAGAGAGGGTTAAACGCCAGGGCTGCACTTCAACAATGTCACACTCAGCAAACATGCAGGCTAAATCAAACCCAACTGTATAACAAGGAGCATTCCAGGGTTCATGCACACACACACACACACACCTCACATCTAACGCCTCTGCACCATCGACTAGACAGCACCGTTTCACCTCGCCACACAGATTTCACTCTGACATACAGATCAACACATCCTGATGGAAAATACAGTAGACATTTCTAGACGCCAAGTGTATTCACACTCATGACATCCGATGAAGACAAGTGCAACAGTTTGTAATATTTATGATATTAAACAAAAAGAACACATGTGAGCATCGCATTTCTTCCCTGTATAATATTTCTGGCTTTTCCTTTCCCTCTGTGAATATTAGAAATCTACTAGTACAATATTATAGTGTCGAGGCTGTAGTTCATTATAATGGCCGGTTTACTCCTGAACCTTCTCCTCTATCTACAGGATGCTGAAGTGCTCTGTGCTACTCACAATGCTGAATATAGGTGAATTAAAACACTTCTAGGGGCAGTGGTGGCCCAGTGGGAAGGTTCTGGTTAACCGATCTCAAGCCAAAATTTTTTTTTTTACAAAAACCGAATAACCGTTAAAAAAAAAAAAAAATCCATCTTGCAAGTCGTTCAGCCCCTTATTGTGGTCATTGACCCAATTAAAAAAAATAATTTATTTTGCTATACTGTATTAATCCCACAAGCGAAATTATTTCCTCTGCATTTAACCCATCCAAAGTGACCACACACACACACACACACACACACACACACACACACACACACACACACACACACTCACATAAATAGTGAGCACAGACGTACTGGGAACAGTAGGCTGCTACACACATTAGGACACCCGGAGAGCAGTTAGGGGGTTAGATGCCTTGCTCAAGGGCACTTCAGCCATGAAGATGGAGGAAGGGAAGTTTCAACTCACTCCT
This sequence comes from Plotosus lineatus, assembly GCA_024760905.1. NCBI lineage: Eukaryota > Metazoa > Chordata > Actinopteri > Siluriformes > Plotosidae > Plotosus > Plotosus lineatus. Next base: position 60,571,994 of record CM045731.1, on the reverse strand, counting down.
CTACCACTTCCCCTACTGGGAATCGAACTAGCGACCCTTTGGTCCCAAAGCCAGGGCACTAACCATTAGGCTACGACCGCCCCCAGTTTGCACCAGTTTTTGTCTTTGGACTGTAGGAGGAAACCAGACCACCCGGAGGAAACCCAGGAAGGTATGTGGAGCACATGCAAACTCCAGACAGAAACACCCTCATCAAGCCAGGGACTCGAACCCAGGATCTTCTTGCTGTAAAGGCAGCCATGCTAACCACTGTGCAGTCCATCCTAAAAGCACTCATGATCTAATCTCGGATAGAACAAATGTGGAAAATCTCATTCTCCACAGCGGAGTGGAGGCAGCTGGATATGAATATGAAAAGACAAGCGTCAGGAAGATTACACACACAGCTTCAGTGAGAGTGGCCGCATCGATGCGCTTTGACACTTAAAATGCGAACGCGGCAAGCACTCGACATGCGGCTTGTCTCAGAATCCTGACGAGCGCTCAGGATGAGCTTCACATTAATAAAATGGAGCTCGAGAGAAGCGCATTCTCCTCCGAGACATATTTCTGTGACAGACAACACAGACCCTGAAGTGTATCTAAGCATGGCAAATCAACATTACAACACACACACACACACACACACACACACACACACACACACACACACACACACACACACACACACACACACACACTAGGGTGCATCAAACCCCCATAATTTAAAAAAAATTCCCACGGCTCTCTAATAGAAATGTTCTACCCCAAGTAAAAACACACAGTGTAAACTATTTTGAAATTTTAATTCATTCATTTTCTGAACCACTTAATCCTAATTAGGGTCTCGGGGAGGCTGGTACCCATCTCAGCCGACTCTGAGTGAGGCAGCTACTCTTTACGAAAGTCAGCAATGGTTCTTTTACATGAACCTCCCACCATAGACAATGAGAGACATGGCCGGCCTTTGATAACCCAGTTTGTGCACTGGGGGAGGGGGGGGCACAGTGACAACCCAGTAATAGAAGAGCTTGAACACACCCCCCCCCCCCCCCCCCCGGGATCAGTAATCCAGCACCCTACCACCAGGCCAGCACTGCCCGCTAATGTTTTAATTTCCCAAAATTTCAAGTGGCTAATAGTGGCTATATCAGGCTTCTGCGCTTTCACTTTGTTTCGCACAAATAAGTTGTGTCTACAAGTATTGCTCTAATACAGTATACGTATGTATAATACAGTATGCTTTGGGATCATGTACTGCATGGTGCATTGACAGAGGTTGAATAAATAGCAAAAGTTTCCAAAAAAGCAAGGATTACTCGTGAGTCTAGTGCTAAATTTGGTGTTGGAGCTGGCATAGCAGTGAAGAATGAAGGAATTACAGACTACCATCTGCCAACCAATGAGCAGGTCAGATGAAGTTACAAGTCTGATCAATCATTTGAGGGCTCAGCACTGACCGGGTACACAATCCAACAGAACAAAAAAAAGACAATGCAAAGCTTGTTCGGGATAAGATCATTTTATCCGTGTATTCTGCCCTCGCCCAGAGTCGACTGAGATGGGCGCCAGGCTCCCCGTGACCCTAATTAGGATTAAGTGGTTCAGAAAATGAATGAATCACTCTTTTGGTTAACTCACCGAGGTTACAGAAAAGGTTACCTGTATGTACGAGTGTGAGCGTGAGGCTTCGATGTTCTGATGAGCTTTGTTGGCTGAGATAGGTGCCTGCCTGCCCACAGTTTGGAAAAGGTGTGGGTGCGTGTGTGTGTGTGTGTGTGTGTGTGCACACAATGTCCGAGCTGTCCAGTATTGCATCACAAGATGCCATGTAAAATAAACCCTTTTACGATCTATTCTCACCTTCGGATCACTATTTCTGCCAATGTTTTCTATACATCTGCAGAGCTGTGAAGACTATAAAGCTAATTCTTATTCATAGACTATAAGACAGCTCAAATCAGCGCAGTGGGATTCGAACCTGAGCCTGTGTGTGAAAATAATCTTTCATGCACCAACATGTCTTATAACAACCTGAGCCACCCGCCCATTGAGAAAACAGTGATTAATCTCTCGTCATATTCTCTCTCCCAAAGGACCGGCTAGACTCACGATAATGTGTATCAGTAAACCGTTAACATGACTCTCTGTGTGATTTGGCAACAGTAAGCCAGTCTGTACGAACAGTGATTAAACATGGCATTGCTGGAACTTTAAGTGTATTTTCTCTTCTTATTTATTACAAACTCCGCTTTGTGCAGTGCTATACATATATCTGTTCATGCAGTGGTGGCCTGGTAAAGGCACTGGATCGCTGATCCTAAGGTTGGGGGAACAAGCCTCAATCTCAGCAGGTTGTCACTGTCCTCTCAGTGAACTAACTGGGTTATCAAAGGCCAGCCGTGTCTCTCACTGTCTATGATGAGAGGTTCATGTAAAAAAACAATTGCTGATTTTCAACAAGAGTAGCTGCATAGCCGTCAGCGTGTTTCTGTGCTGCGATGGCCTGGCGAACTGTCCAGAATGTATTCTGCCCTCGCCCGGGGTCAGCTGGGATGGGCGCCAGCCTCCCTGCATCCCTAATTAGAATTAAGCAGTTACAGAAAATAAACTATTGTATATGTTAGCATCAGGGGCTGGTGATGTAGTGGTTAGGGTGCTGGGCTCATGATTGGGAGGTTGTGGGTTCGAATCCCAGTTAGACCCCCGCTGTGCTAAGATCCCTGGGCAAGGTCTTACCCACATGTGTGCCTCTGTTCACCAAGCAGTATAAATGGGTACCAGTAAAAATATACTGGGAAGGTAACCTGCGATGGACTAGCGTCCCATCCAGGAGGAGTTGAACCCCTTGTCGCTTCTTTTTGCCTTATTAGCGCAAACAAAATACAAAAGATGACAGATGAAAGAATTTCACTTGTGGATGTGAGTACGATGTTGGGCTTTTAACACCCGAGCCTAGTGGCTCATCAGGCCGGTGCGTATTTCTGGTTTCCACAGCATGAAGCTACCAGGAGTTCACCTCCTCCTGATGGGAAGCAGGTTACCTTCCCAGTATATGTTTACTGGTAGCCATTTATACTGCTGGGTGAACAGAGGCACACCTGTGGTCGGACTTTGCCCAGGGGTATTAGCCCCTTGCGGATGAAAAACGTATAATTCATCAGCAAAATGACAACGGTGCGACCTTGCTGAGAAGAATTGCTTGAGAAGAGTTTGAGACTAGTCCGTGTCAGAGTCTTGTTTTGCGACATTCATAAGTTCACGAACCAGGTGAGACCAAAATGAGAAACAATAATTGAGAATGAAAAGCAACATCCTCGAATTGCCATTCGCATCATTTGCTTTCTCTTCAATGCTAATTATTTCTGATAAGTTTGGGCTGAAGTGTGGATCTCCGTAAGGTCTCCTTGTTTCTGTGTCAAGTCTACATGCTGATGTGAAACTTAAATTATCTCCCATCTGACTTTTATAGCCTTAATCCCACATCAACAGCTTCTGGTATAAATTTCTGCATTCCTCATCATGGATTTCTATCTGAAGTGAAAGACGGCTATCAGACGAACAACTAAAAAAATGCCTGAGTAAAAACTCCTTGTGTAAAATGACCTTTAAAGCGACATTAACATGGTCCATAATAACCTGATGGTAATTGATTTAATCCCGGCTGAAATGAAGTACCCCATTCTGAGTAAGAAAAAAGCTGGTGTACACCTCTCATCCATTAGATAAGAAAATATTAGCCTTGAAAATGCTCAATGCTATTACCTCCTGCGCCTGGAACCTTCGGCGTCTATTAAGTACAACTTCACCTGGTCACAATGATGATGATGATGATGATGATGACCGTCTCCTGTATTTTCGCCTTCTCCAGTTGAGAACTTTTCCAAGAATCTTACTACTTAGTGGTTAGCATGTCTATTTCCCAGCAAGAGGGCTTGAGGTTGATTCACAGCTTGGCTGTTTCTGTATGGAGTTTGCATGTTCTCCCCGTGCTTGGATGAGTTTCCTCCCACAGTCCAAAAAACATGCATGATGAAAAATAGTTCTTGCTATTAATGCGACTTCTGGTGCTGCATGGTTTTGCTGATGGCTTTGTAGTCTGGTGGATACGGGGTGAGGTTCAGCTTTATGCAGGCGTTTAGGCTTCCATTTGTTAAACATGACCGCAGGTTGGTCTTGATGATAAAAGTATGTTTGATAAAAGGCTGTCCCAAATTACCCCTACATGTGAGTGTGAATGGTTGTATAAAAGTGTTGGCCCTAGACTCCCCGCAGCAATAAATTAGGAATAAGTGGCTTAGAAAATGAATGATATGTTTGGTTAAAATATTGACCACATTTATCCTCATGGAGCAGAATAGGCTAGGCTTAGATGATGGTACTCTTAGGATTTACACTTTCAAATAAACACTATGTTTGGGATCACTGATCGGCATTGGATTCATTCCAAAGGTAAAGAATAAGTTTAAACTTCGCTTCACTTTAATCCTTATGACTCGAATTATGAAGGACAGACACCATAAAGTCTTATTCTTTCCTTCAATCTAGCTTTGCTCACTATCGTGTCGCTACTGATGCTAATCCCTTATTGAATGAGCTGCCCTCTCCTAAATGCTAGCTACTAGCCAGATGTCATTGTTCCACGAAGGAAAATTTGAAATATAATTTACACAAAAAACAGGTCGTCATCAGAAGCTGAGGTGGTTTATGGTTTTAAAATATGAATCAGTGATTTGCAGGTGACTTCCCCTAAATTTCAGTTTTCATGGAATAGGCCAGGGGTTGGGAACCTATGGCTCGCGAGCCAGATGTGGCTCTTTTGACGTCTGTATCTGGCTCTCAGATAAAGCAGGTGGCCTTTCTTAACAGAATAATGAAACATAGTTCCACTGTCATTTAAACAAAAATACAAAAAAAGCCATCAAATAAAACAAAAACAGATGAATAACTCTCGCGCATTTTAATCTATACAGTAAAACCTCCGCTGACGAACGCTTAAGCTCACAAACTTTTCGCCTCAAGAACATTAAATTTGCGAGCATATAGTCTCTGCTGACGAACTAGTTTTCAGCGGACGAATCAAACCACGCGGTCGAACAGCGCCACGGTGGCGGCCACGAGAAGCTGACGCACGCTCATGGCGTCACAGTTCGTCACCCCCTTTCTTTGAATGCGGAAGTGGTTTGTGTTTGCTAGACATTTTGGACCATATTGAGTGTACTTTTGCTATTATGGGACCGAAAAAGACCCCACCACAGGCGGAGATCATTGAAAAACACGAACGAGGTGTGCGTTTGTGTGACTTAGCGTCCCAGTACGCTAAGTCTACCATTGCTCCCATCCTTAAGAACAAGGAAGCTATTAAGGGTGCGTGTGTGGCTAAGGGTGTTTCCAAACAGTAGGCGTTTCCAAACTCTCCTTCCAAACAGTAAGTCCCTCCCTCCCTCCTCCTCCCACTCCATTCCATCAAGCCATCAACTACCATCACAAAGGTAAATAAAACGACTTTATTATACAGTACAGTTTATTTCTTTAATTACAATACAATAGCACATTTATTATACATAAAATAAGGTATATTTTTGTGTAGTTTTAAGGCTTATTTAGTAGAAAATTATGTTTTATGGGGACCTGGGAACGGATTATTCTCATTTTAATGGTTTCTTATGGGAAATAAATGTTCGGAAGACGAACTTTTCGCCTCACACACACTTTCTGGGAACCAATTATGTTCGTGGTATCACTGTACATCTATTTTCAATGCCATGTTACTGTGGTGCGCAGCGGAGAGCCAATCCTTTCTGTATGCCAGTATACGGGTGGGTCCAATACCTTGAAACTCTAATTTTATTGGATTATAGCAACAGACTGCGAGTGTTGTTTTTGAGTAAAGGGTAAATGTCCCTCGTTTTTGATCAGCTCATTTGTACGAAGCCAAGCACAGCTGGCAAGCAAACACAAATGGACAGACATGGAAAAACTTCAACCCGCAGACCAGCCGATTGCCAAAACTTGGGACGCGCTTCCTGTCACATACCAAAAACTGCAGTGTGTGAGCCCTGTCGTATTGACCATGTTTGGCTCCACATGTGCATGCAAGCAGTCCTTCTCACACCTGATAAACATCAAGACCAACCTGCGGTCATGTTTAACAGATGGAAGCCAGGCGTTTACGCCTGCATAAAGCTGAACCTCACCCCGTATCCACCAGACTACAAAGCCATCAGCAAAACCATGCAGCACCAGAAGTCGCATTAATAGCAAGAACTATTTTTCTTATTAATAAATAACTTCGTTATGACGATGTCGTTTAAAATAAATTCAGAGTCTTATTATACTCTCAAATTGTTGGTCTTCTTTTTCAATTTAGTTGTATTCACTATTTTATTTATATATATATATATATATATATATATATATATATATATATATATATATATATATATATATATATATATATATCTCAGAGGATTAGATTCTAAAATATGTCTTTTTTTTTTTTGGCTCTCTTAGTCAAAAAGGTTCCCGACCCTGAGAATAGGCTGTCGGCATTGTGGTGTAGTGGATAGCACATTATGTCTCATAGAAAAAAGGTTCTGGAACCAAGTCCCGGACGTGATGAGGTGAATTTATATGCTCTATTACGATTGCGTGGATTTCCTATGAGCAGTCTGGTTTCCTTCTTTAGTCTAACCAACTCTTCTAAACTGCATTGCCCCGCGACAGGTGTGAAGATGAATGCCTGTGTGTGTTGGACCTGCAATGGTCGTTCAAGTTGTTTAGGCTGTACCCCGCCTTCGCTCAGAGTCAGCTCAGATAAAAGTGACCCTGACAGACGGATTAAGAAGACTGGAAAAATGAATGATGAATGAGTGAGTGGAATAGCTTACTTTTACACTTTGAGGTGCCTGAACTACAGCACTGAATTACACTGTATTATGCGATGGCCTGGAATAACCAAGACTACTTGGAACACGTACGTATAAAAGGGTTGACAAGATGAGATGATGTGGAGTAGAGAGAGAGAATTTGCTGTTTGATGGACGAAATCTTCTCTGTATATATTTTAAAAGCACAAAAAACAGGAAAGATTTCAAGTTGTTGAGTCGTAATACAGTTCACGATACAACACAGCTCAAGCCACCAACACCAAAACAATCACCACCACAACACTAAAACGTTCCTACCAACCACTACAGGGTAAAACCAACAGCATGAAATGATTCAGAGTGCCGCAGTCCTACCTGCAGTTCGGAGGAGGGTCAAGAGTGATCTCCGCCAGTTCCTTCTGAATCCTGCATGAAAAAGATCGAAAGTTCAGTTCATCTATATCAGTGCTTCTCAATTATTTTCTGTTACGCCCCCCCTAGCAAGAAGAAAACAATTCGCGCCCCCCCACCACCCACTTTCCGCCGCAACTATAAATTATAACTTTTTTCTATAATATAGTTACAGGTATATCTCTTCATTATATCGTATCCTTGTTAACATAAATAAAACAAAAAGAAAGAGATATAGTTGAACTTACAAGAATAACTTTTTAACATTTTTATTAGTCTGTAAAAGAAAGTGCATCAATTTGCCTTAAATTTAAAAATAATAATATCCTTGTTACATTTTTGACAAACTTACCACACCATTTGCTGCTGAAAATAAAATCAATAAATAATTAATTCAAATTGACTTCAGAAACATTAACTCAGGAGCACAATATATAAACACTTTAACCTACAAAACAAGAACAAATAGAACAATTTGTGCTGATTTTTTTTTCTCAAAATGAGGAAGCCAAGATTTTCCACTGCCTTTCTTTTCATCCCTGTTAAAAATTTCTTCATGTTGTGAGGGTGTGTGTACTGCACTACACATCGCCAGCTCATAGCAAAACAAACCTACACCATAGAGTTAATACTCGCTGCGCACAATGGGCAATGAGGGCGCCACTGCCAACTACTGGAGTGGATGTGCAATTACACTTTCTTGTAGTACGGCGGAAAAAAAGCATGTTCTCCTGGGTCACACGCGCCCCCCTCAGCATCCCATCGCGCCCCCCACTATTTGAGAAGCACTGATCTATATACACGCACATATACAGCGTATACAGCATTGACACCTGGTATTCACTACAAAGTTCAACTTCCCATCAAATAAGATTACACTCAGTCACTGTTTAAAAAAATATATTTCATGTGACGTTTTTACTGAATTTTTACAAGGAAATTACAGTAACCCCCCGTCCATTCGCAATTCAGCGCTCATGGCCCCACATACTCACGGATTAGCGGCAAACCCGGAAGTTACTGGCACGTGATTCAAATTTAGCCAATGTCCGAGAGCTTTTGTTTCTCCCTCCTGCTGATTGGTTGCAGATGATGTATACACCTCTTTTTTTTTCTCCTTCATGCATGTCATTGACGTGATTGACTGAATTGTGAATTCACGTTTTTTTCGCGTCTTTTTAATGATTAAGCCCTATGATGTCACTCAAACGCCCTGCATCTTTTGTAGCCTCTGGTAAAGAGCCTAAGCGCTTTATTTATTCATAAATATCGCAGTACAAAAATTAAAAAGTTTTTACTGAATCATTACTAAATTTTAGTGTATTATTACTGTATTATTGAGTAACAGAATATATTAGTGTATGTTATATCATAAATAGGGTTTTAAAACTGCATCAATAATTCGCGGATTTTCAGGATCCATGGAAAGGGTTGGAACACAACCCCCATGAATAATGGGAGGATACTGTACAAACAAAAACATAATTTAACTAATTTGATGTGAATACGGTATGAGGTTGTGGGTTCAAATCCAAGGCTCAACCGCTTTTGTGTGGAATTTGCATGTTCTCATCAGTCTTGCATGGGTTTCGTCCGGGTGCTACGGTTTCATTCCACAGTCAAAAGACATGCATATTAGGCAAACGACCTGTTTCAAATTGCCCTTTAGGTGTGTCTTGTGTGTTGGCCATTCAATGGTCTGTTGAGTGGTCCAGGGTGAACCCTGTGTCGGCTGAGATGGGCACCTAAGCAATTCATAAATGAAGGTGCAATGGAGGTCTAGTTTGGTTTTTGTTAGAAAGTATTCTTTGGGATCACAAGTGGTACAGACCACACCCACTTGCAGTACCACAATCTCATATATTTATTTGTATTCACCATACAAAAGCCGTCAGCATGTTTCTGTCCCTTGAAAAAGGGTTGTGTCAAAAAGGGCATGCGACGTAAAAACCTATGCCAAATCAAACGTGCGAATCATTCACTGTGACGACCCCTGAGAAAGGGAAAAAGCCAAAAGGAAATTTCTATTCACCATACAAAACTACCTTAATGCTGCCTGACCAATCAGATTTGAGAATTCACCTATGCTGTAGGCGGGGCCGGTGGTGTAGTGGTTAGGGTGCTGCGCTCATGATCGGGAGGTTGTGAGTTCGAATCCCACTGAGACCCTGACTGTGCTAAGATCCCTGGGCAAGGTCTCAACCACAAGTGTGCCTCTGTTGACCCAGCAGTATCAATGGGTACCAGTAAAAATATACTGGGAAGGTAACCTGCGATGGACTAGCATCCCATCCAGGAGGAGTTGAATTCTTGGTCGCTTCACGCTACAGAAACCGGGGATAAGCACCGGCCTGATGAGCCACGAGGCTCGGGTGTAAAAACCCAACAGACTTTACCTATGCTGTAGAGGGAAAACTCACATAACACTCGTAATAATTTAGTACGGTATCAAGTATCAAAGAATATTTATTGTTGCGAAAATAGAAGGGAGGTGTTACTTTCTGGTTTTTTACTCAACACAAAGCTCGTTAGGTTGCCAGATTGGGCATGTAGTAATTCACTGATTCATTCATTTTCTGAACCGCTTAATCCTAATTAGGTTCGTGGGGAGACTGGTGCCCATCTCTGCCGACTCTGAACAAGGGCAGAGTACACCCTGGACATCTCGTCAGGCCATCGCAGAGCAGAAACACGCTGAGGCTAAGCAGCTGCTCTTGACGAAAGTCAGCAATGGTTCTTTTATATGAACCTCTCACCATAGACCAGGGGTGTCAAACTCATGCCAGAAAGGGTCATGTGACTGCAGGTTTTTGTTTTTCCACCAAGCAGCAGCTCACCTGACTCGCTCATTTAAACAATTTGAGCCTTCAGGTAGTTGATTGGTCAATTTGTGTGCTCTGTACTGAGACTGACCAATCAACTGCCTGAAGACTCAGATCAGGTGTTTAAATGAGCGAGTCAGGTGAGCTTCTGCTTGGTTGAAACAAAAACCTGCAGTCACATGGCCCTTTATGGCATGAGTTTGACGCCTGTGCTCTAGACAGTAAGAGACATAGCTGGCCTTTGATAACCCAGTTAGCTGTACTGGTAGGACAGCAATGACAACCGTTGATGGTGGAGATTGAACCTCCGACCCTGGGATCAGTAATCCAGCAACTTACCACCGAGCCACCACCTCCCCTGCATTCAGTAATGTGGTTTTCAAATAAAGCAGGTTGATACAGTATCACAGTGTGGGTCAGGAAAACCTCAGATATAAAGGAGCTGAAGTGTGTATGATGAGCTGGAGGACATTTCAAGGAATTGCTTTTTGATTCTTTATTTAATTTTTTTTTTGCAATCTTGCAGGTTTTTATCAAGGCAGCAGGCGTGCACAGTAACATGAGCTAAAGAACAGCAAGAACACGGGACAAGCAAAATCTGCCACTTACATAATCAAGCAGTAATCTACCGCAGCGCGCGTGCACACACACACACACACACACACACACACACACACACACACACACACTTCCTCTCCGTGAGCCTGAAACACTGAGGTCAGTATTACTAAACAGCATTTGACAGTAAATATATAATAAGAAATCTGATGTATGATGAGATATCGATTGTGTATCTTAGCAATGAAAATGGATTCAATTTCTCAGAAGTCACTAGAGAGTTAACAGGAAATGGTCCAGGCTTGGCAGCTTAATGCTGCACCGTATTAAACGCCTTGGGTTTTGAGCACCGTTTTGCAAACTGCACCGCGCTCTGTGTGTAATTTGACTGCAGGTTTTCCTGAGGTGGCACATTTCTGAGTTCCACGGACTGGCGGGAGAAAGGCTGGAGCGCTGATGAAAAGCTTTTATTACGCTGCCCTTTGCCAAACATTTCTAGTACGGTGCAATGCAGCGGTTCCAGAGTCTGCCACAAACAATCTCAACAACAACAAATGAAAAAAAAAAAAAAAATGAAAAAAGATAGAAAGCAAACATCACTGACGTTTATTTTTAGATCACTGTATTGTTGTGAGTTTCCTAAACCAGCAGCTTAAAATAGCTCATGTTTATATTAATGACGTTGTTGCTATAGTAACAGCTATATATGTCCCAGCATTTGCAAATAACATTCATTCATTCATTTTCGGAACCGCTTAATGTTCACTAGGGTCGTGGGGAGGCTGGCATCCATCTCAGCCAACTCTGGTCGAGGGCAGCTAGGGCAGAGTAAACCCTGGACAGCTCACCAGGCCATTGCAGGGCAGAAACACGCTGATGGCTACGCAGCTACTCTTAAACTCTGAAAGTCAACAATGGTTCTTTTACATGGACCTCTCACCATAGACAGTGAGAGACATGGCTGACCTATAATAACCCAGTTCGTGCACTGGAGGGACAGTGACAACTGTTAAGAGTGGGGCTTGAACCCCCAACCTTAGGATCAATGATCCAGCACCGTACCAACGCTGCTCAGGACAAATAACAAAGAATTAAATATAAACAAAACATTGTTTTGTTTAACAAAAATAAAATTAATAATTAACCTGACCCATTATTGAATAAAGTTTCTATTCGCTGTAGGTAAACATTCGTTCACTCTGCTTAATTCTATTACTGAAAGGCTGGAGCCTATCTCATCCAACACTGGGAGAAGACGGGTTGCACCCTGAACAGCTCGCCAAACTATTGCAGGGCCAACACACAGACGCACACAACCATTCACTCTGACACTTTGAGGCAAGTTGGAACAGCCAATAATCCTATTGTGGATGTCTTTTGCTGTGGAAGAAAACCAGTCGACGCCGGAGCTTTTGAGACTGGGTGCGGCTTCTCCGGACCTCCGATCTGTCAAGCAGGCAAGTGCGCTTTGAACACTTGTTTAGTACTCAATATTTGCCTGTTTGCTTGAGGGATTGGAGGTCCGGATGAGCCGCGTTTTTTGCTCACATTCGGCGAAGCGTGCCACATTTATTAAACATTTACTGAATTAAACAACTTAAAAAACGAAAAATAAGCTGCAATGAGCACTTTTGAAACTCACGAACCAACAGTACAGCTCTCCTTTACGCGTGTGACAAACAAGTTTTATGGGTGTAGTACTATGGAGATTCAGCTCCCTCCTGGCCAATGGGAGGCCAATGGGAGGCCAGCGGGGCGGGATGTTGGGAGACAGCCAATGAAAAAGCAACTCGCGCATTGTGTGAACGTTCGAATGGCGCATTTGGTGCCTTTCGTAAGAAGCGGTTGTTTTGTGTACAGAGGACGAAAATTTCGGAAAATGTTTTTCGTAACCTGGATCTTTCGTATTCAGAGGTTTTCACGTAAGTAGAAGGCCGACTGTATTCGATTTATTATTATTGTTGCGTATTTCTGATGGTTTCTCCTCTATGTCCTTTAATAAGCCGAAGAAAGACAGAAAGAGGGCTGAATGTACGAGCACCGGTTCAAATACAGCTACTGAAACAGAACAAGAACAACTTTCACAGGCTTTCCACAACAATACATCCGGATATAAACTAAATCCAGCACATTTTAATAAATATTAAATACTTCCCTTTTATAATTAGAATCAAACTGCTATTAAAGAAATAAACTGTCCGGAAAATAAATCAGCACCAGGATCAACAATCAGCGCCAGGATTGTTTTAGCTGATCTTTATCTCTCTCTCTCTCGCTCTCTCTCTCTCAGTACACACACACACACACACACACACACACACACACACACACACACACACTAAAATATTTAAAAAGATTAGTTGCTGTTTTCAGCTCCAGTGAAGAGGAAGGCAAGCGGGGGAAAAAGGTTCACAGTAAAAACTCCCTGTCTCCTCTACCCTTTCCTCATTCTCTCTTTTCTTCCTCCTCTCCTCTCATTTTCTCTCCTCTCCTTTCCTTATTCTTTCTCCTCTGTCATTTTCTCTCTCCTCTCCTTTTTGTTCTCTCTACCCTCTCCTTATCTCCTCTTTCCTTTCCTGTCCTTTTCTGTCCGCTTTCCTCCTCTGCTTTCATTCTCCACTTCTCTCCTCTTTCCTTTCCTTTTTCCTTCTCTCTCTCTCCTTTCTTTTCCCCTTTTTTACTCGCTCCTCCTGTTCTCTTTTCTCTTCCTCTCACTCCTCCTTTTCTCCTGTCTCTGCTCATTCACACCTTTCCTTTCCACTCTCCTTCCCATCGTTCTATCTCTCCCCCCCTTCTCTGTCTTTTCTCAGTTCATGGAACAAATAAGATGCAGCATCTGACCAGGATGCAGAGATTATTGAAGATAAGTGACTCACCGGTTTTTAATATAGCCATAGTAACAAACTGGTTATTAATATAGTATGACTCAGTGTAGGAGGAATCACTATGGGATCTCGCTGACGTGTTTTTAAAAAAAAAAAAAAAAGAAAGAAAGAAAAAGGAAAAAAAAAAAGGATAGCTGTGACCTACCTCTTGGCACTGGTAGAGAGTTTAGCAGGTGTCTTGCTGGAGAACTTGGCCTCCTTTTTCTTTGGTGGAGCCTGTTCTCTTTCTCTCTCCCTCTCCTCAGGCTGTACAGACGGGGCTACATCTCTCTGTTCCACGTCAGAACTGCCTCCACTCGTGTTGGGACTGTCATCTGGCCTCGGCTGGACCTCACTGGACATTCTGATCAGAAGATTACGGAAGTGAGGGCTCGCAAACATTTTGAGGAATCGTGGGGGAAAGGAATAATTAGATTTCTGAAGGAATAACCAACATTAGATTAACTGCTTGGAGAATTTATTACATACAACATCAATAATCCAAACTTCTAAAGCAGTGTAGTCTGATTATTAGTCAATTTGTCATCAGAATGTCATCACCAACCAGATTTGGAAATAAAAGTAATGACAGCTACTTGTGTAAGCAATTTTTGCACGATTCAGGTTTTTTAAAGGTCACAAGCTCAGATACTGCAGCAGAAGCAGACTGTCAGGCAGGAACATGATCTCAATAAGATGTGCATAGAATCTCAAACCAGGGAAGACAGAAAGGCATGTTTTAAATCCTTTCATTGTCCTCCACTGTGACAACTATGTTTAGTAATTTCATGAGAAAAGTCAAAGGAGGATGATAAAACAGTAACTCGAATAATCACTCTTTACAACCGTGGTGAGCAGAAAAGCATCTCAAGATACACGAGTGACTCGGATGGACATCAGTCCATCTCAATGTCAGTCAAAAGCAGGAGTCTGAGGCTACAGAGAGCAGAAGAGCACTCAAAATAGTCAAGTGAACAACAGGAAAGACATCTCTTGGTCTTTTGCTGCATTCTGTTTATCATTTAATTCAGAAGTCCAAAGATTCCAAAGGAGTTTGGAATGACGGAGTTGATTACACTCCAGTATAGAACAGAAAATCAATGGCAACCATTTCCAGCCAAGTTATCTGTGGATGACAGAACATTACATAGATTTTTTCCCCCTCATACAAACGGTGCAGTAGTTGTGAGATAGAAACACCAAGAATTATGTTAGAATGCTGTTGATGGATAGGGCAGCCATCTTGGTAAGGGTTGGTCGGAGTTGAGCAGGGTTGGTGATGGCATGGTGGATTGTGGTTGGTAAGAGTAAGTGATGGTTGCTCGGTGTTGGTGAGATTTGGTGAAATTTGATGAGGGTTCGTGATATTTCTCTTATTTTGAGTCCGGAATTCAGCATCAGGTGTGTGTTTCGGTTGATATATCCAATTGGAAACTCAGAAATCCCAACTTCCTCGTAAAAATCAAACCTTCCTCCAGTCTTAAAGTATGGATATGCATGAGTAATCAGTTAATTAGATAATAGTAATACTGCACTATTTATGGTAATGTTGCTCAGGCCAATAAACTACTACCTCGGGAGCAGCATGGTGGTGGTTACTGCATCCGCCTCGCAAGAAGGTTCTGGGTTTGAGTCTTGGTTCTATGTAAAGTTTTCAAGTTCTCCCTGTGCTTGTGTGGGTTTTCTCCAGGAACTTCGGTTTCCTTCCACAGTCCTAAGACATGCACAGTAAGCTCACTAGATGTTCCAAATTGCCCCTAGGTGTGAATGCAAATCATTGTATCCGTGTTGGTCTTGCAATGGTCTGGTGAGCTGTTTAGGGTGTACGCCTCCTTTACCCAGTGTCAACTGAGATAGGCTCCAGCCTCCCCATGACCATAGTGGATATTAAGTGGTTTGGGAAACGAGTGAAATTTTCATGTTGATGGCTCTTAACTCCAAGAAGAATTTCATCTTCATGGATCTTTAGAGCAGCTTTACACTGTTATCAATATCCATTCATTTTTTTGAAGCCATTTAATCCTAATTTGGGTCATGGAGAGGCTGGTGTCTATGTCAGATGACTCTGGGTGAGG
>CM045731.1:60488916-60551416 GCA_024760905.1 Plotosus lineatus | reverse complement strand
TCACCCTATGCTCCTGTCTCTTCTGGAAGAAAGTATTCACCACAGCCATTTCCATCCTTTTTGCAAAATCTATCAGCATCTGCCCTTCTGTGTTCCTGTCCTGGATTTCAAACCTGCCCATCATTTCCTCGTCCCCTCTGTTGCCTGCACTAACGTGTCCATTGAAGTCTGCACCAATGACCACTCTTTCTCCTCTGGGGTACTCTGCATCACTTCATCTAACTCACTCCAGAATCTCTCCTTCTCTTCTACCTCACATCCTGTAAACACTAACAACATTGAACATCACGCCTTCAATTTCTAACTTGAGACTCATCACTCTGTCTGACACTCTTTTCACTTCTAGAACATTTCTGACCAACCCCCTCCTTCAAGATTACTCATAGTCTATTTCTCTTGCCATCCACACAATGATAGAACAGCTTAAACCCTGCTCCTAAGCTTTTAGCCTTGCTACCTTTCCACCTGGTCTCCTGAACACACAGTATGTCAACCTTCCTCCTCTGCATCATGTCAGCCAGCTCTCTACCTTTTCCTGTCATAGTTCCAACATTCATAGTCCCTATTCCCAGTCTTAGACTCATGCTTTTCCTCTTCTCTTTCTGCCTACGGACACACCTCCCGCCTCTCCTTCTTCGACCAACAGTAGTCCAATTTCCACCAGCATCCTGTTAGTTAACAACACTGATGGCGGTCTTTGTTAACCCAGGCCTCGACCGATCCGCTATGGAGGTAATATTTGTGACTTGCATATAAAGTTTTGCAATGGTATTACGTCGGATGCCCTTCCTGACACAACCCTCTGCATTTATCCGGGCTTAGGACCGGCATGAGGGAGAGACACTGGCTTGTGCCCCCTCCCTCCCCCACGGCTGCATTCCCCCCTCACGGCTGCATTGTGTGTGTGATTATGAACAGGTTCACTAATTAGTTGCAATAATAATTATATCAATATCCTTTTCACATCCTGCTTGAGGCACTGTGGGGCTACATACAGGGAATGTGTGAGTTTTTAATCAAAGGAGACATTTGACTGAAATAAATTATTGTTTGTTTGTTTTTTGAGTTGCTGAGGTTCAAGTTGGCATTGAATTCATTCAAAACTTACTGTTCCAGTTTTGTCAGACGAAGGTCTTAACAAATTTGTTAAGATAATTGTGAGATAGATAGATAGATAGATAGATAGATAGATAGATAGATAGATAGATAGACAGACAGACACACACATGACAGTCCAGTAAGTATGCAAATATAGTAACACAAATGTGTGTGTGTGTGTGTGTGTGTGTGTGTGTGTGTGTGTGTGTGTGTGTGTGTGTGTGTGTGTGTGTGTGTGTGAGGGAGAGAGAGGAAAGAGGCAGAAAATGTGCATCATTAGATATATATAGATTGAGAAAAAGTACTACTGGACACGATGTGATAAGCACCCAGGGCGCTTCAAAAATTGGAGTGGGTGGGCACTTATTAAAATGTTACCAGCGGAGTGGAACGGTAAGTGCTTATTATCATCAAGGTGGAAAACATGAATAATAACAGAACAATAAAAGAGTTTTACTGGTATTTGTATTGTTCATTTTGTGGTATCAATCAAATTACTTACATGGATGCTGAAAATAAACAGAAAACAGCATAAATAAAAAAAAGACCCCCTACTTTTCCCTCCCGGTGCTGTTCCTTTAAACATTTTCCTGGAAGTAAAATCGAGCCAATTAACACTGTCAACTTTAGCACATGGCACATTGAACCAATCAGCAGGAACATAAACAGAAGAACATGTCCAGGAACTCTTTTAAATTTATGAAGTTAGTGAGCAGGAGAATTCAGTGAAAAATTCTCATCATCACTTTGTGATAAGTCCATATCTGGCTCATTGCTCCATTCATTCAGAGCATCCTATAGTTTTGCTGTAGCAGTTTCTAATGGTTCATCGGTTGTTGGACATTTACCAAGAGAACACAGCAAAATATTTTCCTGTTTTTTAAAGCACGGAGGAACAATCAAATGTGCTGTTACTGATGAACATTATAGGCATTCCTCAGTGGCAGGCAGTCTTGAAATACCGTATAAACTCACTTTTACAGGCAGTGAACGCCTCATTTTAAGGTTACAGAGATTGCTCGAGTAAAATTGGTAAGTTTGATCTCCAATTTTGCTCTCAGTACACATGGGCGGTTATTAGACCTAAGATAAAAAAAACACGGGGGGGGGGGGGGTGTTATTGGAGCAGGACGCTTATTACGCTGCATATGGTATTTGTAGCTATCATGAGAGGTACTCGAGTTATCCAGGGCAGTGGTGGCCTTGTGGTAAAAGGTGCTGGATCACTGATCCTAAGTTTGGGGGTTCGAGTCCCACTCTCCACAGGTTGTCACTCTCCTCCCCCCAGTGCACTAACTTGGTTAGCAAAGGCTAGCCGTGTCTCTCGCTGTCTATGGTGAGAGGTTCATCTAAAGGAACCATTGCTGACTTTTGTCAAGAGGAGCTGCAAAGCCGTCAGCATGTTTCTGCCCTGTGATGGCCTGGTGAGCTGTCCACAGTGTACTCTGCCCTAGCCTGGAGTTGGCTGGGATTGGCACCAGCCTCCCTGAGATCCTAATAAGGATTAAGCGGTTACAGAAAATGAAAAAATTAATGGGACCAGAGTTAATGGAAAGTCCTCACAAGGATAGTAAGACACAAATTTCTCTCCTCTCTCTCTCTCTCTCTCTGTGTGGGGGTCGCAGAGAGGTAGTAAATTGTGCATCTCCAATAAGCTGAATTGGGTTGAAATAATTGCCGTTCTACTGAAGGATAAGAACACTCACCTTTTAATAACCCTCAAATCTCCTTCATTTAATCACATTAAAATGGCTGATTGTTGATAAATGTTCCAGGAAATCCACAAAATTTGATTTTACATTTATAGTTTTTCTTACTTTCTCAGTTCAGTTCATTTTCTGTAACCACTTAATTCTAATTAGGGTCACGGGGAGACTGGCAGCCAGCTCAGGAAACTCTAGGCAAGGACCCAGTATACCCTGGACAGCTCGCCAGGCCATTGCAGAGCTAAGCAGTTACTCTTGACTAAAGATGGTTCTTTTACATGCATCTCACCATAGACAGTAAGAGACATGGCCGGCCTTTGCTAACCCAGTTAGCTGCACTGGGGGGACAGCAGTGACAACCACTGACCGTGGAGCTTGAACCCACAACCTTAGGATCAGTAATCCAGCACCATACCGCCGGGCCACCACTGCCTGCACACCGGGCTACCACTAACCGCCTACTGGGCCGCCACTACCTGCCCACCAGGCCACCACTGCCTGCCCACCAGGCCACCACTACCGCCCACCAGGCAACCACTGCCCCTATGGTAAACAAATAAGCTGAAAAAAGTTTTGATCAGCAAACACATATCTGTAAATTGTTTTAATGTGCATCTTTAACTAGATTTTTCGTCTCTAGCATATCAATCTAAATAAAATTAATTTTATTCATCCTCAAGAAGACGACTTACCACACCATTATTTTCTAACAGTCAGTCAAGCAGTCATACACACATCAACTTACAGAACAAATATTAAATGCAGGCAGAGGATGGATCAGCGATGAAAGTAATTGAGAACAGAATGCAGAGCGCTCTCTCTCTCTCTCCCTCTCCCTCTCTCTCTCTCTCTTTCTCTCCATATATGTCCTAGTATATATATATATATATATATATATATATATATATACTAAGTACTGGGGCAGTGGTGGTCTAGTGGTATAGGGCGCTGGATCGCTGATCCAAAGGTTGGGGGTTCGAGTCTCACTCTCCACAAGGCTGTCATTGTCCCCCCCAGTGCAGCTAACTGGGTTATCAAAGGCGGGCCATGTCTCTCACTGTCTATGGTGTGAGGCATGTAAAAGAACCATTGCTGACTTTGGTAAAGAGTAGGCTGCAAAGCCGTCAGCGTGTTTCTGTCCCTTGCTAGAAAGGGTTGTGACAGGAAGGGCATCCGACGTAACAAACCTCTGCCAAATCAAATGTGCGAATCAGATGATTCGCTGTGGCGACTCCTGAGTGAAAGGGAAAAAGCCAAAAGGAAGACAGACATATACTAAGTACTACGCTATACTAAGTCCTGTGCAATGCATCCCACCCCATATATATATATATATATATATATATATATATATATATACTAGTATATATGCTAGTATATATGCTAGTATATATATATATATATATATATATATATGGGGTGGGGTGCATTGCACAGGACTTAGTATAGCGCCTAGTGCTGTAGAGCAGCTGTAGTGTAGTCGCTTAGACTTCTCGCTTCCAGCTTCATTGGGAGCCACCATCTAGCTCATAGAGTGAAAAGAAGGCCAAGTATGTAAGTCCTTCCTGATGGTATAAAGTTTCTGCTGTCAAGTCTCTCACATTCCCTCCTCGCGGAACACCCTGTAACTGTGCACCTTACGGCCCCAGGCTAAATATGTGAGGGATCTCGGAGCAGGTTGAGCCCCAGAGGTGTAGTATGCAGGCCCACCGACATGTGGACATGCCCTGGTACTCACTAGTCAACCATCTGCTGCCTTGCAGATAAAGCCCTTGAGGTAAAGGCTAAGAGAAAGACAACTCTGATTCACAATCTCCAGCTATGGGCAAATAGCACCACTGCCTTGTGGTCATCACAGGAGTGACAAAGACTAAGGGAGACACCCCCCACAGAAAATCCATAGTGGAGCCCCGAAGGTGGTTGGTCCCCGTGTAGCGTCCCCTCCTGGCAACTCCTGTAGCCAAGTTGGTACCAACTGTATTGGCTAGCCCCTTCCGTTGGACACTACCAGCTAGGCCGAGAAGGGGGATCTGTCAACTGGGCATCTCAGTTCCTGCACAACTTTACCCTGGCCTATGCCCTGGAGAAGAAACTCCAGTGCTGCCTTCTGCGGCAGCTCAACACAGGAAGATGCAGATACTGGTAAAAAGCCCAGGGCTAATTGGCATAAGCGCAGGGCGCCTAGGGCTATACACCGATGGTGAGAGGGATCATTGTGTCCCACTGTCCAGCTACTGCCGCCTTTAGCTGGGCACCCCCCGGCCAGTAAGGTGCTGGCCCGCCACAGTCTGCTTACTTCAATGGGTGCTTGAAGTGTAGGCCAAAAGCTGAAGCACAGAATGTAAACACTGTACCAGGCAACAAGAAACCAAAGCAGCCAGTGCTGAGTCTGGCAACTTGGAACGTCAGAACAATGTATCCTGGCCTCTCTGACGATCTCCAGCAAATCAATGATGCCAGCAAAACTGACATCATCGACCGCGAGCTACGGTACATCTCTGCCTCAAATGTGTCAACTGCTCCAAGCAGAAACCCCGGCCCCGCGTCAACACAGCTCTGACTGGAGTGCCTGAACTGCGGGAGTGCTATGCTGAAGCCATAAATGTAGCACTGGTGGACTGCCCCACTGACTGTGCTACGTCAAGGTGGAACCACATTTGCAAGGCTGTGTTTGAGACCACTATAGGCACCTTTGGGAAGAAAGTGGGGAGGGGTGCGGATTAGTTTGAAGCAGGAGCTGCTGAGATGGAACCTGCTATCACAGCCCTAATCACTCACAAGAAGGAGCCCTCTGTGCAAACACTTGCTGCACTGTGCACTGCAAGGAGAGAGATTTCCTTTCGGCTTTTTCCCTTTCTCAGGGGTTGCGACAGTGAATGATTCACACGTTTGATTTGGCATAGGTTTTTATGTCGGATGCCCTTCCTGACACAACCCTTTGGCAAGGGACAGAAACACGCTAATGGCTTTGCAGCCTACTCTTCACGAAAGTGAGCAATGGTTATTTTACATGCCTCTAACCATAGACAGTGAGAGACATGGCCTGCCTTTGATAACCCAGTTAGCTGCACTGGGGGGGGACAGTGACAACCTTGTGGGGAGTGGGACTCGAACCCCCAACCTTAGGATCAGCAATCCAGTGCCCTATACCACTAGACCACCACTGTCCCTCACACTGCGCACTGCAAGGAATAATGCAAAAATGATTGCAAGGCGTTTTGCCAACAACTACAGGCTGAACCTCTCCCAAGACATACAGCTTTCTGCAGATCTTGGAACTGTGTGCAAAATGTATGAAGGAATGAAGAAGGCTTTTGGTCCCAGTGCCATCAAGACCACCCCACACAAATCAGCTGCAGGCGATGTCATCAAGGATCGTGCCAAACAAATGGAGAGATAGGCTGAGCACTACCAAGAGCTCTATTTGAGAGAAACCACCGTCTCGAACACAGCCCTTAAGAACATCCCTCCACTGTCTGTCATGGATGAGCTTGACGCTCCACCCACTATCAAGGAGCTCAGCAGGGTGATAGACTCCATCTCAAGCGGCAAGGCTCCAGGCAGTGACAACATCCTGCCTGAAATTGTCAAAACCGCAAAGGAGAGCTCGCTCTTGAAACACCTCTATGAGCTCCTGTTGCAGTACTGGGAGGAAGGGGCTGTTCCCCAAGACATGTGTGATGCCAAAATCATCATTTTATACAAGAACAAGGGGGAGCGAAGCGATTGCAACAACTATTGTGGCATCTCACTCCTAAGCATAGTTGGCAAAGCCTTTGCCCGTGTCGTCCTCAACGGGCTCCAACGACTTGCTGAACGCATGTATCTAGAGGTGTGGTGTGGATTCAGTGCAGCCAGGTCAACCATAGATATGGTCTTCTCTGTGAGGCAGCTGGAAGAAAAGTGCCGGGAGCAGAGACAACCCCTCTATTTGGCTTTCATCGACCTGACCAAGGCTTTTGACTTGATCAGCAGGGATGGACTTTTCACCATCCTCCAGCAAATTGGATGCCCCCCAAGCTTTTGAGCATGATCAAGTCGTTCCACCAGGACATGAATGGCATCGTCCAATTTGATGGATCATTCTCAGATCCTTTCTCGATCAAGAACGGTGTGAAGCAGGGTTGTGTCCTCGCTCCAACCCTTTTTGGCATCTTTTTCTCCCTGCTCCTGTACTACGCCTTCTGGGACTCTGACGGAGGCCTCTTTAACCTGGCACGCCTCATAGCAAAGACCAAGGTGCGGAGCATTCTCATCAGGGAGTTGCTCTTTTTGCTGATGATGCTGGTCTTGTTGCCCACACCGAGGAAGTGCTCCAGCATCTCAACTACTTTGCTGGTGCCTGCTCTGAGTTTGGCCTCACCATCAGCCTTAATAAGACCGAGGTCATGGGCCAGGAAGTAAGCAGTGCTCCCAGTATCAACATTGGCGACCACACCTTTGAGATGGTGGAAAAGTTCACCTACCTCGGATCAATCATCTCCAGCAACCTCTCTCTAGACGCCTAACTGAACACCCGTATCGGCAAGGCGTCAACAGTGATGGCCCGTCTGGCGAAGGGAGTCTTGGACAACTCTATGCTAACCAGCAACACCAAGATACGAGTCAACAAGGCCTGCATACTGAGTACTCTCCTTTATTGCAGTGAAGCATGGACCCTCTACTCCTGCCAGTAATGCCGGCTGAACGCTTTCCACCAATGCTGCCTTCACAGACTACTGGGCATCACTTGGCAGGACCATGTCTCCAACATCGATGTCCTGGACAGAGCACGTGTGCCCAGTATGTTTGCCATCCTGACCCAGAGACGCTTGCGATAGCTTGGCCACATCACCCAAATGGACCAAAAGGTACACCCAGCTCTCAGGTTCAAGGATGTTTGCAAGCACAACCTCAAGGCTGGAGGCTTCAACCCCTCTGACCGCTCCGACTGGCAAACCACCACCCAGGATGTCATCAGGACAGCAAAGGAGAGAAGAGACCCGCTAGGAGGAGAAGAGACTCCACAGACAGCGGAGATTGTCCCCACCCAGTCCACACGGCAAGGACTTCATCTGCAGCGGATGCAGAAGGATCTATGTAGATATATACGTATCTACTGTATATATATATACACACACACACGCACACACACACACACACACACACACACACTTCTGAAAGACAAATGAAAAATCCAGGCTACGAAACGCATTTACCTAAAATTTCCGTTTCTGGATACAAAACAAATTCACATTACGAAACGCACTATCTCAAAAATTTAAACAATGCGCAAGTTGCTCTCCCATTGGTTATCTCCCAACATCAGCCCCGCTGGCCTCCCATTGGCTATCTCCCAACATCCCACCCCACTGGCCTCCCATTGGCAAGGAGGGAGCTGCATCTCCAAAATACCCATGATGCTTTACATGTAAAGGACAGAGTCACTGTTGTTTCGTGAGTTTTTCGAGTGTGCTCATTACAACTTGAATTTTTGGCTCAGGCTTTTAACCTTGCATAAACTTTTGTAATAATATAACTCTGCTAAGAAGACATGGTCAACACACACGCGCACACACACACACACACGTGCGCGCACACACACACACACGCACACACACACACACACATGGTGAAAGTGATTCCTGGTGTGAGTGAAAAGAACAAGCGGGCTTGTGGCATGCGGTTCGGTGATATCGCAAAGGAATATGGCCAAACCTGTCTACCATCGGTACGATATTGAAGCAAGAGGAGGCCTTAAAAGGTATACTTTTATAATTTTTAAAAGGTTTATGGGTAGTATTTGGGGCCTTGCAACAAATTAGGCCTTTTACATGTAAAATGCTGCTCAACTTATGAAAAAATCAGGTTACGAAACTACTTCTAGAATGGATTAATTTCGTATGGTGAGGTACCGTGGTGTACATATATATGTGTGTGTATGTGTGTATATATATATATATATATATATATATATATATATATATATATATATATATACAGATGCTCCCCAACTTACGTTTTTAATTGGTTCCGGATGGCCGAACGTAAGTTGAAAGTGAATGTAAGTTGTTACAGTGACGTATGACGCTCATACTGTACTCTGTCTTCCTTTCGGCTTTTTCCCTTTTACTCAGGAGTCGCCACAGCGAGTCATCTGATTCGCATGTTTTGATTTTGGCAGAGGTTTTTACATCGGATGCCCTTCCTGTCACAACCCTTTTTAGCAAGGGACAGAAACACACTGACGACTTTGCAGCCTACTCTTTACGAAAGTCAGCAATGGTTCTTTTACATGCCTCACACAATAGACAGTGAGAGACATGGCCTGCCTTTGATAACCCAGTTAGCTGCACTGGGGGACGCTCATACTGTACTATACATCCATAAATACCATTACTGTATCTCATAAAACACCCCTAAATCAATTATTATAAACATAACATTGTAAAATAATATGAAATATATCAACATTAATTTCAAATAAGTCACTTATTTATACCGAGTAACTTTACATGAAACTTAAAACAGTCAATCAACGCTTACAATATACGAGGTGCTCAATACCAAAAGTAGTGTACTTGCAAAAGTAGTGTACTTGCTTTGGGTTATACGGACTTCCGATATTTCAAGTGCACAAGGGTGCCGTTGAACTTGTTTAGAACACAGCCTGCACTGATGCCGTCTCCCAGCAAAGAGGAGAGTTCTTTCTTTTGTGTAAGTAAACTTTATTCAAGAGATGCATACAAAGAACAAGTACAAATCCTGATGAATATTAATATAAAAATAAGTATACACTCTTATCTGCTAAAAGATAATAAATATAAAGATTGTGCCGATCTGAGCAGATAGTTAATTCATCTGTGTGTATGAGACTTGCACCCATGCTAGTAGGCTTACACTTCTGACCAACCATATTTGCTTTGGGTTACAAAAGTCTCACACGCAGATACATACTGTATACCTATACATATACATATAGAGTAGTAATAATATTAATGGAAATCATCATCCTAATAAAAGTGTTAAGAAGGACGAAAGGAGAATTATGGTCCCTCATCCTGTTCCTAAAACACATTTTTTAAGTGTCACTCGAGTCTACACTTTTATCATTACGCACATGAAGCCTGCACAAAGATTTCCTGAAGATTTATTTGGACACAGTGTCACCCAATCCAGATTTAATCATGCCCCCTATTCCTGCTTTTCTCTGGTCGCCAACTCCTCCTCCCCATCATTATTTTGCTGATCGGTTTGTCTTCTCTGTATTATTCCAAACATGGTGCTATGTGTTTTCTTGGGAGGACATGAAGGTCATCGCTTTAAGAGAAGAAGATGCAGAGGTCAGGGTGAGTTGGAGGCAGATGATTTGCTGTGGCGACCCCTGAAGGGAACAGCCAAAAGGAAAAGAAGAAGAAGAAGAGTGCTATGTGTTTTCTTGATGGAGGCACTTTTCTCCATTTTGCTCACTTGGGATCTGAAGTGTTAGGTGTGAGTACATCACAAGAGGTTACTGAGATTGCTCATTTGGTCGACTGAATAATAAGGCCATTGGGATAGAACACAATATAATCAGAGTGGAAAATATTTGAGGCAACCTGGGAATCCCTTTCACTTGGTCAGGTTGAGATATATATATATATATACTATAGAGTATACGTGTGTGTGTGTGTGTGTGTGTGTGTGTGTGTGTCTGTGTATATATATATATGTGTGTATATACATTCTTCTTTCTTCTTTTTCTTTCGGCTGTTCCCTTCAAGGGTCGCCTCAGCAAATGATCTGCCTCCATCTCTCCCTATCCTCTGCATCTTCTACTCTTACTCCAACGATCTTCATGTCCGCCTTCACCACATCCATAAATCTTCTCTTTGGTCTTCCTCTGGGCCTTCTGCCTGGTAGTTCCAATCTCAGCATCCTACTACCAATATACTCACTGTCCCTCCTCTGTACATGTCCAAACCATCTCAATCTAGCCTCTCTGACTTTGTCTCCAAAACATCTAACATGTGCTGTCCCTCTGATGTACTCGTTTCTGATCCTATCCATCCTCGTTACTCCCAAAGAGAACCTCAACATTTTCATCTCTGCTACCTCCAACTCTGACTCCTGTCTTTTCCCCAGGGCCACTGTCTCTAAACCATACAACATCGCTGGCCTCATCACCGTCTTGTACACTTTTCCCTTCATTCTTCATTCTTGCCGATACTCTCCTATCATACATCACACCGGACACTTTTCTCCATCCATTCCAACCTGCCTGCACGCGCTTATTCACCTCTTTTCCACACTCTCCATTGCTCTGGATTGTTGAGCCTAAGTACTTAAAATCCTCCACCTTCTTTATCTCTGCCCCCTGTAACCTCACCGTTTCTCTTGGGTCCTTGTCGTTCACACAAATGTATTCTGTCTTACTGAGACTAACCTTCATTCCCCTCCTTTCCAGGGCATACCTCCACCTCTCTAGATTTTCCTCCACTTGTTCTCTGCTCTCACTACAGATCACGATGTCATCTGCAAACATCATCGTCCATGGAGATTCTTGTCTAACCTCGTCTGTCAGCCTGCCCATCACCATAGCAAACAAGAAGGGGCTGAGAGCTGACACTTGATGCAGTCCCACCTCCACCTTGAACTCTTCCGTCACACCGACAGCACACCTCACCACTGTTTTACATCTCTCATACATGTCCTGCAGCACTCTAACATACTTCTCTGCCACTCCAGATTTCCTCAGACAATACCACAGTTCTTCTCTCGGCACCCTGTCATATGCTTTCTCTAGATCCACAAAGGCACAATGTAGCTCCCTCTGACCTTCTCTGTACTTCTCTATTAACATCCTCAAAGCAAACACTGCATCTGTGGTGCTCTTTCTTGGCGTGAAACCAAACTGTTGTTCACAAATGCTGACCTCTGCCTTTAGTCTAGCTTCCACTATTCTTTCCCATAACTTCATTGTATGGCTCATCAACTTTATCCCTCTGTAGTTGCCACAACTCTGTACATCTCCCTTGTTCTTAAAAATGGGCACCAGCACACTTCTCCTCCATTCCTCCGGCATCTGCTCACTCTCTAAGACCTTGTTGAATATTCTTGTCAGAAAATCTACTGCTACCTCCCCTAGACACTTCCATACCTCAACTGGTATGTCATCAGGGCCAACTGCCTTTCCACTCTTCATCCTCTTCAATGCCCTCCTCACTTCACCCTTACTAATCTTTGCTACTTCCTGGTCCTCAACGGTCACCCCTTCTACTCTTTTTTCTCACTCATTTTCCTCATCCATCAGCTCTTCAAAGTACTCTTTCCATCTTCCCAGCACACTTCTGTCATCAGTCAATACATTTCCCTCTCTGTCCTTTATCACTCGAACTTGCTGCACGTCTTTCCCATCTCTATTTCTCTGTTGTGCTAACCTGTATAAATCATTTTCTCCCTCCTTTACTGTCCAACCTATCATACAAGTCATCATACGCCCTCTGTTTGGCCTTTGACACCGCTACCTTCGCCTTACGCTGTGTCTCCCTGTACTCCTGTTTACTCTCTTCGGTCCTCTCTGTGTCCCACTTCTTCTTAGCTAACCTCTTCTTTTGTACACACTCCTGCACTTCCTCATTCCACCACCAAGTTTCCTTATCTACTTTCCTTCCAGAGGACACACCAAGTACTCTCCTACCGGTCTCCCTGATCACATTGGCTGTGGTTTTCCAGTCATCTGGAAGCACTTCCTGACCACTCAAAGCCTGTTTCAACTCCTCCTTGAAGACAACACGACACTCTTCCTTTTTCAGCTTACACCACTTTTTCTTCTGCTCTGCCTTTGCCTTCTTCACCTTCCTCACCATCAGCATCATCCTCCACACCACCATCCTATGCTGTTTGGAAACACTCTCACCCATGACTACTTTGTAGTCACTGACTTCCTTCAAATTACATCGCCTACACAAGATGTAGTCTACCTGTGTGCTCTTACCTCCGCTTTCATAAGTCACCCTATGCTCCTGTTTCTTCCTGAAGAAAGTATTCACCACAGCCATTTCCATCCTTTTTGCAAAATCGATCAACATCTGTCCTTCTGTGTTCCTGTCCTGGATACCAAACCTGCCCATCACTTCCTCATCCCCTCTGTTGCCTGCACCAACATGTCCATTGAAGTGTGCCCCAATGACCACTCTTTCACCTCTGGAGGTACGCTGCATCACTTCATCTAACTCACTCCAGAATCTCTCCTTCTCTTCTAGCTTACATCCTGCCTGTGGGGCATAAGCACTAACAACATTGACCATCATGCCTTCAATTTCTAACTTGAGACTCATCACTCTGTCTGACACTCTTTTCACTTCTAGAACATTCCTGACAAATTCCTCCTTCAAGATGACTCCTACTCCATTTCTCTTCCCATCCACACCATGATAAAACAGCTTAGACCCTGTTCCTAAGCTTTTAGCTTTGCTACCTTTCCACCTGGTCTCCTGAACACACAGTATGTCCACCTTCCTCCTCTGCAACATGTCAGTCAGCTCTCTACCTTTTCTTTGCATAGTTCCAACATTCAAAGTCCCTACTCTCAGTCCTAGGCTCAAGCCTTTCCTCTTCTTTCTCTGTGAAGGTATGGAAGTGTCTAGGAGAGGTAGCAGTAGATTTTCTGACAAGAACATTCAACAAGGTCTTCGAGAGTGAGAGGATGCCGGCGGAATGGAAGAGAAGTTGTGCTGGTGCCCATTTTTAAGAATGAGGGCGACATGCAGAGTAGTGGCAACTACAGAGGGATAAAGTTGATGAGCCATACAATGAAGTTATTGGAAAGAATAGTGGAAGCTAGACTAAGCCCCAGTGCAGCTAATTGGGTTATCAAAGGCCATGTCTCTCACTGTCTATGGTGAGAGGCATGTAAAAGAACCATTGCTGACTTTCGTAAAGAGTAGGCTGCAAAGTCGTCAGCGTGTTTCTGTCCCTTGCTAAAAAGGGTTGTGACAGGAAGGGCATCCGACATAAAAACCTCTGCCAAATCAAATGTGCGAAACAGATGATTCGCTGTGGCGACTCCCGAGTAAAAGGGAAAAAGCCGAAAGGAAGACAGACAGACAGTGAAAGCTAGACTAAGGGCAGAGGTCAGCATTTGTGAACAACAGTTTGGTTTCATGCCAAGAAAGAACACCACAGATGCAGTGTTTGCCTTGAGGATGTTAATAGAGAAGTATAGAGATGGTCAGAGGGAGCTGTATTGTGCCTTTGTGGATCTGGAGAAAGCATATGACAGGGTGTCGAGGGAGAAACTGTGTTATTGCATAAGGATGTCTGGAGTGACAGAGAAGTATGTTCGAGTGGTGTAGGACATGTATGAAAGATGTAAGACAGTGGTGAGGTGTGCTGACAACATGAGAGAAGAGTTCAAGGTGGAGATGGGACTGCATCAAGGATCAGCTTCTTGTTTGCTATGGTGATGGACAGGCTGACAGACGAGGTTAGACAAGAATCTCATGGACTATGATGTTTGCAAATAACATTGTGATCTGTAGTGAGAGCAGAGAACAGGTGCAGGAAAATCTAAAGAGATGGAGGAGTGCTCTGGAAAGGAGAGGAATGAAGGTTAGCCTTAGTAAGACAGAATACATGTGTGTGTGAACGAGAAGGACCCAAGAGGAATTGTGAGGTTACAGGTAGCAGAGATAAAGAAGGTGGAGGATTTTAAGTACTTAGGCTCAACAATCCACAGCAATGGAGAATGTGGAAGAGAGGTGAAGAAGCGTGTGCAGGCAGGTTGGAATGGTTGGAGAAGTGTCCGGTGTGATGTGTGATAGAAAGGTATCAGCAAAAATGAAGGGAAAAGTGTGCAAGACAGAGATGAGACCAGCGATGTTGTATGGTTTAGAAACAGTGGCACTGAGGAAAAGACAGGAGACAGAGCTGGAGGTAGCAGAGATGAAAATGTTGAGGTTCTCTTTGGGAGTAACAAGGATGGATAGGATCAGGAATGAGTACATCAGAGGAACAGCACATGTAAAATGTTTGGAGAAAAAGTCAGAGAGGCTAGATTGAGATGGTTTGGACATGTGCAGAGGGATAGTGAATATATCGGTAGTCGGATGCTGAGGTTGGAACTACCAAGCAGAAGGCCTAGATGAAGACCAAAGAACAGATTTATGGATGTGGTGAAGGAGCACATGAATTTAGTTGGTGTAAGAGAAGATGTGAGATGGAGGCAGATGATTTGCTGTGGCGACCCCTGAAAGGAACAGCCAAAAGGAAAAGAAGAAGAAGACACAAACTGGAATCCAAAAAAGTTGGGGCACGACACAGATTGTGAATAAAAACTGAATGCAATGATGTGAAAGTGCTAAATTTCAATATTTTATTCTGAATAGAACATAGATGACAAGGTCAAAAGTTTAAAGTGAGAAAATGTATCATTTTAAGGGGAAAATATGTTGATTTTAAATTTCATGGTGTGAACAGATCTCAAAAAAGTTAGGACAAGGCCATTTTCACCACTGTGAGGCGTCCCCTCTTCTTCTTCCAACAGTCTGCAAATGTTTGGGGACTGAGGAGATAAGTTTCTCAAGTTTAGAAATAGGAACGCTGTCTGATTCTTGTCTAATACAGGCCTCGAACTGTTCAACTGTCTTGGGCCTTCTTTGTTGCACCTTCCTCATAAAGAGGATAGCTAAAGATAAAAAAGATGCGCCAAATGTTCTCTATAGGTGAAAGATCCGGACTGCAGGCTGGCGGTTTCAATACCCGGATCCTTTTCTTATGCAGCCATGATGTTGTAATTAATGCTGCATGTGGTCTGGCATTATCATGATGAAAAATGCAAGGTCTTCGCTGAAAGAGACGACATCTGGATGGAAGCATATGTTGTTCTCTAGAACCTGAATACTGTATTTCTTACTGCATTGATGGTGCCTTTCCAGATGTGCAAGCTGCTCATGCCACATGCACTCATGTAACCCCATCCCATCACAGATGCAGGCTTCTGAACTGAGCGCCAATAAAAACTTGGGTTGTCCATGTCCTCTTTCGTCCATATGACATGGCGTCCCAGTTTTCCATAAAGAACTTTGAATCGTAATTCATCTGACCACAGAACAGTTTTCCACTTTGCTACACTCCATTTAAAATGACCCCTGGCCCAAAGAAAATGTCTGCACTTCTGGGTCCTACTTCTGGGTCCTCTTTAGAAATTGCTTCTTCTTTGTGCTTTAGAGTTTCAACTGGCAACGGCGGATGGCACAGTGGATTGTGTTCACCAATAATGGTTTCTGGAAGTATTGCTGAGCCCATTCTGTGATTTCCCCTACAGTCGCATTCCTGTTTGTGGTGCAGTGCTGTTTAAGGGCCCGAAGATCACAGGCATCCAGTATGGCTTTTCGGCCTTGACCCTTACGCACAGAGCTTGTTCCAGATTCTCTGAATCTTTGGATGATGTCATGCGCTGTAGATGATGATACTTTAAAACTCTTTGCAATTTTTCACTGGGAAACACATTTCTGATATTGCTCCACTATCTTTCTGCACAACATTGGGGGAATTGGTGATCCTCTACCCATCTTTGCTTCTGAGAGACACTGCCACTCTGAGAAGCTCTTTTTATACTCAATCATTTTGCCAATGGCTCTCATTAGTGTTAATTGGTCTTCCAGCTGTTTTTCATAAGTGCAGTTGACTTTTCCAGCCTTGTATTGCTACCTGTGCCAACTTTTTTGAGATTTGTTGACACCATGAAATTTAAAATCACCATATTTTCCCCTTAAAATTATACATTTTCTCAGTTTAAACTTTTGATCCTGTCATATATGTTCTATCCAGAATAAAATATTGAAATTTGGTGCTTCCACATCATTGCATTCAGCTTTTTTTCATAATATTTTTCGTTTGCCATCTTTTTTGGAATCCGGTTTGTTTTGTGTGTACAGTATATATATATATATCCTTCTTCATTCATTCGTCTTTAAGGCAACAAAAGGTTCCCTTTTGTCACTTTCAGCCTTGCACAAGACATTCATTGTTCAGGCCCAGCAGGATTTGCATTTGTCAGTGATGTTTTCCAAGCAATCTGGGATTATACCCAACAACTTCAGCTCTCGCTTTTAAATAGAGGTGAGGTCTTCCAATAGCGTTTTTTGCCCATACTCCTCTGACCTGTCTCATTAAAAAAGATCTGTGTTCACTCTTCCCTCAGTCATAAAATAATCATTCAATGTAATTAGTTCTGTTCTGATGGCTGTTCTTTACACATTTTTCAAATTGTGTGCTGTAATCAAAACAGAAGAGTGACATGGTGGTGTCGTAGTTAACACATCTGTCTCACAGCAAGAAGGTCCTGTGATTGAGTCTCAGGCTGTGTGGAGTTTGCATGTTCTCCGCTTGCTTGCATGGGTTCCTTAGGGTACTCCAGTCTTCTATAGTCCAAACACTTGCATAGTTGGCTGATTGGCAGTTCCAAATTAGCCCCTAGGTGTGAGTTTGAGTGTGAATTTTCCATAATAGTCTGATGAGCTGTTCAGGGTGTACTCTGCATGCTCTCAGTGTTGACTGAGATATTCTCCCGCCTCTCTGTGATCCTAATGGGATTAAAGCAAACGAGTGAGTGGGAGACGAGTGTTATTAGTACAGAGTGCGAGCTGTGTGTGCTCAGAATGATTTAAACACAAAGGTCAGATTCACTGCTCACTATTCAGTGTGTGTGTGCAATCACAAAGATTTAATCTTAAACTTTAAGAGCTTTTCTTTTTGTTAAAGATGAAGGCAGCTGTGGACCGAGTGGCCGGAGAAGTGGGTTTGAGACCGAAAGGTTGCTGGTTCAATTCCTGAACTAGAAAAAAAACTGTGTAGCAGTGGGAGGAAGTGAGCGTAACCTCCTCATCTTGGGTGAAGTGCCCTTGACCAAGGTATATAAAGGTTGATGATTAAAAGGAGGAAACTCAGAGCTCAACTCGGTTCATAATGAATTGGAAAAGTATTATAACCCTATCTCAATATTCAGTTTTTAAACTGCTTAACCTATGCCAAATCAAATGTGCGAATCAGAATTTTTGCTGTGGCGACCCCTGAAAAAGGGGAAAAGCCGAAAGGAAAAGAAGAAGAAACTGCTTTATCTTAATTAGGGTCACAAGCAGGCTGGAACCCATCTCAGCTGACTTCAGGCAAGGGCAGAGTACATCCTGGACGGCTAGCCAGGGGATATGGCAGAAACACACTGATGGCTATGCAGCTTACTCTTGATGAAAGTCAGCAATGGTTCTTTTACATGAACCTCCCACCACTGACAGTGAGATAGAGAGCCATTGCTAACACAATTAACTACATTGGGGAACAGTGACAACCTGCTGAGAGTGGGGCTTGAACCCCCAACCTTCGGATCAGTGATACCGCACCTTTACTACCAGGCCACCACTGCCATACTAGTACAATATGTCTACAGTAATTATTCATATGTTTTGAGTTGGTATTTGTGTCTTTTCTCTTTTTTCCGAAAACATGTTGAAGTATCGCTGCACAGTGGCGTAGTGGTTGTCATGTCCGCCTCACAGCAAGAACTGTTCGGTTCAATTCGGAGCTCAGGTGGTTCTATGGGGAGTTTGCATGTTCTCTCTGTGATTGTGTGGGTTTTCTCCCACAGTCCAAAAACATGCACAGCAAGCTAATTCCTTTCTAAATCACCCCTAGGTGTAATTATGAATGGTTGTGTGAATGTTGGCCCTGTGATGGCCTGGCAAACTGTACAGGGAGTATGCAGTCCTCGCCCAGACTTTGTTGAGATGGGGGCCAGCCTCCCCTCGAACATAATTAAAATTAAGTACCTTCGAAAATTAATTATAGTAATTAATTAATGTATATATACTAAAATATTGTTTATATGGTGTTGGCCACAAGAGGGCGCCATGGTCATAAGTAAGTAAAAAGTAAACAGCTGAAAGAAACCATTTGTCATGTTATTGATATTGTATTCAATTTCCTAATCTGTTAACTTTGACTCACCTGATCAAACTTTCTATTCATTAATTTATTTGATGAACCACTTAATCCTGTTATGGTTGCTGTCATGTTAAAGCCGCCGAATATGCATGTATTTGAAATGTGGAAGGAAACCAGAATACCCATAAGAAACATGTGCAAGTACAGAAGGAACATGCAAATGCCAAAAAGAAATGTAATCATCAACTCAAATCCAGGACCCTCTTGCTGTGAGGCAAACATGCTATCTACTATGCCACCTGTTTATCAAAATATAACTTTTGCGAAAAGAGGAGCCGTGTGTGTAAGTCTCCTTCTGCCAGTACATAGCCTCTCCATCACTAAGCCCTATGTAGTGCCTCCTCGCGGTGACACATGGTAACTGAGCACCTTGTGGACTCAGGCTAAACTACAAGGGACTCGCAGGAGGTTTGGCCCCCAGACATGAGGTTTGCAGGCCCACCGGTGTGTGGACACGCCCTGAAGCCCATGAACCAAACCCCTAGCTCTGGGTCAAATAGTTCCATTGCCTTGTGGATATCTTGGGAGAGTGTTAGGCTAAGGGAGTAAACCCTGACAGCAAATCAGGAGCTGGAGTCCCGAAGGCTTTTCGATGCTGTACTCAGCCCGACTTGGCAACTCCTGCGACGGCGTGAAAACCATTTGTACTAGCATTTTGCCTTTCCACTGGACCTTTTCTATGATGTGGAGAGGGGGAATCTACTGCATGGGTAACAGTTCTTTCTCCATATACACATATCCAGGCCCTTGCACACTGGAGAGGACACTCCAGCTTCACTACACAGTGTCGATACAACACGGGAAGCACCAGTCTACCGGTTTTAAGTCATCAGCTTGATTGGCGTAGAGCTAGACGCCAGGAGTTGCTTCCGACGGTAGGAGAGGCCATTGTGTCTCATTGGGCAGCTACCGCCTGCCTCAAGCTGGGCAGACCCCAGCCAATAAGGTGCTGCCACGCCACGGTCCGTTAACCTCACTGTGTGCGTGGAGTTTAGGGTGAAAACTGACATGCGGATCGACAACCTGTGCACCAAACAACTACTTGAACAAGAAAACAAAATCTTTGAGAAAGGAAACGTCAAAGCATTCTATTCTAAAACTGGGCACCTGGAATGTGAGGACAATGACGCCAGGTTTCACTGACAGCCGTGAAGAAATTTGACACCCGAAAAACAGCTATCATTGACTGGGAACTGAACAGGTTGGAGATGGACATTGTTGCCCTCCAGGAAACTAGACCCCCAGCTCTATGAGAGAGAAGGACCTCACCTTCTTCTGGAAAGGGAAGACACCTGACCAAGTGAGGGAACATGGTGTGGGTTTTGCAATCCGTAACACCCTGCTGGGATCTATCATTTCACCCACAGAAGAATCTAAAAGAATTCTGTCCCTACAGCTCCACACTGCATCTGGATCAGTCACCATTATCAGCGTCTATGCTCCAACTCTCACATCTCCCAGTGACGTCAAAGACAAGTTCTATGATGACCTTGGCTCTGCCATTAACAAAGTTCCCGCTGCACAGTCACTTTTCATACTTGCTGATTTTAACGCCAGAGTCGTCACTGACTATAACACCTGGCCAAGCTGCCTTGGAAAGTTCGGTACTGGACGAATGAACGAAAATGGACAACGTTTGCTAGAGCTCTGCTGCCACCATAACCACTGCATCAGCAACACTTTCTTCAACACCGAGCCCCAACACAGAGTCTCTTGGAGGCACCCATGATCCAAACACTGGCACCAATCGACCTGATCCTCACCAAACGCTCCAACCTATCATGCATCAGACTCACTCACAGCTATCACAGTCCTGACTGTGATACTGACCATTCCCTTGTGTCCAGCAAGATCAAGATGCAGGCAAAGCAAATATCACTCACAAAGAAAGAAAGTTGCCCTCGCATAAACACAAGAAACACTAAAATACCAACAAAGGTCGATGGCTTTGTCACAACCCTGGAAGAACGCCTCACAGGTCTGCAAAGTAGGAATGCTACCTACAACTGGGAACAAGTGAGGGATGCCATCTACAGCTCAGTAGTATCAGTCTTTGGGAAGCAGACAAGGAAGTCAGCAGACTGGTTTGAAGCTCATGCAGAGAAGATCAGACCAGTCACGGAGGAGAAGAGAGCTGCTCTCATAGCCTATAAAACTGACCCTAGTGAGAAAAACTTAAAGGCACTCTGAAGCTCCCGCAGAAAAGTCCAATAGATTGCCAGGCGCTGTGCAAATGACTACTGGCTCCAGCTGTGCTCTAAGATACAGATCGCAGCAGATGGAAACTTTAAGGGGATGTATGATGGAATCAAACAGGCATTGGGTCCTAGCAAGAAGAAAACTGCCCCTCTCAAGTCTTCCTCAGGAGAGATAATTCAAGACTGAGAACAACAGATGGAATGCTGGGTAGAACACTAACTCTGAGCTATATGCCAAGGAGAACCTTGTCTCTGAGGATGCCTTGGATGCAATTGAGTGTCTACCTATGCTAGAGGAACTGGATGAAGAGCCAACCCTAGAGGAAATGCACAAAGCCCTAGATTCGCTAGCCACAGGAAAAGCACCTGGGAAGGATGGCATCCCTGCAGATATTCTGAATGCTGCAAAGGAACCCTGATAGAAGAACTACACAAAATACTCTGCCTCTGTTGGCATGAGGGCAAAGTTCCACAAGACATGAGGGACGCCAACATTGTAACGCTCTACAAGAACAAGGGCGACAGAAGCGATTGCAACAACTACCGCAGGATCTCACTTTTAAGCACTGTGGGAAAACTCTTTGCAAGAGTCACACTGAAGAGTCTACTCAGAATCCCAGTGTGGCTTTCGTTCCTCAAGGTCCACCATCGACATGGTCTTCTATCTCAGACAAATCCAGGAGAAGTGTAGAGAACAAAGACTCCCGCTCTACATTGCCTTCATAGATCTGACAAAGGCTTTTGACACTGTTAGCAGAGATGGTCTCTTCAAGATTCTCCCAAAGATAGAAATGTCCACCAAAGCTACTGAACATCATCTTGTCGTGGAAGGACTTGCAACAAAAGAAGGCATCTTCTTTGCTGTCCTGCTTAAACATGCCTTTGGTTCCACCACAGAGGGCATCTACCTCCGAACCAGGTCAGATGGTAAACTCTTTAACTTGTCAAGACTCAGAGCCAAGACTAAAGTCCAAATACGAGCTTTACATGACTTCCTCTTTGCTGATGATGCTGCAATTACCACCCACTCCGAAGAAGAACTCCAGCGCCTCATGGACCGCTTCAACAGGGCATGCCAGGACTTCGGACTCACAATTAGTCAGAAGAAGACACAGATCATGGGGCAGGGCTTGGACAAACCACCTGAGATAAGACTCAGCAACCAAGAGTTGGATGCTGTCCACGACATTGTCTATCTGGGCTCCACCATCTCAGACTCATTGTCCTTGGACACAGAGTTAGACAAGCGCATTGGCAAAGCAGCAACCACAATGGCCAGACTAAATAAGAGAGTTTGGACCAATAGCAAACTCACAGAGCACACAAAGGTCCTAGTATACCAAGCCTGTGTCATAAGCACCCTCCTTTATGGAAGCGAGGCATGGAATCTGCATGTGAAACAGGAGCACAAACTCAACACCTTCCACATGCGCTGTTTTCGCCGCATCCTGAACATTGCCTGGCAGGATAAATTCACCAATACCAGTGTCTTGGAAAGAGCCCAAATTCAAAGTATGTATAGCCTACTGAAGCTGAGACGAATGCGATGGCTTGGACATGTGGTACGCATGGAAAACGGACGGATCCCAAATGACCTTCTCTATGGAGAACTTTCCATCCGACTGGCAGACCAAAATTGCGCTACAAAAATATATGTAAGCGAGACCTGAAAGCCCTGAATATCGAAACAAGCACTTGGGAAGCTGAAGCCTGTGAAAGCTCAGAATGGTGACAGACAGTGCGTGAAGGAATCCTTCAGCTAGAAGAGTCACTCGCGCAGAGTTCCGATGTCAAGCGCCAGAGAAGAAAATCCCCAGCTGACAGACAAACTACCCAGTTCCAATGCCCATACTGCAAGAGGAACTGTCATTCCCGCATCGGCCTGATTAGTCATACCAGACGATGCTCATCCAAACAGTGTGCAAGACCATAGTCTCCCGAGACTGACGGATGCCAATGATGATGAGCCACTAGGCTCGGGTGTAAAAAGCCCAACAGACTTTACCATTCACTTAGTTGCTGAATTGAATAATTCTGTCAGGGTCATGGGAAGGCTGGAGCTCATCCCAGCTGACACTGAGTGAAGGCAGGGCACACCCTGAACAGCTTGTAAGACCACTGCAGGGCCAAAATACACACTGGGGCAGTGGTGGCTCAGTGGAAAAGGTGATAAGGTACTGATCTGAAGGTCAGCATTTATGTCCTCACCATCACCACTGTTGGGCCCTTTATTAAGGTCCTTAACCCACAATTGCTTAGTTGTATTTAAAAAAAATGTCATTCCCTCTGGATAAGAGTGTGCTGTAAATGTAAATATAACTGACACACCTAGAGGTCATTTGTAACAGCAAAAAAGACAGATGTATATGTCTGTGGACTGTGGAAGGGAACTAAGGTCCCCAGAGGAAGCCCATGCAAGCAAAGGGAGAAACACCACACAGAAATGGGACTTGAACCCAGAACCTTCTTGCTGTAGACATGCATTCCACACAGTGTAACAGTTGGGTGTATGAAAACCTTTAGATGTATAGTGTATTTGGGAACTTATTTTCCAGCTTCTAAATTACTGCAGGAATTCATTAAACAATTAGAAGTTAGAAATGATCAATCTCCTTAACAGTGTAGTATTAGCATTGCTTAACTTAGCAACTGTTTCATTCAGCTTGGCCTGTGTATGTTTTCAAGACATACGGTAAAATAACATGGTATTTCCAGCAAATTTTTATTATCTGGGCAAAGAAATTTCAGAAAACAATCGGTAGAAATTTTCCTTCTGTGAAATATTTATGTAAATATAGTTTGATAGCAAATATTTTATCACGTTCACATTTGAAATGACCCCGGAACCTGATTGCTTGTCGTAGTCCAACACGGTGCATATTTTGCAGGGGACCAACTTCCTGAGTCGTTGCACGCGCGTAAGCTAGCTAAATAATCCGGCTAGTCAAAGAATTCTCTGGCGCGGATCAGTATTATCTGATCAAGGCTATTTTTTGGTGATAATAGGCACATATTACTTATTATTATGGAGTCGATTTTAGAGCAACAGCGACGCTATCATGAGGAGATGGAACGATTAATGGACGTCAAAACAAAGGAGATGTTACACAAGAAAACGACGGTATTTATATTGGAGCTGTCTAATATAATATAGCGGATAAAAAAAGCATGGAGCCTTTATTGTTAATATGTTTGCCAGTGAATTGTTTTAGTGAAAAAAAAAACTTGGTTGCTGTCAGGTATGGCGTAATGGACTTTTTTTTATTTGTTCTTTTATTTTTAAAAATTATTTCAACTGACTGCAATGGAACCTGTGACCCCGACTGCTTGTTGTCATCGAATTATTTTAGTGAAACACAAGCAAGTTTCTTGCGCGGGGGAATGAAAGTGTTGATGATACCTACAAAAAAATTGGAAAATAAATTATAATGAATAATTTAAATAAATTAACTCTACATATTAACATAATTTGTAAGTTGTTGGCACGTAATTATCTAGAATGGTTTGTGTTCGGTAAAAATAATAACATTACTGTAATACTGTACTACTTTCTCCTCACTGGTTTCCTGAAGATTGTGGTTTGCAGAGTTAAAGTCAGAGAACTTTTCTCATAAACCCTCCTGAACATCTTTAGGATAAACCGGGCCTTTGACAGGGTGGCACAGTGATGTGTTGTCGTGGTTTGTGTGTTTGGCAGCCTGGGTTTGAGTCCCGTGTCAGCTTTATCAGGGTATTTGGGTTTCCTCCCACAGTCCGAAGACAAGCATATCAACTCAGTTTTAAACTGATTGGCTGTAGTTGTAGATGTGAGTAGGTATGGTTGTGTGTTGGTCCTCCAGTGGTCTGGTGAGCTGTATCCTGGTTTTGTCTGGTGTAAACTGAGATTGGCTTCAACCTTGCTGTGACCCTGGTAGGATTAAGTGGTTTGGAAAGTGAGCAAAGGGACCTTTGACTGCATCCTGGACCTCCCTCCTTGATTTCAGTTGTCCGCTTGTAGCATGTTGTTATCATTTTGGACAAAATGATCAAGTAAACACACGGTGGAATAAGTTTATAAGTAACTTTTGATCACATATGAGTGTAGAATATATTCGGAGTTTACAAACTCCTGGGTGTGTACAGTAGTCCACAAGAGACTTCGATGTCATTGGGAGAAGGACAACAGAGTAAGAAGTCTGGTGCAGAGCCACAGGTTGCTTTGACATGGACTGGATTGTTCAGTGTGAAAGTGATGAGCGGTTTCAGATGAGACTTTCCATCCTCACATTGTATTTTGTACGAGAACCTCACATTTATTATTTCTGTTATATTTCACCTGTCATAATAATGTGTTTAATTTCAGTTGCGTGACCAGATTAATTCTGATCATCGTACGCGAGCCATGTTGGATGTAAGTCCTGAAATACATAATTAATGTTGTTATTGAACTGATGTTAAGTTTTTACATAAAGACTGATTGTTTTCTTTTGTACAGCGGTACATGGAAGTGAGTGCAAACCTCAGAGATGCATACGAGGACAAAGACGGGTAAGAGCTTCTCATTTTCGCTTCAATTTCTTAAAGATTTAGTGATGAAAGGACTGGTTATGCTTAATTGACCTGTGTGTGTGTGAAAGAGAAAAAAAAGCTATTGTGTGGGATGCCCTGATCCAGGCTGTATTCCCATCTTGTGGTTCCTGTTTATGGAACAATCCCCTTATTGGGTGAAGTTCTTCCTGAGCGAAATGATCTGTAATGCCTTTGCTCGTGTTGCGTTAACATTTTTTTTTTCCTTCCTTTTTTTTCCATACCAGTCTGAGAAAAGAAGAGCTGAGTGCCATATCCGGGCCAAATGAGTTTGCGGAATTTTATAACCGGCTGAAACAGATTAAGGAATTTCATAGGAAACATCCAAATGAGGTACTGCACCTTAAGTCTGCAGCGCTTTATTTATTTTTTAATTTATTTATTCTCTCTCTGACTCACACACTTGTGTTCTGTTCCATACAGATCTCCGTGCCAATGTCGGTGGAGTTTGAGGAGCTGATGAAGGCGAGAGACAATCTCAGTGAGGAAGCACAGAGTAAGTCATGGCTGTTTTTATGTCAGCACACAACAGTCATGAGATTTACATCACAGCGGCACTGACTGTAACTCTGGCTGTAATTCAGAATGTGCACAATGTTATTGTTGCTATGCTAACGGTTCATGTGCACACATTTAAATAATTGGTGAGTGTACGTCGGTGTGGTTTACTGTGCGTGCTGGGCACTTCCTTGTACCATTTGTGAATGTGACATGTGGAGTTCAACTCAAACAGATCGTGTATATATTTATTTACAGCACTCGGCAGACTTGTATGTTGTTGTTGTTGTTGGCGGCATCCTTCTGTCTCGAGACAATGGATTTCGCACCAGACTGGAGTATTCTCTCCAGAGTGTGAAGTCTGGGCCAGAATATGATTATCCTAGGTGGCCCAATCGTCAGTATCCCCTCTCTCAGCCTTGCTGACGGGGTCCAGAGGAATGCAAAGCATGACGTTTGGCGGCAGGAGATGCTGAAACGGTGTTACTTGTAGCACTGAACCACCTGCTGATCCCCACTTTGGATTTAAAGATTTACTCCTTTTCCCTCACGTGCTTAGGCCCGTCAGCTGAGATGGTTTACCAGGGTGTGGCGCTTGGGGCCAACACATGAGAGCTTTGGGAGATGGATGAGAGCCGGAGTTGTCCGTCCATCCTATGAAAGAAGGTGCAGCTGTGGGCAGACAAGTGTACTATCTCTATCCAGAGCCACCAACACCCCAACTTACAAGTATCATTTCTTTATACAACTGAGCAGCTGAGGATTAAGGGCCTTGCTCCAGGGCCCAACAGTGATGGTGGGGGTTGAACCACTGCCCTTTGGATCAGTAACCCATTATCTTATCTGCTAAGATACCACTGACCTGCCCGTGCACATTGACATAATTTCACTTACCACATATTGAGGTACAGTGATGTAATGTTTGCATGCATGCCTCACAGCAAGTAGATCCTGAGTTTGAGTCTCGGGGTCAAACATGTCTGTGTGGAGTACTTGTGTGGGTTTCTGCCAGGTACTTCGGGTTCCTCCCAGCGTCCGAAAGACTAGACTTAGTGTTCCAAATTGACAATGAATGTGAATGATTGTGTGTTGGTACTATGATGGTCTGATGAGCTGTTCAGTGTGTCCCCCCTTCTCAGCGAGTCGGCTGAGATAAGCTCCAGCCACCCTGCAACTGTAGTAGGAACTGTTCAGCAATTCAGTGAGTGCTTGTGTGTTTCCTGTATTACACCATCATATATACATCATCACCCGGGTATTAATAAAGATCTACATCACTATGTATACACCACTTTTTAAAAAAAAAAATTTCCCCTGCAAGTCTGTCTGCCTACCCAAGTTCAACTTTTTTTTTTTTTTTTTTTTTTTTTTTAATCCACCATTAAGACATTTTTGGGGGATTTTGTCCCCATTTTCTCTCTAATTTACTCATGTGCAGTTCCCCCCATCAAGCACAGACGCTCCCTGACTTACGTTCATTCGTTTTACGTATTTTCCGATTGTACGTTTTTAAAAAAAAGAGTCAAATTTTGAGTTTAGCATGCTCTCTGTAGTATGAGACGTATCTACGTAGTACGCTGACGTAATGTCGCAATGACGTAATGACGCTGCGTCCATTGTTTACAAACGACAGCTTGAACGTGCCCCTCCTTCTTCCCAGTTCACTGCGTATTACCCTTGTGTTAAGACGTCGTCTCTGTGATCTTTGTGTTTACACTGTTTTGCGGACTTTTGTAACCCTAAGCAAATATGGTTGGCCAGAAGTGTAAGCCTACTAGTGATAGTGGTAATCAGAAAAAGCGGCAAGCCATCTCGTTAGAAACGAAGATGACTATTATCAAGAAACTTGATGCTGGTGAAAAACATGTGAATGTTGCACATTTCTTCCAAATGGCTCCGTCGACCATCAAAACCATTTACAAGCAGAAAGATCGCATCACAGAGAATGTTAAAGGTTATATTTGATACTGTATTTGATGAATGTGATTAAAATTTATCTATCTGAAATTATTTTGCTTGAATTTAATTTATTTGAAATTAATGTTGATATTATTTGATATATTTATTATTTTACAATGTTATGTTATTAATAACTTATTTAGAGGTGTTTTATGAGATACTGTAATGGTATTTATGGATGTATAGTACAGTATGAACGTCATACGTCACTGGAACATACAGTAGTAACTTATGTTTTTTTTTTTCACCTTACGTTCGGCCGTCCGGAACCGAACTAAAATGCAAGTCGGGGAGCGTCTGTAGTCCCTTTCATATCACATGAACACCACCCACCAATGAAAGGGGAAGGCATGCACATGCCCCCACCGTGACATGCAATGCTAGCCACCCACCTCTCTTTCAAACTGCGGCGCACTCGCATTTGGGGGGGGGGGCGGCCTAACACACTTAGAGGGAAACCACTATCCACCCCCTCGTACAAATGAGCTCTCAGACGCCCAGGATTGACTGGCGATCACTGTGAATGAGATGGGAGTGAGAATATGCCATCAAGATCTCCTATGAGAGCTCGGCCAATTGGCTCCCATGGACTCCCGGCCACGGACGGCTGTGGCATGTATTCACTTACTGACTCGAAAATATACAAGTATGCGAATTGAGACACAGAATACAGTGATGAGTTAGGTTTGGTTCTTTAGGAGAACCATTATAGGCTCTGTTTTTTATCTCTTGATTCGTTCCAGATCTAGTCGAGTTCACCGATGAGGAAGGATACGGCCGTTATCTGGACCTTCATGACTGCTACCTGAAGTATATTAATCTGAAAGGTTCAGAGGTATGCATTTATTCCTTCTTATTTTCTGCTTTCGTAAGCTACATAGCGTTTATGACTCT
Organism: Plotosus lineatus; assembly: GCA_024760905.1. Classification (NCBI taxonomy): domain Eukaryota; kingdom Metazoa; phylum Chordata; class Actinopteri; order Siluriformes; family Plotosidae; genus Plotosus; species Plotosus lineatus. The sequence goes on along the minus strand of CM045731.1, from coordinate 60,522,537 downwards.
ATCATGTTGTGTGATTAGAAACTGGAATACGTGTCCTACCTGTCATCCTTCGATCAGCTCTTCGACATCTCCAAAGACAGGAAAAACGCAGAGTACAAAAGGTGAGTTTTTTTTTTTTTTTTTTTCTTCCCCCCCCATCATCTTTTATAGTGTTGGAGGATTCCTTGTTGATTGTGAAGAATAAAACCCAACAAGGATTTATATTACCCTGGCTTTACACTGGGACTACGTTCAGAACAAGCCCCAAGATTCAAGAAGGTGTGGAGCATTTATGATTTCAACACGTTCGGGGTATCAAAAGGGGGCGGGGCATCCAAGAGAAAAAACTTGAAGGAATTGTGTTTACACAGGGATGGGAATTTTCCACCTTTTTGTAAGTCAGATGTGTCATTTTTGAGGTCAATGCAAATCCAGTGTAAAAAGTTTGGGGGGTGGGGGGTAGTGCTGTCATCACTGGTCGTCTGGTTACAGTATATCCAAATACGCGAGGTGCTGCCCTCGTTTTGTTTATCTGTGTGGGTGTTGATATTGCCAAGTGGAGTGAAACACAGCAGGTTCTGATTTATTGCACGTGTCAGGCATCGTAATATGATATGCCAGTCTGGTCATCTTGCCGTGGGCCCGTGGCACAGAGAGCAAATGTCAGATCATCAACAGAAGTGCTCGAGCAGCATTATGTATAAATATGACTATGAATGATATTATTTATGTATTATTATAGTATTAAATTATAAAGCTTTGTGTGCATTAATAAATGTTACTGATATTATTAAACTTGGTAATAGGCCGACCGGTACACAGTTTAAAGCAGGGGCTGGGAACCTGTGGCTCTTTTGATGACTGTATCTGGCTCTCAGATAAATCAGGTGGCCTTTCTGAACAGAATAACGATAAACACATAAACACTGCAGCGTGTGAGTCCTGTCGTGTCAAGTCCTCACCCCGTATCAACGAGACTATAAAGCCATCAGCAAAACCATGCAGCACCAGAAGTCGGGATTAATAGTAAGCAGTGCTGTAGTGGTGGATGCCGCTACATGCAGTGTACCCAATTGTTTTAGTGGCTGAGTTACGTGGATTGACTTAATTTGGTCTACTTTATAGTTGATCAACATAAATTTACGCGACTGTGTTAATAAAAAGCAGAGATGAAGTGATCAATAGTTTCAAAGCCAAAGCCGCACCCTCCCCGCGCTCCATGCACCTGCTGCCGCGCGCCTCGGTCGCTTCGCTGCCATTGTGTACTCACTTAATTTTTTGACCACTACAACACTGATAGTAAGAAGTACTTTTCTTATTAATAAATAACTTCATTCTGAAAATGTCGTTTAAAATAAATTCAGAGTATTATTATACTTTAAAATTGTTGGTCTTCTTTTTCTATTTAGTTGTATTCAGTATTAATATATATATGCACACTGGTCCTTCTCAAAAAATTAGCATATTGTGATAAAGTTCATTATTTTCTGTAATGTACTGATAAACATTAGACTTTCATATATTTTACATTCATTACACACAACTGAAGTAGTTCAAGCCTTTTGTTGTTTTAATATTGATAATTTTGGCTAAAAAGTAAAGAAAAACCAAAAATCCCTATCTCAAAAAATTAGCATAATTCAGCCGACCAATTAAAAAAAGTGTTTTTAATACAAAAAAAAGTCAACCTTCAAATAATTATGTTCAGTTATGCACTCAATACTTGGTCAGGAATCCTTTTGCAGAAATGACCAGCAGCTGACATGGCACCCCAGACCATCACTCACTGTGGGTACTTGACACTGGACTTCAGGCATTTTGGCATTTCCTTCTCCCCAGTCTTCCTCCAGACTCTGGCACCTTGATTTCCAAATGACACGCAAAATTTGCTTTCATCCGAAAAAAGTACTTTGGACCACTGGGCAACAGTCCAAAAGTGGCTTGACCTGGGGAATGCGGCACCTGTGCACGGTGGCTCTGGATGTTTCTACTCCAGACTCAGTCCACTGCTTCCACAGGCCCCCTCAGGTCTGGAATCAGCCCTTCTCCACAATCATCCTCAGGGTCCGGTCACCTCTTCTGGTTGTGCAGCGTTTTCTGCCCCACTTTTTCCTTCCCACAGACGTCCCACTGAGGTGCCTTGATACAGCACTCTGGGAACAGCCTATTCGCTCAGAGATTTCTTTCTGTGTCTGACCCTCTTGCTTGAGGGTGTCAATGATGGCCTTCTGGACAGCAGTCAGGTCGGCAGTCTTACCCATGATTGCGGTTTTGAGTAATGAACCAGTGGGAGTTTTTAAAAGCCTCAGGAATCTTTTGCAGGGGTTTCGAGTTAATTGGTTGATTCAGATGATTAGGTTAATAGCTCGTTTAGACTACCTTTTCATGATATGCTAATTTTTTTAGATAGGAATTTTGGGTTTTCATGAGCTGTATGTGAAAATCATCAGTATTAAAACAATAAAAGACCTGAAATATTTCAGTTGGTGTGCAATGAATTTAAAATATATATGAAAGTTTATTTTTTTATCAGAACATTACAGAAAATAATTAACTTTATCACAATATGCTAATTTTTTTAGAAGGACCAGTGTGTGTGTGTGTGTGTATATATATATATATATATATATATATATATATATATATATGGCTCTCAGAGGATTAGATTTTAAAATGTCTTTTTTTTTTTTTTTTTTTTTGACTCTCTTAGTCAAAAAGGTTCCCGACCCCTGGTTGAAAGGATTTGAAATTAAAACTAAGCCCACTGTTGGTCTTTCACTGTAAATGAATTTTTTTTTTTTTTTAATAATTTTAATAATTAATTTTCATAAGGTTCTCTTTAAAAATATTCCTTTTAGGAAACATCAATTAAGCTCCTTTTTGTAAGTATAGCCCAAAGCTTTTGGGGGGCTTTGCCCCGCTGAATCCCCCAGCAAGGGCGTGGCCCCCACACCCCCGATGGGAGCCTAGGCGGGCCCCCTTGACCCCTGACAATTTTTCCTCCTTTTCCATAAAGGCCTGTTCTCATCTTTGGTTTACAAGGTCATCAAGATCTTCTGAGATGGGGCATCAACGTCTTTTATGCTCTGATAAACTCTGTAAAGCTCTACTAGGATTCCCACTTTCTATCAGGATTGGTGTCAAATAGAGAATAAATAAGGTAATAAGATAAGATAAGATACAGATTAAAGCAGAGTTACTGTTCCCCTGTCAGATTAATTATTTCAGTCATTACATCTGCAAGTTTGTTGAATTCCTCGAAATACTACAGCGCACTTTTCTGTGAATCATAAAACTACAGCAATATGGACGAGCTTCCCGATAAATATGTGTGCCGAGGGTCCGCTCGCAAGAACACAGCCTCGTAGTCTGGACGGGAAGAAAGGAGTAGATCCAGTAACTCGGTGTGAATGTAGAAAATCAACTGAGCTGGGCATTTAAGATCTCAAACCGGTCTAGGTGCAGGTCCGCTGTGATCATGTGCCGTGTCGTGTTGTACTTTGCTGTGCAGGTATCTCGAGATGCTGCTGGATTACTTGCAGGGTTACACAGACCGAGTGAAGCCCCTGCTGGATCAGAACGAGCTGTATGGGAAAGTGCTGACAGACTTTGAGAAGAAGTGGGAGAACGGTACTTTTCCCGGCTGGCCGGTGGGTTCACTTTAAACACGACACTGAATTATACCTGTGGAACTGAACCCTTTTATGGATCTTCAACTAACCTTCTTTTATCATTACCTTTTTTTGTTTTTCGAAGAAAAAAAAAAATTTAAATAACTTGAGGTTGTTGCTGTAAATTAAAGTAAATGAACTGTGGGTTCTGGAGATATTTCAGTATTCCATAGTAATATGTATTACTTTCTTTATAAAGAAAAAATAAACAGTGCTGAAATTATTGAAAATAAAAAATGTCTTATCTTTTATTAATCTGTTATTAGAATTTATATTTACATAGAATTTCTTGTTAATTGTTTTTAAATTAGTGGGTTGACATGCAGACACCCTCACCGGGCCTGAGGTTCAAACCCAGGCCCTTCTTGCTGTGAGGTTGGCATACTAACCACTATGCCAGTCATTGTTTCAGTTGTGCTGTTTTCATCATACGGACATCTGTTGATTCTTGTTGATATTTAGCCAGAAATAAAATTGATCTCATGATGTTTTAAGAATAATAACACATATATATATATATATATATATATATATATATATATTTGTGTGTGTGTGGTGTGTAACAGAAAGAGGCCAGCAGTGCTCTGACCCATGCTGGAGCTCATCTGGACTTGTCTGCCTTCTCCTCCTGGGAGGTAAACCTGACCCCCTCACCTCATCTCATAGCCAGATCTGCCACTTCCCATCCTTCACTTATTTCATGTTGTGTGAACAGGATCTAGATGTGCACAGCTGAGAGGGACATATCTTAAGAAATGTGCTCATTTTTATCTCCTCAGAACCAAAGCAAACTTTTCCTCCCTTCTTTATTCCTTTTTTTTTTTTTTTTTTTTTTTTTTGTTACAGGTCATGTGAAAGGGGGAAATTTGGGGGAATTTAACTTGCAGTGCTATTTCTGAACATATTAAATACAGTGTGTCATCGACTTACGACCTATGCGAGTTACGTCTGATCGACTTTCTTCTTCTTCTTTTACTTTCGGCTGCTCCCTTCAGGGGTCGCCACAGCAAATCATCCGCCTCCACCTCACCCTGTCCTCCGCATCTTCTTTTCTGACTCCAACGACCTTCATGTCTTCCTTCACCACATCCATAAATCTCTTCTTTGGTCTTCCTCGAGGCCTTCTGCCTGGTAGTTCCAACCTCAGCATCCTACTGCCAATATACTCACTATCCCTCCTCTGTACATGTCCAAACCATCTCAATCTCGCCTCTCTGACTTTGTCTCAAAAACATCTTACGTGGGCTGTCCCTCTGATATACTCATTTCTGATCCTGTCCATCCTCGTTACTCCCAGAGAGAACCTCAACATTTTCATCTCCGCTACCTCCAGCTCTGCCTCCTGCCTTTTCTTCAGCGCAACTGTTTCTAATCCATACAACATTGCTGGCCTCACCACCGTCTTGTACACTTTTCCCTTCATTCTTGCTGACACTCTCCTATCGCACATCACACCGGACACTTTTCTCCAACCATTCCAGCCTGCCTGCACACGTTTCTTCACCTCTTTTCCACACTCTCCATTGCTCTGGATTGTTGAGCCGAAGTACTTAAAATCCTCCACCTTCGTTATCTCTGCTCCCTGTAACCTCACCGTTCCTCCTGGGTCCTTCTCATTCACACACATGTATTCTGATTTTCTGAGGCTTCATTCCTCTCTGTTCCAGGGCATACCTCCACCTCTCTAGATTTTCCTCCACTTGTTCTCTGCTCTCACTACAGATCACGATGTCATCTGCAAACATCATAGTCCATGGAGATTCTTGTCTCACCTCGTCTGTCAGCCTGTCCATCACCAAAGCAAACAAGAAGGGGCTCAGAGCTGATCCTTGATGCAGTCCCACCTCCACCTTGAATTCGTCGGTCACACCGACAGCGCACCTCACCGCTGTCTTACATCTCTCATACATGTCCTGCACCACTCTAACATACTTCTCTGCTACTCCAGACGTCCTCATGCAATACCACAGTTCTTCTCTTGGCACCCTGTCATATGCTTTTTCCAGGTCCACAAAGGCACAATGCATCTCCTTCTGACCTTCTCTGTACTTCTCTATTAACATCCTCAAAGCAAACATTGCATCTGTGGTGCTCTTTCTTGGCATGAAACCAAACTGTTGTTCACAAATGCTGACCTCTGCCCTTAGTCTAGCTTCCACTATTCTTTCCCATAACTTCATCGTATGGCTCATCAACTTTATCCCTCTGTAGTTGCTGCAACTCTGCACGTCTCCCTTGTTCTTAAAAATGGGCACCAGCACACTTCTCCTCCACTCCTCCGGCATCTGCTCACTCTCTAGGACCTTGTTGAATGTTCTTGTCAGAAAATCTACTGTTACCTCTCCTAGACACTTCCATACCTCCACAGGTATATCATCAGGACCAACTGCCTTTCCATTCTTCATCCTCTTCAGTGCCCTTCTCACTTCACCCTTACTGATCTTTGCTACATCCTGCTCCTCAATGGTCACCTCTTGTACTCTTTTTTTTTTTCTCTCTCATTTTCCTCATTCATCAGCTCTTCAAAGTACTCTTTCCATCTTCCCAGCACACTTCTGTCATCAGTCAATACATTTCCCTCTCTGTCCTTTATCAATCTAACTTGCTGCACGTCCTTCCCATCTCTATTTCTCTGCTGTGCCAACCTGTATAGATCATTTTCTCCCTCTTTACTATCCAACCTATCATACAAGTCATCATACGCCCTTTGTTTGGCCTTAGCCACTGCTACTTTCGCCTTACGCTGTGTCTCCCTGTACTCCTGTTTACTTTCTTCGGTCCTCTCAATGTCCCACTTCTTCTTAGCTAACCTCTTCCTTTGTACACACTCCTGCACTTCCTCATTCCACCACCAAGTCTCCTTATCTACTTTCCTTCCAGAGGACACACCAAGTACTCTCCTACCTGTGTCCTTGATCACATTTGCTGTGGTTGTCCAGTCATTTGGAAGCACTTCCTGGCCACCCAAAGCCTGTTTCAACTCCTCCTTGAAGACAACACGACACTTCCTTTTTCAGCTTTCACCACTTTGTCTTCTGCTCTGCTTTTGCCTTTTTCACCTTTCTCACCATCAGAGTCATCCTGCACACCACCATCCTATGCTGTTTGGCAACACTCTCACCCGCTACTACTTTGCAGTCACTGACTTCCTTCAAATTACATCGCCTACACAAGATGTAGTCTACCTGTGTGCTCCTACCTCCGCTTTTATAAGTCACCCTATGCTCCTGTTTCTTCTGGAAGAAAGTATTCACCACAGCCATTTCCATCCTTTTTGCAAAATCGATCAACATCTGTCCTTCTGCGTTCCTGTCCTGGATACCAAACCTGCCCATCACTTCCTCGTCCCCTCTGTTTCCTGTACCAACATGTCCATTGAAGTCTGCACCAATGACCACTCTTTCACCTCTGGGGGTACTCTGCATCACTTCATCTAAGTCACTCCAGAATCTCTCCTTCTATTCTATCTCACATCCTGCCTGTGGGGCATAAGCACTAACAACATTGAGCATTACACCTTCAATTTCTAACTTGAGACTCATCACTCTGTCTGACACTCTTTTCACTTTTAGAACATTCCTGACAAACTCCTCCTTCAAGATGACTCCGACTCCATTTCTCTTCCCATCCACACCGTGATAAAATAGCTTAAACCCTGCTCCTAAGCTTTTAGCTTTGCTACCTTTCCACCTGGTCTCCTGAATACACAGTATGTCCACTTTCCTCCTCTGCATCATGTCAGCCAGCTCTCTACCTTTTCTTTGCATAGTTCCAACATTCAAAGTCCCCACTCTCAGTCCTAGACTCATGCCTTTCCTCTTCTCTTTCTGCCTACGGACACGCCTCCCACCTCTCCTTCTTCGACGTCTTCGACCAACAGTAGTCCAATTTCGATCAGCACCCTGTTGATTGACAGCACTGATGGCGGTCGTTGTTAACCCGGGCCTCGACCGATCCGGTATGGGGGTAATACTTCTGATTTGCATCATAAATATTTGGCATTGGTTTTACGTCGGATGCCCTTCCTGACACAACCCTCTGCATTTCTCCGGGCTTGGGACCGGCATGAGGGGGAGAGACACTGGTTAGTCCGTCTCCCCCCCCCCCCCCCCCCCCCCCCATCATGGCTGCATTTTACATCTGATCGACTTTACGACCGCAAAAGTGGTGAAGCATGATTCATGGCAGTGCAGTGCGAGTGTTGCGTACGACAGTTGTTTGGGCTGCCAGCAGCGCCAGCATCTTAAAAGGCCAAGCAGGAGATGATGCAGCTTCACTTTCTAACTGCTCAGAGCAAATCTATTCATCTACTTTCAATGCCATGTCACTGTGGCGCGAAGCTGAGAGCCAATCCTGTCTGTGTGGGCGGGTCTGATACCTTGAGACTCTAATTTTATTGGACTCACACACTGCAGTGTTTATCTGACAGGAAGCGCGTCTCAAGTTTTGGCAATCAGCTGCTCTGCGGGTTCAAGTTTTTCCATGTCTGTCCTTTTGTGTTTGCTTGCCAGCTGTGCTTGGCTTCGTGGAAATGAGCCGATCAAAACGAGGGAAATTTATCTCTTTACCCAAACAACATGCGCAGTCTGTGGCTGTTGTTATAATCCAATAAAATTGGAGTTTGAAGCTATGGGACCCGCCCACACAGTGGAGTACAGAAAGGATTGGCTCTCCGCTGCGTGTCACAGTGATGTGGAATTAAAAATAGATGTTTAGATTTAAATGCGCGAGATTTATTCATCTGTTTTTGTTTAGCGTGAGTGTATTTGGATGGAAAGTCGACATACAACCAGATCGAGTTACGACCGGTCTGCCGGAACCAAAACTCGGTCGTAAGTTGACGACTCACTGTAGTAAATATAAATTAATATAAATATTTAGTCACTTCAGAGCAGTTGTGGCTTGGTGGAAGTGCTGGATCGCTGATCCTAAGGTTGGGGGTTCAAGCCCCACTCTCAACGGGTTGTCACTGCTTTCCCCCCAATACAGCTAACTGGGTTATCAAAGGCCGGCCATGTCACTCACTGTCTATGGTGAGAGGTTTATGTAAAAGAACCATTGCTGACTTTCGACAAGAGTATCTGCATAGCCTTCAGCGTGTTTCTGCCCTGCGATAGCCTGGCGAGCCATCCAGGGTGTACTCTGCCTTCACCTGGAGTTGGCTGGGATGGGTACCGACTAAGACAAGAAATATTTCTCTAAAGTTCAAGTGCACGCAGCACTGTATTTTTCTTGGCATGTTTTTTTATTTGTTGGATGGCCCATGTGAGCATGAACGGGGGTTTGACGACTCCTATAATCAACCAAGAAATGAAAATATCTGGGAGATTTTTTTTAAAACAAACCATGTGATTTAAAAAAAATTTTTTTTTTATTTTTTTATTTCAGGAGCTGGCATCACTGGGTTTGGACAGATTAAAGTCTGCTCTCATGGCTCTGGGATTGAAGTGTGGTGGGTACGTGTCCTTACGCCCAATTTCATACTTTCACGTTTAAAGTCGAGTCTCTCACTGTCTATGGTGAGAGGTTCATGTAAAAGAACCATTGCTGACTTTCGTAAAGAGGAGCTGCAGAGCCGTCAGCGTGTTTCTGTCCCTTGCTAAACATGCGAATCATTCACTGTAGCGACCCCAGATAAAGGGAAAAAGCCGAAAGGAATCTCATGTTTAAAGTCTAGTGACTTTATTTATTTACTTACTTACTTACAAATTGGACATATTGCAATGCATGATTTTTCTGTGTAGCACCCTGGAGGAAAGAGCACAGAGACTGTTCAGCACTAAAGGAAAGTCTCTGGAGTCACTGGATCCTTCCCTGTTCGCCAAAAACCCAAAAGCCAAGGGACCGAAGAAGTCAGTGTTTCAATTTATTTAGAAATTTAAGTTCACTTGTCATAAGTTTAGTACAACATCCACAGCAATCATCTGTTCACAGAGACACAGAGCGTAACAAAGAGATCGGTTTCCTGGAAGCCCAGATTTATGAATACGTGGAGATTTTAGGGGTATGTGGTCTCTTCCAGTGCTTCATTTTCCTTATATGGGAAGGACTACTTTAGAAATGTTATTGCTTCTGTGGGACCTTTTGCTTTTTCGAACAATAATCTTATATAGGTCACCAATTGATCCTGCAGGAACAGAGGCAGTTGACACACGAGAACGTTCAGAGGAAGCAGGCTCGGACAGGTGAGGAGCGTGAAGAGGACGACGAAGAGCAGGCCAGTGAAAGCGAGAGCGAAGACGAGGACAACGAGATTATCTACAATCCCAAAAACCTTCCTCTGGGCTGGGATGGCAAGGTTAGTGTAGATCTGAGGAGTGTGCAAGACACTTCCTGGAAAATATAGTAACTTGGGATCTTGGGAGATGTGGCGTTCATATCGAGGTGATGGTCGCAGCATTTCAAGCTGAACTTAGCGCTGTGTAGCGAACAGACTCTGTCTTACCTGCTGTTTAGTTTTTAGTATTTGCAACATGGAAATGTAAGTAAACTTTACTTTGTAGGGCTGTAAGAATATTAATTCATTAATTTTCTGAACCGCTTAATCCTAATTAGGGTCATGGGGAGGCTGGCGCCCATCCCAGCTGACTCCGGGAGAGGGAAGAGTACACCCTGGACCTCTTGCCAGGTCGTCGCAGGGCAAAAACATGGTGACGGCTGTGTAGCTACTCTTGTTGAAAGTCAGCAATGGTTCTTTTACATGAACCTCTCACCATCAGCAGTGAGAGGCACGGCCGGCCTTTAACCCAGTTCGCTGCCCTAGGGGGACAGTGACAACCTGTTGAGAGTGGGGCTTGAGCCCCAACCTTGGGATCAGTGATCCAGCAGCTTTACCACCAGGCCACCACTGTTGCTATAAGATCGTATATGTTTACAGACTACAAGGAAACGTAAACCAAAACAAGATATTTTTTTCTTCAGCTATAAAGTGCGATAACAATGATGTTATGATCAGGGTGATCATGTGATGATCAGGGCGGCATGGTGATGTCATCACCTCCACCTCACAGCAAATAAGTCCTGGGTTCAATTCCCTGTGCATTTTTCAGTGCAGTTTTCATGTTCCTGCCGTGCTCGTGTGAGTTTCCTCTGGGTACTTCTTCGGTTTCCTCTCACAGTCCAGACCTGCACACCAGGCTGAATGTTTGTTTTAGATTCCTCATGGGTGTGGATGTGAGTGCCAATGTTTAAGTTTTGTTGTGTGGTGGTCTGGAACTTGTTTTCACTCCGTGGTGGCTGAGATAGGCTCTAAACTCACTGCGACTGAAAAAGTAAGATTTAAAGTCGGGTTGATGAGTACATGAGTGAGTAATGATTACGTCTGTTGTTCCATTCAAACATTAAAACGCGCCATTCAAACAATGCACGAGCTGCTCTCTCATCAATGACGTTCAAACATCCCGCCTCGCTGGCCACTGATGACTTGACTTATGCCCCACAGGCAGGATGTGAGCGAGAAGAGAAGGAGAGATTCTGGAGTGAGTTAGATGAAGTGAAGCAGAGTACCCCCAGAGATGAAGGAGTGGTCATTGGGGTGGACTTCAATGGACATGTTGGTGCAGGCAACAGAGGGGACGAGGAAGTGATAGGCAGGTTTGGTATCCAGGACAGGAACACAGAAGGACAGATGTTGATCAATTTTGCAAAAAGGATTGAAATGGCCGTGGTAAATACTTTCTTCAAGAAGAAACAGGAGAACAGGGTGACTTATAAAAGTGGAGGTAGGAGCAAACAGGTAGACTACATCTTGTGTAGGCGATGTAATTTGAAGGAAATCAGTGACTGAAAAGTAGTAGTGGGTGAGAGTGTTACCAAACAGCATAGGACGGTGGTATGCAAGATGACGCTGATGGTGAGGAAGGTGAAAAAGGCAAAGGCAGAGAAGAAAACAAAGTGGTGGAAGTTGAAAAAGGTGAAAAAGGCAAAGGCAGAGAAGAAAACAAAGTGGTGGAAGTTGAAAAAGGAAGAGGGTCGTGTTGTCTTCAAGGAGGAGTTGAAACGGGCTTTGGGTGGTCAGGAAGTGCTTCCAGATGACTAGACAGCCACAGCAAATGTGATCAGGGACACAGGTAGGAGAGTACTTGGTGTGTCCTCTGGAAGGAAAGTAGATAAGGAGACTTGGTGGTGGAATGAGGAAGTGCAGGAGTGTGTACAAAGGAAGAAGTTAGCTATGAAGAAGTGGGACACAGAGAGGACCGAAGAGAGTAAACAGGAGTACAGGGATACACAGCGTAAGGCGAAAGTAGCAGTGGCTAAGGCCAAACAGAGGGCGTATGATGACTTGTATGATAGGTTGGACAGTAAGGAGGGAGAAAATGATCTATACAGGTTGGCACAGCAGAGATAGAGATGGGAAGGACATGCAGCAAGAGATTGATAAAGGACAGAGAGGGAAATGAATTGACTGATGACAGAAGTGTGCTGGAAAGATGGAAAGAGTACTTTGAAGAGCTGATGAATGAGGAAAATGAGAGAGAAAAAAAGAGTAGAAGATGTGACCATTGAGGAGCAGGAAGTAGCAAAGATTAGTAAGGGTGAAGTGAGGAGGGCACTGAAGAGGATGAAAAATGGAAAGGCAGTTGGTCCTGATGATATACCTGTGGAGGTATGGAAGTGTCTAGGAGAGTTAGCAGTCGATTTTCTGACAAGAACATTCAACAAGGTCTTAGAGAGTGATCAGATGCCAGAGGAATGGAGGAGAAGTATGCTGTGCCCATTTTTAAGAACAAGGGAGACGTGCAGAGTTGCAGCAACTACAGAGGGATAAAGTTGATGAGCCGAACGATGAAGTTATGGGAAAGAATAGTGGAAGCTAGACTGAGGGCAGAGGTCAGCATTTGTGAACAAAAGTTGGCTTCATGCCAAGAAAGAGCACCACAGATGCAATATTTGCTTTGATGATGTTAATAGAGAAGTACAGAGAAGGTCAGAAGGAGATGCATTGTGCATTTGTGGATCTGGAAAAAGCATATGACAGGGTGCCAAGAGAAGAACTGTGGTATTGCATGAGGCAGTCTGGAGTGGCAGAGAAGTATGTCAGAGTGGTGCAGGACATGTATGAGAGATGTAAGACAGTGGTGAGGTGTGCTGTCGGCGTGACCGACGAATTCAAGGTGGAGGTGGGACTGCATCAAGGATCAGCTCTGAGCCCCTTCTTGTTTGCGATGGTGATGGACAGGCTGACAGACGAGGTGAGACAAGAATCTCCATGGACTATGATGTTTGCAGATGACATTGTGATCTGTAGTGAGAGCAGAGAACAAGTGGAGGAAAATCTAGAGAGGTGGAGGTATGCCCTGGAAAGGAGAGGAATGAAGGTTTGCCGCAGAAATTCAGAATACGTGTGTGTGAATGAGAAGGACCCAAGAGGAACGGTAAGGTTACAGGGAGCAAATATAAGGAAGGTGGAGGATTTTAAGTACTTAGGCTCAACAATCCAGAGCAGTGGAGGGTGTGGAAAAGAGGTGAAGAAGCGTGTGCCGGCAGGCTGGAATGGTTGGAGAAAAGTGTCCGGTGTGATATGCGATAGGAGAGTGTCAGCAAGAATGAAAGGAAAAGTGTACAAGACGGTGGTGAGGCCAGCGATGTTGTATGGCCTAGAAACGGTTGCGCTGAGAAAAAGGCAGGAGGCAGAGCTGGAAGTAGCATAGATGAAAATGTTGAGGTTCTCTCTGGGAGTAACAAGGATGGATAGGATCAGAAATGAGTACATCATAAGGACAGTCCATGTCAGATGTTTTGGAGACAATGTGAGAGAGGCTAAATTGAGATGGTATGGACATGTACAGAGGAGGGATAGTGAGTATATTGGCAGTCGGATGCTGAGGTTGGAACTATCAGGCAGAAGGCCTAGAGGAAGACCAAAGAAGAGATTTATGGATTTGGTGAAGGAAGACATGAAGGTCATTGGAGTAAGAGAGGAAGATGCATAGGACAGGGCGAGATGGAGGCGGATGGTTTGCTGTGGCGACCCCTGAAGGAAACGGCCGAAAGGAAAAGAAGAAGAAGCAGCAGCAGCTTAGAAATTTATCATCATTGTTTATCATTTGTTGACATAGTTCTAATCACAGCTCGTAATCGTTTTCCCTTAGTTGTTGCACTATCTGCAGCTTGTATGGATGAAATTTCAAATCTAAAGTAGGAATTCTGCAAGGACTCTCCCAGGACATTTCAACCGCAGCTGCTTGCTTACAAATTGAACGCCATGGGCTCTATAAGACAGACTCGCATACATCGAGCACTTCTTGGTTGTCCTGTTGGTTTCTTCCTTGGAGCAAATACAGTCTCTTCAAAGTTATCATCATTGTCATCATCTTCCACTTCTTCTGGGGTCGGGTTGTGGGGGCAGAAACCTAAGCAAAAAGGTCCACATGACCCTCTCCCCAGCCACTTCCTCCAGCTCTTCCGGGGGACATCGAGGCGTTCCCAGACAAGTCAAGAGACATAGTCCCTCCAGCATGTTCTAGGTCGACCCCAGGGTATCTTCCCGGTTGGACATTGAACATTTTTAAAAAGGTGAACTACCACCTGGGTTTGCCAATCCAGAGGTACAGCCCCCAATAACCACGGGATGTTGCAGAGATGTGCCAACTAAGACTAAGAGCCAATTAAGATGCCTACAGCATCCAGAGCCCTGAGATATTCAGGGTGGATCTCATCCAACCCCGGAGCTCGACCACCAAGGTGCTTTTTGACTCCGTGACAGTGACCTCCACTTCAATGATGGGCAGACCCCTGCCCAAACCCCTAGGGTCTTCCTCCTCCACGGAGGGTGTGTTGGTGGGATTGAGGAGGTCCTCGGAAGTATTCCTTCCACCTGCCGACGACCTTTCCAGTCGAGGTGAATAGCTGCCCACCTCCACTGTAAATTGTGTTTGTGGAGAACTGCATTCCCCTCCTGAGATGTTGGATGGTGGTCCAGAACCTTTTTGAGGCCAACCGATAATCACTCTCCAGGCCCTCACCAAACTCCTCCCACGCCAGAGATTTTGCATGTACAACATCTTCAGCTGCAGCACGTTTGGTCTGCTGGTACCTGTCCACTGCCTGAGGAGTTCCACAGGCCAATAAGACCCGATAGGCCTCCTATTTCAGCTGGACGGCCCCCGTCACCACAGATGTCTACCACCAGGTTTGGGTGTTACAGCCACGACAAGCACCAACGACCTTTCGGCCACAGCTATGGGCTGCCGCCTCAGCAATGGAGGCACGAAACATTGCCCATTCAGATCCCATGTCACTCGCCACCTTTGGGACATGGTTGTAGCTCTGCCAAAGGTGGGAGTTAAAGGCCTCTCGGACAGGAGATTCCACCAAACGTTCCCAGCAGACCCTAGTTACATGCTTGGGCCTGCCAGGTCTGGAGGGCAGCCTCCTTCGCCATCGAAGCCAGCTCACATCAGTTGACAGCTCAGCTCCCCTCTTCACCCGAGTTTCCAGAACATGCGGCTGCAAGTCCAGTGACACGACTACAAAGTCGATCATGGAACTGTGACCTAGGGTGTCCTGGTGCCAAGTGTACTTATGGACATCCTTATGTTCGAACATGATGTTTGTGAGAGACAAACTGTGATGAACACAGAAGTCCAACAAGAAACACCATTCAGGTTCAGACTGGAGAGGCCGTACCCACCAATCGCACCCTTTCAGGTCACACTATCGTTGCCCACATGGGCATTCTCCCAAGACGAGTGAGTCTCCCGAGGGAGCATTCTCCAACACCCCCCCTAAAGACTCCAAGAAGGGTGGGTACTCTGATGGTGGATAAGCACAAATAACAGTCAGGACCCGTCCTCCCACCTGAAGGTGGAAGAAGGCTATCCTTTCATTGACCAGGCAGAACCCCAACGTTTGGGCACCCAGACGGGGGGAAACAAGTATTCCCATACCGACCCACCCCCTCTCCCCAGGAGCAATTCCAAAATGGAATAAGGTCCAGCCTCTCTCGAGATGGGTGGTTCTAGAGCCCAAGCTGTGTTGAGGTGAGCCTGATTATTTCTAATCGGTATCTCTCCTCGTCTTGCACCAGCTCAGGCTCCTTCCCGGCCAGAGAGGTGACATTTCATGTCTCAAGAGTCAGAGTCGGTAACCGAGGATCGGTCCGACAGAAACCATGCCTTTGGCTGCCACCCAACTCACATTGCACTCAACCTCTATAGCCCCTCCCAAAGGTGTTGGTTCCATGGGAGGGTGGACCCATGTCTCCTTTTTGGGCTCAGTCCGGCTGGGCTCCATGGGCAGAAGCTTGACCACCAGGTGCTCACCTTCAAGCCCCTCCCCCAGGCCTGGCTCCAGGGGGGGATCCCGGTGACCTGCGTCCAGGCAAGGGAAACTGTGTCCTTTTGGTTTTCGCATAGAGGTCTTCTGAATCGCACCCCCAGTGCAGCGCTGTCTTTTGTGAAGAGTAGGCTGCAAGTCCATCAAGCGTGTTTCTGCCCCTTGCTAAAGGGTTGTGTCAGGAAGGGCATCCGACATAAAAACCTATGCCAAATGGAGCATGCGACATTCACTGTGGTGATTCCTGGAGAAAAAAAAAAAAAAAAGGGAACAGCCAAGAGGAAGAGGTCTTCTCAACCGCACTTTGTCTGCTCCTTCACTCAATACCTGTTTGCCTTGGGTGACCCTACCAGGAGCATTATGCCCCCGACAACATCTCCTAGGATCATTAGGTCACACAAACCCCTCTACCACGATATGGTGGTGATTCAACGAGGGGAGGGATTAGGATGCTGCGCACATGATCCAGAGGTTGTGTGTTCAAATCCCAGTTAGAGCCCCACTGTGCTAAGACCCCTGGGCAAGATATCAACCACAAGTGTGCCTCTGTTCACCCAGCAGTATAAATGGGTACCAGTAAAAATATACTGGGAAGGTAACCTGCGGTGGACTGGTGTCCCGTCCAGGAGGAGTTGAACTCCTCCTTGCTTCACGCTACAGAAACCGGGAATAAGAAAAGTTATTCATCCAACATTTTTTCGCGTGTTTTGATGGAACAGCACCATAACATCCTAAGTTGTCAAAATGTCAGAACTCCCTCTGCGCAGATGTCAAACTATCACCGTTTTTATAAAGGTTTTATGTCTAATACACGCTGTTCAAACAATGTGCGAGTTGCTCTCTCATTGCTGTCTCCCAACATCCCACCCCGCTGGCCTCCGATTGGCCAGGAGGGAGCTGAATCTCCATAGTACTGTACGCATAATGCTTGTTTGTCACCCGCGTAAAGGAGAGTTGTACTGTTGGTTCGTGAGTTTTGTGAGTTTTTTTGAGCGTGCTCATTTCAGCTTATTTTTCTTTTTTAAGTTAATTCAGTAAATGTTTAATAAATGTGGCGCGCTCCACCGAATGTGGGCAAAAGGTGGCTCATCCGGACCTCCAATCCCTCAAGCAAAAGTTTGCTTGAGGGATCGGAGGTCCGGATGAGCCACGCCCCGTCTCAAAAGCTCTGGTGTCGGCTGCAACGCCACCTGCATTCGGCGGAGCTTGCCACAAATGTTTAATATTGTTTGGTTTGGTTAAAAAAAATGCTTAATAATGTTTTAATTAATAAATGTTAGTAAATCTTTTACTTTTAACACATTTCATACATGTTTCATACAAAATTGGTGTACTTTTATTATTTTTAAAGGGTTTATGGGGTAGTATTGGGAGTCTTGGAACGAATCACGCGTTTTAAAATGCACCTCTATTTACGAATAATCCAGATTCCGAAAAAGGCAGTGGAAGGGATTCATTTCGTAAGAAGAGGGCCGACTGTACTTGGTGTGTGTCGTGTCATTGCGTAATTTGTCCACTCGAGGGCACATTGGAATTTCACCTTTGATAAAACTTGTTTGAATTTGCACAATCCGCAGATTTAAGGTTGATAATGCAGCTTTATGCTTTTCACATGAACTACTCGCGCAGTTATCAGCTGGTGTGATGACTGTTTATGAGCCAGAGACATCATACAGCCTAAAACTCATTAGCTGTAATCAGTGTGTGCTTTCCTAATATTCCATCAAACAATTTTCTTCATACTGTTGATGAAACATTCATCATTTATCACCGGTCTGATTCATGTTCGTAACACTTTGTTTGTTTGTTTGTTTGTTTAAAACTATTTTCTCTATAGCCCATTCCATACTGGCTGTACAAGCTTCACGGCCTGAACATCAACTACAACTGTGAAATCTGTGGGAACTACACATACAGGGGACCCAAGGCCTTTCAGAGACACTTTGCAGTGAGAGCTTAATTCTTGTCTTATGTCACGTGAATATTTGAAAGTCAGCCTCTGATTCTGAAGAAATCTTTTCTGTGTCCCACAGGAGTGGAGACATGCACATGGCATGCGCTGCTTGGGTATCCCGAACACCGCCCACTTTGCCAACGTCACCCAGATTGAGGATGCTGTGTCCCGTGAGTCCAATTACTTCTTTTTCTAACCGTTTAAGATAACTGAGTGCTTAACCCGGCTGTGATGACGGGATCGTTCATTTTCTGTAACCGCTTAATCTTAATTAGGGTTGCAGGGAGGCTGGTGCCTATCCCAGCTGACTCCAGGCGAGGGCAGAGCACACCCTGGACAGCTCACCAGACTATCGCAGGGTGGAAACACGCTGACGGCTATGCAGCTACTCTTGTTGAAAGTCAGCAATGGTTCTTTTACATGAACCTCTCACCGCAGACAGTGAGAGACATGTCCGGCTTTTGATAACCCAGTTAGCTGTACTGGGTCAGTGACAACCCGTGGAGCGTGGGGCTCGAACCCCAAATCTTAGGATCAGTGATCCAGCACTTTTACCACCAGTCCACCACTGCCCTGGTTGACGGGACTGTGTTTAAATGAATGTAAGCAGTATGTGTTATCTGGGGAAACTTTCATTATGATATTTTGATGTTCCGCAATATTAAAACTTTAAAACTACAAACCTCCTAAATGAAAAATTGTTTCTCGGCCACAAGAAAAGCAGAGTTTTGTATGTGGTCTCTCAGAGGAGGGGAAAAAAAAAAAAAAAAGAACGTCACCTGTGGTGCAGGAGCATCATGAACATTTCCCCACCCCCCTGTTCGGGTGATATAGCACTTTGGAAGGGATGTACAGGGAAAAGAAAGGCGAAATAAAGATGTGATTTTGTGATGTCGAGTAAAGTCTCATTTTCCACCATCATCAAGGTGAGAAGGTCTTGGGTTCGAGTCCCTTGTTTCTTTATGAAGTTTGCATGTTCTCCCCGTACCTGCATGGTTTTCCTCCGGGTACTCCAGTTTCCTTCCAAAGTTCAAGAACATGTACAATCAGACAGTTCACTGTTTCAAACTGCTTAGATAGCTGTGTTTGTATTACCGTGCAATAATTTGCGTTGTTCAGGGTGTGCCCCACCTTCACCTGGTGTCGGCGAAGATAGCCTCCCTGCGACCCCCAGTAGGATTAAACGGTTTGTCAAACGAGTGACTGAGATAAGTAGTAGCTTGTAGATGAAATGGATCAAATGGATTCATAAAACGGTAACAAAGGATTCACTGCAAATCTGAGTGTGTTTCATTTTGATTTCATGAATTGCAATGTGCTCGGAAGTTTTTTCATTTGTGAGAAAATGAGCCACAGACCTCTGACAGCGTTTCCCTCTACACACAGACAAATGTGAATTTATAGTGTTAATTTTTAATAGCTGAATATTAGTATTTAATTTCAAACATGTTGTAGAGACCTCTGATTCTGGTTTTTTTTTTCACTCCCACCTCTTTTCATTTTTCAATAGTTTGGTCAAAGCTGAAGTCACAGAAGGCATTAGAGAGGTGGCAGCCAGACACAGAGGTGAGTTATTACCTCATATCCACTATCATTAAGGGAACTCATGGCTACCACCCCCAGCACACACACACACACACACACACACACACACACACTCTCTCTCTCTCTCTCTCCTCACCCCACCTTCTTGCCCTATTATAATTCTCTCTCTCTCTCTCTCTCTCTCTCTCTCTCTCAGGAGGAGTATGAGGACTCCAGCGGAAACGTTGTCAACAAGAAGACCTACGAGGATCTGAAGAGACAGGGGCTGCTTTAGAGGCACCGTTTCAGAAAAACATCCCAGCACCGTAGTACACAACCTTTATTAGCCCTTATATTTACTCCTTCTTTTCCTCCTTTTATAAATCGCGGGTTTCGTTTATCCGAATGTATTTTTCAAAAATGTGTTTGTTTTTATTCTTAGAACGTTCTCCATTGTGTGATCTGTAAAAATATTGCGGTATTAATTTCATTACTGAATAAAGCTCAGAATCTTTGGTCTACAGCCACGTGGTGTTCATTAACCTGGGTTACACTGCAACCACCATGTTGATGATTCCCATGGATTGAGAGAATTGTAAGGGGCAGAAAGGGCAGTGGTGGCCTGGTGGTAAAGGCACTGGATCACTGATCCTAAGGTTGGGGGTTCAAGCCCCACTTTCCTCAGGTTGTCACTGCCCACCCACCCCAAGTGCACTAAAAGGGTTATCAAAGGCCGACCATGTCTCTCACTGTCTATGGTGGGAGTGGTGGGAGTGGTGGGAGTTTCATGTAAAAGAACCATTGTTGACTTTCCGCTACATAGCCATCAGCATGTTTATGCCCTGCGATGGCCTGGCGAGCTGGCCGGGATGGGTGCCAGCCTCCCCACGACCCTAAGTAGGATTAAGCGGTTCAGACGATGAACAATGAGGGACAGAAGTGGATGATCATAACTCAAAAATGTTGCCACAATACGTATTACGATTTGATGCCAATAGTGATAGAGCGTAACAGAGCAGAACAGACCTTGATGCACCATCGTAGGGGATCGTCTCTTGGATGCCCCCACCCTGCCTCCTTTTATATCATGCTCCCAAGTGTGCTCAGTAAATCAGGGAGCTCACTGGGTTTTTTTTTTTTTGGTAATGGTGGTAATTGCTGACATCATCGCCCCAGTGTAAATCCCAGGTTTTAGTATAAATATATATTGTATGTGCGCGTACATGCGATCATGAGGATTTGTTTCAGACTTGTCTCCAGCCTGCATTTTAAATGAAGACTTATTGATTGTTTTCAGATTTTGTATATTCATTAATTTTTAAAATATTTACTACTTAAACTCTTAATTCACCAGCATACTGCTTACAGTATTAACTAATGGATGGCATAGGGCGGAGCGCACTTTATACGAACAGTGTTTGGTTCCACCTGTACAATGTTGAGCAGTTTTCAGTTTGTTTCTGAATGCTTTGTATTTTTAACTCTATTTTTCTGTTTAATGTGGTGAAAGGTCTGCAGGATAAGTTTCATTACTTAGAGTTGCATACTTGATACTGATTAAGTGATCTTGATATCCTATCTCTGTTCGCGAGAAGGCCGTGTCCACCCGGCACTTACATGTTTATTTTATTTTATTTTATTTATTTTTCCGGAACCTCCACCCACAGTACAAATTAGGCAATTGACTGTTCCGAATAGCCCCTGGGTATGAGTGAGAGTGTGAATGGTTGAACATGTGTTGCTCTGTGATGGTCTGGCAAGCTGTTGAGGGTGTACCCTGCCTTCACCCAGTGTTGGCCGAGATAGGCTCCAGCCTCCCCATGAACCTCGTAGAGTTAAGCAATCTCCAGCAAAAACAAACTGTCAAAAAACATGGCCAGGTTTTGGGAATCAGCAACTGAGGCAGAGATTTAATAATGTGAGAAGCTCAGGATGAGCAGCGTGAGGTGGAGCGAGTAATCCATCAGGTTTCTCTGAGGTGAGCTCGACTTCATTACACACTTGATTCTTGCAAATATGGTTAAATGTTCGAAAATATTTTTTCCACCAGTCCATGATTTTATTTTCTGTGTAAAGTCTCAATCTGGGCTTGAAACATATAGTGTTCAGGGTGTCCCTCACCTTCGCCCAGTGTTGTGTGATATAGGCTGCAATCTTAATAGGTAAGATTAAGTGGGTTCAGCAAATGAAAGTAACTGAAAGGCGGCACGGTGACATAGTGGTTAGAATGTCCGTCCCACGGCAAGAAGGTCCTGGGTTCAAGTCCCAGGATCAGTGATGTCATTCCGTGTGGAGTTTGTTCTCACTGTGCTGATATGGGTTTTCTCCTACAGTCCAAAGCCATGTGATAAATTGCTACGAGATGTAAAAATTGTGACCTGTCCAGGGTGTAACCTTCAGAATTGGTTGAGATGGGCTCCATCCTCAATGCAACCCTAGTAGGATAAATGTTTGTAAAAATTAATCGAGAGCCTTTCGATGCATGGTTCTGATCTGGTCCCTGATCCAGAGACCAACCATACATCATATAGTCTGATTTCTGATTCGCGTGCATCCTGCTGGATAGATTTCAGTGAAGGTTTGAAATTAAAATCTGCTCATGGACCATAATTTAATCGTCTGATGTAAAAATGAGCTCAGTTCCATTTGGTCCACTAGGGGGCAAAATTAAGTAACAAAAACTAAATAACTCAACGCAACGTGGAATAAACATGTCATTGCTTCATTTATTTTCTGAACCGCTTAACCCTAATTAGGGTCGCTGGTGCCCATCTCGGCCCACGCGGAGTTTGGGCTGAGTACACCCTGGACAGTTTGCCAGGCCATTGCAGGGCTGAAACGCACTGACAGCTATGCAGCTTCTCTTAATGAACATCAGTAATAGTTCTACATGAACATCTCGCCACAGACCTTGAGAGACATGACTGGCCTTTGATAACCCAGTTCGCTGCACTCGGGGGTCATTTCTTAAATTAAACATTTCTTCCAGTAATCACAAGTCATGTCAAAATGACACAGCAGCTGGAGTAAATATTTATGCATTGAAAATTTACACTGATGATGTAGGTGTTTGGGTGTCACAAAGGCAGGTGCGACACGTCCTGATGTTGAAAGCCTGACCTAAGGCAGACCCTTTCTCTGCAACTGCTTTGAGAATACATTGATCAGATAATTAACTCATTTGAGAGACGTTTCTAATGTACTAATGTTCTGTGAGACTGAATTTTTTGGTCTTGCTTGTCTTTAAGATGTCCCATCGATATGTGTAACGTGTCATGTAACTTGTCATGAAGAAGTGGAACGTGGCCCCTAAGCTAAAGCGAATGACGTTCAGTTGCCATGCCTCATATTTTGCATATTTGGACCACCTACTGTCATTTCAGAGGGTGGGAGGAAACTGGAAGACCCTGGGGAAATCACAGAAAGATGGGAAAAAACTTTACACACAGAGTAACATGAACTCAGGACTGAACTGTGGCAGCTGGACCCGAAATACTAAGTGCAGGCAGTGTTTACTGATTCATAACAGTGTGTGTCAGGTTTCTGACCGAAACCATTAACGCCATCACACAGTGGTGTTCAAAATAGTGTTAAAAAAATAATTAAGTTCAAACTCCTTGTGATAGCTTTTTATTTCCACACACAAATGCAATGGGAACACAACACGTTCTTTTTCAAATTAAAACATGAAGAAAATGGATCAAATTTGTTATTACTTTAAAGAAACTGAAAAGTGAATATTAGGCCGTTCAAAATAATAGCAATGTCCATTTTCTTCTTTACAAACTCACACATTCACTGAATAAACTGGAAAAAAAATGTAAGATTTTGTTTTCCTTTGGATCCCTCAACTTCTTTTCTTTTCGTCTTTTTCCGTTCTCAGGAGTCGCCACAGCGAATCATCTGATTCGCGCATTTGATTTGGCTGAGGTTTTTACGTCGGATGCCCTTCCTGTCACAACCCTTTAGCAAGGGACAGAAACATGCTGACGGCTTTGCAGCTCCTCTTTACGAATGTCAGCAATGGTTCTTTTACATGCCTCTCACCATAGACAGTGAGAGACATGGCCCGCCTTTGATTAACCCAGTTAGCTGCCCTGGGGGCCTTTGGATCCCTCAACTAATATTTTATTATTTTGTATCAACAACTTCTGACAACTGCTGCACATCTGTATTGCATGGAGACAACCAACCTCTAGCAACTGTGAGCAGGTTTTCCATCCCAGGATGATTGGACTCCGTTCCACAGATCTTCTCTCTATTTCTTGGTTGACCTCAGAAGGTGCATTTTGAGGCCACCACACAAATAATCTATTGGATTAAAGTGTGGGGATCAGGCAACCCGACATGAATGTCAATCTTGTTGGTCTGGAACCAAGAGGATGCCCGTTTACTGGCGTGTTTGGGGTCGTTGTCTTGCTGGAACACATTTCAGGGGCATTTCCTCTTCAGCATAAGGCAGCATGACCTCTTCAAGTATTCAAACTGATCCATGATCCTTGGGATGCGATAAAAGCCTGGCAGTGTCGTATGAGAAACCACCAGACAGAAGGCCTAGAGGAAGATGAAAGAGGAGATTCATGGATGTGCTGAAGGAGGACATGAGGGTAGTTGGTGTAAAAGAAGATGCAGAGGATAGAGTGAGATGGAGGCAGATGATGATGATGATGATGATGATGATTCGCTATGGCGACCCCTGAAGGGAACAGCCAAAAGTAAAAGAAGAATGTTGTATGAGAAACGTTCCCATATCATGATCCTTGTGCCACCACAGTGGACTGTGGCTTGAATTCAGTGTTTGGGAGTCATCTAGCAGGCCACTGGACCCTAAAAGCGCAGTCTTGCTTCCATCAGTCCACAAAATGTTCCACCATTTCACTTCAGGCCAGTCAGTGTGCTCTTCGGTAAATTGTGACCTCTTCAGCACATGTCTACTTTTCAATAGTGGAACTTTTCAGGAACTTCACATAGGCGTCTTCCAATTGGAACAAGACTCTAAGTAAGTTTAGACCCTTCTATGATTTTCCTGGAGTTGATTGATGGTTGAGTCCTCACCATTTTTGGTTCTTCCATCCATTCAAATGGTAGTTGTCCCCTCGCCAATCGACTTTTTAGTCTTTTAACTTTTTCCTCAGGATTTCAGAGAGAAAGGCTCTGTAACCAGCATGTGCAATATTTGCTGCCTTCCTTCCTTAAGCCAGGGTTAATAACTGGCACCTGTTTTTCAAAGAATGGATGACATCACTAATTTAACTCCACACTGCTATTATTTTGAACACGCCCCTGTCAATTTCTGATTCAATTACTGTACACAGAATCAGCAGCAGGCAGATCATGACTGTTGGATTCGATTCCTCTCCTACATCTGCCAGTTCATTTATTTTCATTGTAGAAACATCATTTCTACCAAAAACACTGATTGATCAAGTTAGTGATGTCTGAGTGAGATTATTTTGAACACGACTGTACACACAGTCTTGCACTTCTCTTTTTATGCAGATATTTGTTGACGAAATGCATTCCCCACCCATATATTAATTTTCACCATCAAACTAAATGTTGAGTTGAGGACCAGACAAAAATGTACTCAAATCTGTTGGTTAATAACATTCCTGTCTTCCATATATATATATATACACACACACACACACACACACACACACACACACACGCATCCAGAGAGAGAGGCAGGCAGCTTGATTTATAAGTGCTGCGTCTTGGTTATGCAATCGAGTGGATGAGTTTTCAGCACTCCTTTGTGTGCTGCCTTGCTGCAGCAAGAACTGCTGACATCAGCTGCAATCTTTCACACAGTCGTGCCAGCTCAGGCAGGATATATTACAACACACAGCTTGATGAAGAATAATGGATTCATTTAATCATACTCTCACAAAATCCATGCACCATGTCAGTAAAAAATAAAACCCTATACAGTATATGTGTGTGTGTGTGTGTGTGTGTGTATGTGTGTGTATATATATATATATATATATATATATATATATAAATATATGTGTGTGTATATGTGTATATATATGTGTGTGTGTATATATGTAGTGTGTGTGTGTGTGTATATATATATATATATATATATATATATATATATATATATACACATATGTACATACATGTGTGCATATGTATACTATGTATATATATACTGTGTATACAGAAAGTATGTATATTATATATATATATATATATATATATATATATATATATATATATATATATATATATAAAATTATCTCCGCCAACATTGGTTAAAGGTGGGGTACACCCTGAACAGGTCATCAGACCATCAATCACAGGGCAAACACACACATACACCTAGGGGCAATTTACAACAGCTGGTTTGCCTACATGTCTATGTCGTCTTGGTTAGCACATCCACTGCACAACAAGGTCCTGGGTTCTTCTGTGATTTTGCATGTTCTCCCTTACTTGGGTGTTTTTTCCGGGTACTCTGGGCGAGGGCAGAGTGCACCCTGGACAGCTCACCACTGCCATCGCAGGGCAGAAACACGCTGACGGCTATGCAGCTACTCTCGTCAAAAGTCAGCAATGGTTCTTTTACATGAACCTCACATCATAGGCAGTGAACGACATAGCTGGCCTTTGATAACCCCGTTTGTACACTGGGAGGACAGTGACAACCAGTTGAGAGTGGGGCTTTGGAAACCCCCCCCCCCCCCCAACCTTGGGATCAGTGATCCAGCACCTTTACCACCAGGACACCACTGCCCATTAGGCCAATTGACTGTTACAAATCAACCCCCTCACGAGGTGTGAGTGTTGGATATCAGTCCTGTGGTCCTGTGATGCTCTTGTGAGCTGTTCAGGGTGAATCCCGTATTGACCCGTCATCAACTGAGATGGGGTCAGCATACCTGTAATCTTGATAAAGGATCAAGCGGTTCGGATGATGATGATGATGATGATGATGCTATCTGTTTTTTGGAGTCATAAAATAATCTTAAACTATGATGTAACTTGTGAAAGTTTAAGCTGGACTTTGGGTTTAATTGTTTTTATTAATGAAACTGTTGAGTCACTTTCAGTACGAGGAGTTACGATATTACGTTTACGAGGAAAGATGAGCTGACACTCTACCAGTAGAGAACAGGTTTAAAATTCCGAGACAGCCTTTATAATAACAATTGTGTCTAAGGTTAGCCCTAAATCTCATAAATATTCAGACAGAGATCAAAGGGAACAATAAACTCATCAAAGCGGAATACAAAACTCAACATTAAGTTTATATTATTTGTGCTAAACATGACGAAATCTCCTCCTTCATCAGGTTCCGCTCTGATCACAATAACCACTGTTCTTTCTCTTTGTTAAATTGTTCGGCCCACTTCTTGGTGAGCTCCAGGTAAAGATCAGGCTCGTGAGGCTTGTAGTCCAAGTACAGCCGAGTCACAGTCTTCTTGGGTATGGCTCTCTCGATCTGCGTCCCTTCGTGCCACTCGTTAAACGAGGTGATCGTGATGATGTCAGGCCTCACCGACAGCGCCGCCTGTAACGAGGTCTCGTAATAGCGTCCGTTGACCCGGTTCCTCGTGTTGTGATTATTCCATGGCCGAACAGCCGTGTCTATGTAACCTGGCCCAGCGCTGGGGATGAAAAGCAGATTGTTTCCATCGCAGAAATCTTTGATAGCTTTCCAGTTCTGATGAGAGGAGCCGTAAGAAAAGCCGTTGGACGCAAAATAGGTGTACATGCCGTCGAAGCCACCTGCAAGGATGTCGCTCTTGTGACGTTCTTCCACAACCAGACCGATAAAGATCCCGTCGTATGGTGTTCCTCGCAGACTGTGGGAGCCTCGCTTGGTAAGTAACTCCGCCCAGGATTCAGGTGGGATCAGGTACGAGTCATACACATAGAACAAGGGGAGGATTCGCCCGGCGCTGGACTTGAATCTGTAGAAGGCATGATGAGTTCCATATCTGTGTGAGAAAAGGAAAACATGTGTTCTACGTTTGTATAATCCGGTGAACACCTGTCAAATCATGAATGAGTCACCCAGCTGTACATTATTCAACAATTTACACACTCTTTAGAATTAAAAAAAAATAAAAAATAGAAAGCAGCATTGTAGATTTAATACAGAAACAAATTCTGAGTCAAATTCAAAAACTTGTTGGCGCATACGTCATCTCCACCTAGTGTCACGGCGTCTTTTAATCTTTAGTGTTTTACCCCGGGCAGTGGTGGCCTGGTGGTAAATCTGCTGGATTACTAATCCCAAGGTTGGGGGGGGGGTTCAAGCCCCACTGTTAAAGGGTTCTCACTGCTGTCCACCCAGTGCACTGTTATCAAAGGCCGACCATGTCTTCTTCTTCTTCTTCTTCTTTCGGCTGTTCCCTTCAGGGGTCGCCACAGCAAACCATCTGCCTCCATCTCATCCTATCCTCTGCATCTTCTACTCTTACTCCAACTACCTTCATGTCCTCCTTCACCACATCCATAAATCTCTTCTTTGGTCTTCCTCTAGTCCTTCTTCCTGGTAGTTCCAACCTCAGCATCCTACTGCCAATATACTCACTATCCCTCCTCTGTACATGTCCAAACCATCTCAATCTAGCCTCTCTGACTTTGTCTCCAAAACATCTTACATGTGCTTTCCCTCTGATGTGCTCATTCCTGATCCTATCCATCCTCGTTAATGCCAAAGAGAACCTCAACATTTTCATCTCCGCTACCTCCAGCTCTGCCTCCTGCCTTTTCCCCAGGGCCACTGTTTCTAAACCATACAACATCGCTGGCCTCAACACCGACTTGTACACTTTTCCTTTCATTCTTGCTGATACCCTCCTATCACACATCACACCGGACACTTTTCTCCAACCATTCCAACCTGCCTGCATGCTCTTTTCCACACTCTCCATTGCTCTGGATTGTTGAGCCCAAGTACTTAAAATCCTCCACCTTCCTTATCTCTGCTCCCTGTAACCTCACCGTTCCTCTTGGGTCCTTGTCGTTCACACCCATGTATTCTGTCTTACTGAGGCTAACCTTCATTCCCCTCCTTTCCAGGGCATACCTCCACCTCTCTAGATTTTCCTGCACTTGTTCTCTGCTCTCACTACAGATCACAATGTCATCTGCAAACATCAACGTCTCTCGCTGTCTATAGTGGGAGCTTCATGTAAAAGAATCATTGCTGACTTTCGACAAGAGTAACTGCACATCCGTCAGTTTCTGCCCGGTGATTGCCAGGTGTACTCTGCCCTCGTCCATAGTCGGCTGAGATGGGCGCCACGTCTCCCCGCGACCCTAATTAGGATTCAGCGGTTCAGAAAATGAATGAATGAGTCTGATATCTTTCATAAACAGATCACCAAATCTTCAACCTTCATGTTAATAAATTCCATCAGCACCATCATTCCTGTCATCTCATACATTATTAACTAGCTGAGTCATAACTCTGATGGAACTTGCCCTGCCTTCATGTACTCTTGCAATTTCAATAAATTCCAGTTACTACTTGCTCGAGTCGGAATTTTAAGTGGCAAGTTTGGAAATAATTTTGATATCTGAGTTCCCAAGTTAGCATTAAACCTTTCAACATGGGGAAGAAGAGGCCAGGATCAGAACCGAACGGAACCCAATTCTTTAGTTATAGCAGTTTAACTTGTCGGATGCTTTTTGTGTATGTATGTAATTTTAATTTTCGATTTTTGTGCACATGGGGAATGGTGTCATAGTGGGTAGAACATCTGGTAGGTCCAGAAACATGCACAGTATGTTAACTGGCTGTTTCCTATCGCCTCGAGGTGTGAATGTGAACCTGAACGGTATTACAGTACTGTATGTGTGTTGGCCCAGGGCGTACCCCGGCTAGGCTCCACCCTCCTGAACATTATTGCCCTTTGATGGAAAAATCAAGTGATGGAAATGGTGAGTGAGGAAAGCAACTGTGGTTTTCATGAGCTACCATTGAAACCAGGAGATTGTTCTTTCCACTAATTTTCCACTGATTTTCTTTAAAATGTAGACTGATTGCTGATACTTTTTTACCCTGAGTCTGCCCGCAGATTTCTTTTATGGCAGATGGTGTGCACAGAAGGGGGCCAGAGACTGTTCTATCCAGTATCTAAGAATTAAACACTCAGAGTGTCGAGTACCATCTCAGTTTCTTTTGTGATATGACTCACCGCCTAATTTACATATTAAAGCTATACGTTCCCTCTCATATTAAAACTAGTGTGATGAAATGTCAAAATATTACATGAGCAATAACCAACTCTCGCTCCTCAGCTGGAAGATTATGAGGA
The DNA here is from genome assembly GCA_024760905.1 of Plotosus lineatus. Lineage (NCBI taxonomy): Eukaryota > Metazoa > Chordata > Actinopteri > Siluriformes > Plotosidae > Plotosus > Plotosus lineatus. The sequence continues at coordinate 60,492,850 of CM045731.1, read as the reverse complement.
GGAATTACAGGAATGTCAGAAAGACTGTGCAGTGGCTCAGATTTGACCTACTTGTCAATGATGTATTTGATGTTGTCATGCACGCTGAGGTCTGTCCGATCTCGGTAAGGCTGGATGTGAAACGCCACCTACAAACACAACAAAGAGGATGGTAAAGTTCTTGCACCAAGCAGCAGGCTTGCAAAACAAGCCCCCAAAATACTGCAGGGCTTTCGGTGCGTTTCTGTATAGAGTTTGCATGTTCTCCCTGTACCTGCAGGGGCTTCCTCCTGATACTCCGGTTTAACTTCTACATGTCCAAAATCATACAAGTGACCACTCTGAATTTCCTATCGATGTGAATGTGAATGGTTATTTATGCGTCCGTTAGCACTGCGATGGATTGACATGCTGTTCAGGGTGTGGAAACCCCCCACCCGTCTTATCTGGGATGAGCTGGAGTTTCCCAACAACCCTTGTGGATAAGTTCATTGATACTAGGCAGATTTTAATGTGATATTATTCATATGGCTCATCTTTGGCCTGAGCCCCAACAAAGTGGCTTTTATACATTTATAAAATACTATATTCTGTTTCAAGAATGCAGACGAAAACAAGTTGATCAGCCACTGGCCATTGGGAAATCATGTGATCAGTGATCGATGATTGGGAGCTCATGGGTGTCAGAGATGAGACATGAGACATTGGGAAACCATGGTGATCAGTGATTGTTGAAAAACAATGTTGCTTGGGAAGATGAATCCAATCCATGAGTCCATTATTAAATTAGTAGACAATGGGGTTTTTGAAGTGTGTCATTTTCTTTAAGACTCGTACAATGACTGCACATCCCAATAGTGGGGTCGGTCGGTGGTGTAGTGGTTAGAGTGCTGGGCTCATGATCGGGAGGTTGTGAGTTTAAATCCCACTGAGACCCCCACTGTGCTAAGACCCCTGGGCAAGGTCTCAACCACAAGTGTGCCTCTGTTCACCCAGCAGTATAAATGGTAAAAAGGTAAGTCTGTTGGGTTTTTATACCCGAGGTTTCCGTAGCGTGAAGCGACCAGGAGTCCAACTCCTCCTGGATGGGACACTAGTCCATCGCAGGTTACCTTCCCAGTATATTTTTACTGGTACCCATTTATACTGCTGGGTGAACAGAGGCACACTTATGGTTGAGACCTTTCCCAGGGATCTTAGCACAGTGGGATTTGAACTCACAACCTCCTGATCATGAGCCCAGCACTCGAACCACTACACCACTGGCCCCATCTAGTAGAAATGGTAAGGTAAGTCTGTTGGGTTTTTACACCCGAGCCTAGTGGCTCATCAGGCCGGTGCTTATCCCCGGTTTCCGTAGCATGAAACGACCAGGAGTCCAACTCCTCCTGGATGGGACGCTGGTCCATTGCATGTTACCTTCCTAGTATATATTTACTGGTACCCATTTACACTGCTGGGTGAACAGAGGCACACTTGTGGTTGAGACCTTGCCCAGGGGTCTTGGCACAGCGAGGGTCTCAGTGGGATTCGAACTCACAACCTCCTGATCGTGAGCGCAGCACCATAACCACTACACCACCGGCCCCACATCTAGTATAAATGGGTACCAGTAAAAATATACTGGGAAGGTAACCTACGATGGACTAGCATCCCATCTATGGGGAGTCGAACTCCTGGTCGCGTCACGCTACGGAAACCGGGGATAAGATAAGCACCGGCCTGATGAGCCACTCGGCTCGGGTGTAAAAACCCAACAGACTTACCTCACCTTACATTCCAATAGTATTTTGGAAACCCTGTCAATTATCGACCTAATTTTAATTTTAATGTACATATTCAGAAAAACCAAGCTCCAGTTCTGAGGAACGGGCCAGAAGCACCACATGTTGACCTCGGACTCTTTTGTTTCATTACATTGCGAGTCTCTGCAGTATGTTTGTGATTATTTAATGTTCATATATTTTATGTACCTCGAGTGTGAGATGTAATTGCTGCTGTAGAACAATGTGCTGTATATCATCACTGTAAGGATGCTCATAAAACAACTGGAGTTGTGATGGGATTTTTTTTTCTTTTTTCTTTTTTTGGAACTGACTTTTGACCTTTTCATGCCTACTCCCAAATCCTTGAGTCTGAAGACGTCAACATGCAGATTTACTCTACTACAAATTTCCTCCTTACTGTGAACCAATCGCACAGTTCTATACGCCCCTTACATAAAAGATTTACATAACAGGAGATACCGTATAAAACCACATCCATCCTTACTGTCCCTCGTGACTTTTATTTATACCACAGTACTGTACTGTTGAATATCTTGCAGGGTGTACAGAACCCGTAGAGGAAGGAATGATGAAGGGTGCTGGTATTTAACAAACTGTCAATCAAATCCTGGATGGAAACACATTGGCCTAACAGCCAGAATGTCCAAGGTTTGACTCCCGGCTCGGCTCAAGGTGTTTCCGTGTGAAATTTGCATGTTCTTCCTGTTTTCGTGTGTGGGTTTCCTGCAGGTTCTCCGGTTTCCTTCCACAACCCAAAGACATGCATATGTGGCTAAATGGCTGTTACAAATTGATGCTCGGTGTGGAGGGGAGTATGAATGGCTGTGTATGCATTTGCCCTGCAATGATCTGGTGTACCCCACTTTCGCCCAGTGTTGTCGGAGATAGGCCTCAGCCTTCCCACGATCCTAGTAGTAGGATGGCAAGGCAAACGAGTGAGAGTGAGGGGATTTTGTCTCGATGTATAATTCCTATACATTCCTCATGAACATGCCTGTGGTGATGTTGGGATGGAAAAACACAGAGACGACATGAGAAAGAAACATGAATTTTACTAACTTCAAGCAGAAATTTCGACATCAAAGGAACAGTGTGTCACGTTTTGGAGGATCTGTTAGCAGAAATGAAGTAGGTTACCAATAAATAAAATTTCATTGATCGATAATCCTTTCAGAAAGTACTTGAGTTTTCAGAACCATAAAATAAGCAGTGTATGATGGATATTATAATAGAATAGAATTAAGCGGTTCAGGAGGAGCAAGCCCCTTTCATGGAGGCCGCCATCTTGCACCGGCATGTTTGCACCTACAGTAGCCCAGAACCACACAGGCTTCAAATGGGACGGGTCGGGATGATGAAATTTCAGTGGGTTGTAATCTAAAACCTCACCCCGAGTTCCTGCTAGATGCGCCGCAATCTGTACACACTGCACCTTCAAATGTAACTAATTTGTCCTATGACATGCCTTTTGTCAGCGAATTAAAAGTGTCATCGTATTTGAAGACAGTTATTTATATAATAAAACACCTTGAGACATAATGTTACTGGTAAAAATAATGAACCGATTAAAGTTTATTCCTTATTTTCCGTATTAATTTCTTTAGTTTTACTGCGCTGTTTTGTTTTTCGAGTGTCTCCTGCACAAGTTATTTGCTTTTGTTGAATACAAGTGTGGATTTCAATCACTTTCTGGTCACCATGAGAAGCAATGAACCTCTTAAATAACTCTCATGGGGAGAACTTTGTATCTCAGAGCCAGGAAAATGCAAACCAGGGCTCCCGTTAGAGATAATGAAAGGTGGTGGGGTGGGGTGGGGGTGGGGTGGAGGGGGGGGGGGGGTTGATTTCCTACTGTGCCATTACTGAAATGTCCTTGCAAACTGTTTCCATGGCAATCATGCTCTCTCTCTCTCTCTCTCTCTCTCTCTCTCTCTCTCTCTCTCTCTCTGTCTCATGTCCTTGCTGTTATTTGTAGTTGTAAAGCATGTAAAGGCCACAGCAGGGCCAATATGCATAAATACAGTTCTATATATTGTCCTTCTTTACTCTCTACATTGTTTTCTCTCTTTCCACTTCATTTCAAACATTGCTTTGTACTTTCTGTAGCCTTTAAGACAAAAATCTAATTACAAATCACATGACACGCATGCTTTTCTCATGCATTTTGC
>CM045731.1:60473916-60486416 GCA_024760905.1 Plotosus lineatus | reverse complement strand
TTGAGGGTCCGTAAACCCATCATGGTACCAAAGATGAAAAGAGCGAAGAGGAAGAGAGCGACGCAGAACTTCCTGCGCAATCGAGTCATTGCTGCTGTCTGTGGTGCTGAAAGACGCAGACTTCCAACAACAATAACAATAATAACTGCGTGGATTATTTTACATGCATTATTGGAATATATCGGCAGTGGTGGATATTTACTTGTGTTTACAATCAAAACAAACAAACAAACAATACTCTATGTAGTGTTCTTTTTTCTTTTTTTTTTTAAAAGAGTATAACACTGACATTTGCTGCAGAAATGGTTCCTATGGAAAAATAAGTGTAACAGAGCGCTCTCATTTGCTTGTTCGCCTTTTTCAACCTCCATAAAAAGAACGCCAGGGTTTTCCTCGTGCTCTGCACACTGCTCTTCATTCCCATCCTTCTACTGATCCTTCTTTTGATGCTCCATCATTCCACACCATCCGATTACAACCTGCGACGCATGTTTTTCTTGCCCGTCTTTCTTCCTGAGTCCTGGCCCTTAATGCCTCTTGATGTAAAATATATGGAACGCATCAGCTCCATAATCAAGACTTCCGGTCCACTGCTTGATGAAAGGGATGGTAGGATTTTCTGCGCAGATTTTTTTTTACACGTCTATAAAATCTCAAATGGCTCCATTTTCCCTTTCTAAGTGCACTATTATAGGTACTACCAAAATAAAGGATGCTACTTAGCATGGAGTGCACTTGGCGTCCGATGGCTATTTGGAATCCCACCATGTTCTCATTGCTGAAAAGAGGAGGCGCGTCAGTGCGCTCTCATTGGATGGAGTCCGTTAAAGCAGGGGCGGAGCTTGGAAATAATCTTTAATTATTTGAAAAGAAATCAACTGCAAAGGATCTGCAAATTGTGTTTTTTTCTTATTATGTTATTATGGTCTATCAAACCTATTAACCAATTAATGTAGATAGTTACATATCCAGTACATGGATCATATAATTAGGCTGGATAAGCTGTGTGTGTGTGTGTGTGTGTGTGTGTGCGCGTGCGTGTATTTCTGCGCAAACGTCGAGGCATAGTCTCAAATAAATACTCTCGCACTCACTCCTTTGCTAAGAGGCTTTAAAATACTATCAGGGTCACGGAGAGACTCGATCCTAAGCCGACACTGTGAAAACGCCCTGAACGCAAGAAATCTCTCACCCTCGCTCTCACACACACACACACACACACACACACACAGGGAGAATGCGGGGGGGGGGGGGGGGGTATATCCCTGGGGAACATGCTTTTTTTTGCCATACTGTACTAGAATTAAATGTAGTTGCAGCAAAAATAAGTGAAATAAGTCTAATAAAAACAAGTGTAATTGCGCCACTGCCATCTATTGTAGCGGATGCTGAATTACACGAGATGGCAGTGGCGCTCTCTAACTGTGTTCGTTACTGTGTCGAAAAAAAAGCACCAAGCAAACGATATAAAGTGCAGTAAAACGCTATTATAATCGTGCGGGGGTGTCTTCCTATAGGGGGCATCACAGGAAATAATTGAGAAGCACTGCACAAGGCATTCCCGGAATGCGAAGGAATACTCACGGAAGTATACGAGGCGAATCGGCCCGGAAAAGCCGTTTCCCCAGCAGAGCTCATAAAATAAAATTTTGCTCGTTGGATGGGGTAGATTTTTGGTGTGATCAAAGCTCATATCATGGAAAAGACACCCCGAAGTCAAAGTACCACTGTACTTCAATTACATTTATTTTCTAGGAACTGTTGGGGGGGGGGGGGGGGGAATAATTGTGGAAGAAGTAATTTTATGAAAATAATTATTTGTCATCATCATTTTCTGTAACCACTTCATCCTAATTAGGGTCGCGGGGAGGCTGGTGCCAATCCCAGCCAACTGAGGGCGAGGGCAGAGTACACCCTGGACAGCTCGCCAGGCCATCGCAGGGCGGAAACACGCTGACGGCTTTGCAGCCTACTCTTGTCGAAAGTCAGCAATGGTTCTTTTACATGCCTCACACTATAGACAGTGAGAGACATGGCCCGCCTTTGATAACCCAGTTAGCTGCACTGGGGGGGGCAGTGACAACCTTGTGGAGAGTGGGACTCGAACCCCCAACCTTTGGATCAGCGATCCGGCACCTTATACCACTAGACCACCACTGATCCCAATAATTATTTCTTTGTGAGGGATTTGTTCTCTCGTTAAAATTCACTTGAGTTGAATGTTACATTTTTGTACAATTTTTTCAATATGAGAGAAGCTTTTGCAGTTTAAAAAAATGAATTTATTTTAAGGCTTTTAACACATCTTAACCAGTGGTGCCAATAATTATGGAGGGCACTATACATACATGGGATGGTGATGATGATGATGATGATGATGATGATATTATCCGGTGGTAGGTGCCGGATTACCTATCCTAAGGTCAGGCCTGGCAAGTTATTCAGGATGTACTCTGCCGTCGACTGAGAGGCACACCAGCCTCCCCGTGAAACTAATTAGGATTAAGCAATCCAGACAATGAATGAATGAATTTTATATATATATATATATATATATATATATATATATATATATATATATTATAGGATTTTCTGAGTAGATCCTTCCGTAGGAGAGTGCTCAATACTTTTTGGTAGAGCAAATAACAAAAATAGTTTCTTCTATAATCACCTGAAGAGAGAGGATGGTTTCACCACCCCTCGAAACAGATCTGTAGTGATAAATGGAGTTTCAATAGAAAGTCTTTGTCCTGCCCTTTTATTTTTGTTTATATATATTATATATATTATACTGTGTGTGTGTGTGTGTGTGTGTGTGTGTGTGTGTGTGTGTGTGTGTGTGTGTGTGTGTGTGTAACATTTTCCTGATTGAAAGCTAGAGTGGAAAAGAGAAAGAAGGATCAGGAAAGGGGAACGAGGAAAAGAAAGAGATAAAAATAATAAAAATGTTCCGGGCTAAAAAAATCAGGTGCTTGATATTAGTATGGAGGTGTTGGAGAAACAGTTCAACAGTTCATATATAAGTTTGGGAGGTTTTCTGTTTTTCCGATGGGAAGTTTTGTTTTCTTTAACAAACATTTTGACTTGCGGATTAATTTCATAAGTCAAGGTACTGCTGTAAATGCAACGGGGGGGGGGGGGGGGGGGGCATCCAGTGTCTCTCCCTCACAGCGGTCCCAAGCCCAGATAAATGCACAGGGTTGCTTCAGAAAGGACATCCGGCATGAAACAAATGCCAAATAAAATATGCAAATTTCAAGAAAGAATTTCGTACTCGGTTGGTCGAGGCCCAGAGGAGAGGTCGAAGAAGGAGAGGTCGAAGAAGGAGAGGTTGAAGAAGGAGAGGCAGGAGGTGTGTCCGTAGGCAGAAAGAGAAGAGGAAAGGCATGAGTCTCGGACTAAAAGTAGGGACTTTGAATGTTGGAACTATGAAAGAAAAAGGTAGAGACCTAGCTGACATGATGCAGAGGAGGAAGGTGGACATACTGTGTGTTCAGGAGACCAGGTGGAAAGGTAGCAAGGCTAGAAGCTTAGGATCAGGGTTTAAGCTGTTTTTTCATGGTGTGGATGGGAAGAGAAATGGAGTAGGAGTCATCTTGAAGGAGGAGTTTGTCAGGAATGTTCTAGAAGTGAAAAGAGTGTCAGACAGAGTGATGAGTCTCAAGTTAGAAATTGAAGGTGTGATGTTCAATGTTGTTAGTGTTTATGCCCCACAGGCAGAATGTGAGGTAGAAGAGAAGGAGAGATTCAGGAGTGAGTTAGATGAAGTGATGCAGAGTACCCCCAGAGGTGAAAGAGTGGTCATTGGTGCAGACTTCAATGGACATGTTGGTGCAGGAAACAGAGGGGACAAGGAAGTGATGGGATTTTGCAAAAAGGATGGAAATGGCTGTGGTAAATACTTTCTTCCAGAAGAGACAGGAGCAAGGGTGACTTAAAAAAGCGGAGCTAGGAGCACACAAGTATTTTGTGCAGGCGATGTAATTTGAAGGAAGTCAGTGACTGCAAAGTAGTAGCGGGTGAGAGTGTTGCCAAACAGCATAGGATGGTGGTGTGCTGGATGACACTGATGGTGAGGAAGGTGAAGAAGGTAAAGGCAGAGCAGAAGACAAAGTGGTGGAAGCTGAAAAAGGAAGAGTGTCGGGTTGTCTTCAAGGAGGAGTTGAAACAGGCTTTGGGTGGTCAGGAAGTGCTTTCAGATGACTGGACAACTACAGCTAATGTGATCAGGGAGACAGGTAGGAGAGTACTTGGTGTGTCATCTGGAAGGAGAGTAGATAAGGAGACTTGGTGGTGGAATGAGGAAGTGCAGGAGTGTGGACAGAGGAAGAGGATTGCTAAGAAGAAGTGGGACATTGAGAGGACCAAAGAGAGTAAACAGGAGTACAGGGAGACACAGTGTAAGGCGAAGGTAGCAGTGTCAAAGGCCAAACAGAGGGTATATGATGACTTCTATGCTCAATTGGAAAGTAAAGAGGGGGCTATTGATTTATACAGGTTGGCACAGCAGAGAAATAGAGATGGGAAGGACGTGTAGCAAGTTACAGTGATTAAGGACAGAGAGGGAAATGTATTAACCGATGACAGAAGTGGGCTGGGAAGATGGAAAGAGTACTTTGAAGAGCTGAAGAATGAGGAAAATGAGAAAGAAAAAAAGAGTAGAAGAGGTGACTGTTGAGGACCAGGAAGTAGAAAAGATTAGTAAGGGTGAAGTGAGTAGGGCATTGAAGAGGATGAAGAGTGGAAAGGCAGCTGGTCCTGATGACATACTGGTGGAGGTATGGAAGTGTCTAGGAGAGGTAGCAGTAGATTTCCTGACAAGAACATTCAACAAGGTCTTAGAGAGTGAGCAGATGCCGGAGGAATGGAGGAGAAGTGTGATGCTGCCCATTTTTAAGAACAAAGGAGACATGCAGAGTTGTGGCAACTATAGAGGGATAAAGTTGATGAGCCATACGATGAAGTTATGGGAAAGAATAGTGGAAGCTCAACTAAGGGCAGAGGTCAGCATTTGTGAACAACAATTTGGTGTCATGCCAAGAAAGAGCACCACAGATGCAGTGTTTGCCTTGAGAATGTTCATAGAGAAGTACAGAGAAGGTCAGATGGAGCTGCATTGTGCCTTTGTGGATCTGGAGAAAGCATATGACAGGGTGCCGAGAGAGGAACTGTGGTATTGCATAAGGAAGTCTGGAGTGGCAGAGAAGTATGTCAGAGTGGTGCAGGACATGTATGAGAGATGTAAGACAGTGGTGAGGTGTGCTACATTTAATTAGTAATTTATCACTTCCTGTTTCCCTGAAGTACAAACATGATGTAACACAGAGGCCATTTTTTATGCACTCTTCAACATGGAAAAAACAAAGGAACACACCATTCAAGTAAGGCAGATGTGTGTTGACCTTCACAAGTTGAGCAAAGGTTACAACAAAATCGCCCCTCGCCTGCACCTGCCCATATCTACTGTGAGATGAATCATTAAGAACTTTAAAACAACTGGAACAGTGGTAAACAAGCCTGGATGAAGATGCAAAGTTATTTTGATACCACACACAGTGTGGAGGATGGTAAGAGAAATAAAAACTTTTTTCAAAGCTCGCCGTTAAAAAATTACGACACATGAGAGCATCTTGGGACCACAAAGTCTCCAAAAGAGCCACTGATATGCCAACAAGTTGTTTGAGAGGCATGCACAGAAAAACCTTTTCTCTCTCACAATCATAAACCCAAATGTCTGGAATTTGCTCAGTGGTACTTGGACTTCAACTGGGACTGTGTGCTTTGGTCAGATGAGATCAAGATAGAGCTTTTTGGCAACAAACACTTTAATTGGGTCAGGTGAAACACAAAAGATGAGTACACAGAAAAGCACCTCATGCGCACTGTGAAGTATGGGAGAAGATCGGTGATGCTGTGGGCCTGTTTCTCTTCCAGAAGCCCTGGAAGCCTTGTTAGGGTGCATGGCATCATGAACGCTTTGAAATAACAGGAGATTTTAAATCAAAATCTTGTGGCTTCTGCCTGAAAGCTGAAGATGGGTTGTCACTGGGTCTTGCAGCAAGATAATGAACCTAAACACGTGGTCATATCTACACAGAAATGGTTCAGCATACACAGAATTAAGCTCTTCCCATGGTCTTCTCAGTCCCCAGACCTCAAACCCACTGAAACCCTGTGGAGTGAATTGAAGCGGAGAGTGCAGAGGAGAGGACCATGCTGCTGCACCATTTAGAGAGATTGTGCAGAGAGGAATGGTCCGAGATCCCTCTTTCTGTAGTCTCCCAATTTGTGAAACATGAATGAAGAAGATTAGGTGTTGTCTTAATCTAGGATTTTTTTCCCCCCTCAGTAAATAAATGCACTTAAATTAAAGCTCAGATTTTCTATTTATTGTTGTCCTAAATTATTTTTCAAAAAACCCTGAATTTATTATTTATTAGAAGGTAAAGAACACATCTTAACCAGGGGTTTCAATAATTATAGTGGGCAGTGTGTGTGTGAATATAGGCAAGTGGGCAAATCACTGAGAAATACAACCATTCATATTTACACCAATGTAAATTACAGTCACCAGCTGACTTAATGTGCATGGGAGGAAACAGGAGTACATGGTGGAAACTCATACATCACACTGAGAACATGAAAACTCACCAAAGCCCTGGGACAAGATTCCAACCCAGTACTGTACTGTACCTTCCCACTGAGATGACAGAGAGAGCCACTTGAGCCACCTGGTCCGTATGTCGCTGGTGTTCTTTATTTATCAGGTATATGAGGACATCTAGTGGCAGAAAAAAAAACTAGATTGAAGGAGATTCTTTCAATCATTCAGACGTGGATTTTCAGTTTGACTTTCATTCATTCGAATTACATAATCCTACTAGGGTCGCATGGACGCTGCAGCCTGTCTCATCCGACTTTTGGCCAAGGCGGGGTACACCCTGAACAAGTTGTCAATCCATCTCAGGGCCAACACACACAACACTCACACATTGGTGCAGTTTCGAACAACCAGTTAGGCTTATATACATGGCTTTGGACTGTTGGAGGAAACCAGGGTAACCAGAACAAACCCATACATGCAGGAGGAGAACATGCAGAAACTCCCTCAGCAAGCCCGGGACTCAAACAAGGATTTTATGGCTGTGAGGTGTACAGGCTAACCACTGCACCACTGTGCTGTAGTGGATCTGAATTTACAATTTTAAACAATGAATGTATTTCTACCTGTTTGCTCTCTGACATTATAAAAAGCCCCCGTGTTCCGTCTTCAGATAACTCAGTGTGTGTGTCTGTGTGTGTGTGTGTGTGTGTTTGGGAGGGGGTTGTGTTGTGAGTGTGGCTAGTGAGATGAGATTACCACTGGCTTTTTCCCTTTTTCAGGGTTCACCACAGCGAATGATTCGCAAATTTTGATTTGGCATAGGTTTTTATGTTAGATGCCCTTCCTGACACAACCCTTTTTCACAAGGGACAGAAAATGCTAACGGCTCTTCACAAAAGTCAGCAATGGTTCATTAACATTAACCTCTCACCAGAGACATGGCCGGCCTTTGATAAGCCAGTTAGCTACACTGGGGGGACAGTGACAACCTTGTGGAGAGTGGGACTCGAACTCCCAACCTTTGGATCAGTGATCCAGCGTCCTTATACCACCAGGCCACCGCTGCCCTGTGAGTGTGGCTAGTGAACAATAGAATGAGATCTTATCCTTCCGGCTGTTCCCTTCAGGGGTCGCCACAGCAAATCGTCTGCCTCCATCTTCATGGAAGTCCTATTAATGATTTGTGTATTTGATTTGGCATAGGTTTTTACGTCGAATACCCTTCCTGACACAGCCCTTTAGCAAGGGACAGAAACATGCTGACGGCTATGCCGCTTCACTTTACGAAAGTCAGCAATGGTTCTTTTACATGAACCTCTCACCATAGACAGTGAGAGACATGGCTGGCCTTTGATAACCCAGTTAGCTACACTGGGGGGACAGTGACAACCTTGTGGAGAGTGGGACATGAACCCCCAACCTTAGGATCAGTGATCCAGCACCCTTTGCCACCAGGCTATCACTGCCCCGTGAACAATATACTAATGAGATAATTTCTGTAAATATATAAAGGTGTTATTGATTTTTTTTGTTGTGTTTGCATTACCACCAGGAGTCAGGAGAAAACGATTTCCTTTCTAATTTGGTTTAATAAAGTGGTGGTGAATTATTTATATATAATATTGAAAAGCAATTGTTGCAAGAAATTAGTATTTTTGATTTCCTTCTGATTCTGTTCCACCAAAGTTCAATTGTTATGGACATGAATAAGAATCCTAGCATCAGTGTATGAACTTTGCTTACAGTGTGATTGGATTATATACATGATTATTATTATATAAAGAAAGAAACATTTTGTACATTTGCACTGTTCATATTAGAATCAACAGCTGTTGTAATTGTATCTGTCATTAAAAAAACCCCACTATGGTGGCGGAGTTTTTAGCACAGGGCTTGACAGTAAGAAGATCCTATGTTCAAGTCCCAGGCTCAGTGAGGGCATTTCTGTGTGGAATTTGCATGTTCTCCCTTTGCTTATGTAGGGCTCCTGGAGTTTTTCTGGTTTCCTTGCACAGTTCAAATACATGCACATAAGGCTAATTGTCTGTTCAAAATTGCCCCGAGTTGTGAATGTTAGGGTGAATGGTTGTGTATGCGTTGTTCTGCAATAGTGAATGAGCTGTTCATAGTGTATCCTGAATTGGTTAAATGTGGACTGAGATAAGCTCTAGCCTCCCTGAAACCCAAATAAAGGATAAAGTGGTTCAGCAAATGCGTGAGACTGAGTGCTCTTAAATGAAGTCCTCAAGAGGAAATTTATTTCTAGCTGTTTTTATAAAAAGCTGAGTTCAACTGCATTTTGAAATTGTTTTTTCCTCTTTTTTCTTGCTTCATAATGAAATGATGAATTCAATTAGCTTGTTATGAAACAAACTGTGATAAAAAGGATCTGTTTTTTTACTTTGTACCTCTCATTCTGACTTGGCCCTGACTTGGACTCAAATCTCTTTGAAGTGGTGTTGTTTCCACTGGTGTTCCCCACGGCTCAGTTATTGGTCCACTCATATCCCAACATGGGTTCTCATACCACTGTTATGCAGATGACACTCAACATGTTCTCTCGTTTCCTCCCTCACATACTGGTGTTTCTGCTCAGATCCCTGCAAGCCTGGCAAGTATCTCCTCATGGATGGCAGCTCACCAGCTGATGCTTCATCCCAGCCAAACTGAATTGCTGTTAATCCCAGATGACTCATTCCCACATCAAGATCTTGCAATCTGCTTGTACAATGCTGTGTCGCTCCTTAAGGCACTGCACAAAGTCTTGGAGTATTCATAGATATGTGCCTGTCCTTCTCTTCTTCTTCTTTTCCTTTCAGCTGTTCCCTTCAGGGGTCGCCACAGCGAATCATCTGTACTCACTAATCAATACCCATTCCTGATCCTATCCATCCTCGTTACTCCCAAAGAGAACCTCAACATTTTCATCTCTGCTACCTTCAGCTCTGACTCCTGTCTTTTTCCCAGGCCACTGTTTCTAAACCATACAACATCGCGGGCCACAACCCCGTCTTGTACACTTTTCCTTTCACTCTTGCCGATACCTTCCTACCGGACACTTTTCTCCAACCATTCCAACCTGCCTGCACACGCTTCTTCACTTCTTTTCCACACTCTCCATTGCTCTGGATTGTTGAGCCTAAGTACTTAAAATCCTCCACCTTTCTTATCTCTGCTCCCTGTAACCTCACCGTTCCTCTTGGGTCCTTCTCGTTCACACACATGTATTCTGTCCTACTGAGGCTAACCTTCATCCCTCACCTTTCCAGAGCATACCTCCACCTCTTTAGATTTTCCTGCACTTGTTCTCTGCTCTCACTACAGATCACAATGTCATATGCAAACATCATAGTCCATGGGGAATCTTGTCTCACCTCGTCTGTCAGCCTGTCCATCACCATAGCAAACAAGAAGTGGCTCAGAGCTGACCCTTGATGCAGTCCCACCTTCACCTTGTACTCTTCTGTCACACCGACAGCACATCTCACCACTGTCTTACATCTCTCATACATGTCCTACACCACTCTAATGTACTTCTCTGACACTCCAGACTTCTTCATGTAATACCACAGTTCCCCTCTTGGCACCCTGTCATATGCTTTCTCCAGATACACAAAGGCACAATGCAGCTCCTTCTGACCTTCTCTGTACCTCTCTATTAACATCCTCAAAGCGAACACTACATCTGTGGTGCTCTTTCTTGGCATGAAACCAAACTGTTGTTTACAAATGCTGACCTCTGCCCTTAGTCTAGCTTCCACTGTTCTTTCCCATAACTTCATCGTATGGCTCATCAACTTTATCCCTCTATAGTTGCCACAACTCTGCACATCTCCCTTGTTCTTAAAAATGGGCACTAGCACACTTCTCCTCCATTACTCTGGCATCTGCTCACTCTCTAAGACCTTGTTGAATGTTCTTGTCAGAAAATTTACTGCTACCTCTCCTAGATACTTCCATACCTCCACCCGGTATGTCATCAGGACCAACTGCCTTTCCACTCTTCATCCTCTTCAATGCCCTCCTCACTTCACCCTTACTAATCTTTGCTACTTCTTTTCTCTCTCATTTTCTTCATTCATCAGCTCTTCAAAGTACTATTTCCATCTTCCCAGCACACTTGTGTCATCAGTAAATACATTTCCCTCTCTGTCCTTAATCACTCTAACTTGCTGCACGTCCTTCCCATCTCTATTTCTCTGCTGTGCCAACATGTATAAATCATTTTCTCCCTCCTTGCTGTCCAACCTATCATATAGTCGTCATATGCCCTGTTTGGCCTTTGACACCGCTACCTTCGCCTTACGCTGTGTCTCCCTGTACTCCTGTTTACTCTCTTTGGTCCTCTCATTGTCCCACTTCTTCTTAGCTAACCTCGTCCTTTGTACACACTCCTGCACTTCCTCATTCCACCACCAAGTCTCCTTCTCTACTTTCCTTCCAGAGGACATATCAAGTACTCTCCTACCCGTCTCCCTGATCAGGTTAGCTGTAGTTGTCCAGTCCTCTGCAAGCACTTCCTGACCACACAGAGCCTGTTTCAACCCCTTCTTGAAGACAACACTTCCTTTTTCAGCATCCACCACTTTGTCTTCTGCTCTGCCTTTGCCTTCTTCACCTTCCTCACCATCAGCGTCATCCTGCACACCACCATCCTATGCTGTTTGGCAACATTCTCACCCACTACTACTTTGCAGTCACTGACTTCCTTCAAATTACATCGCTTGCACAAGATGTAGTCTACTTGTGTGCACCTACCTCTGCTTTTATAAGTCACCCGATGCTCCTGTCTCTTCTGGAAGAAAGTATTCACCGCAGCCATTTCCATCTCTTTTGCAAAATCTATCAACATCTGTCCTTCTGTGTTCCTGTTCTGAATACCAAACCTGTCCATTACTTCCTCGTCCCCTCTGTTGCCTGCACCAATATTGAAGTCTGCACCAATGACCACTCTTTCACCTCTGGGGGTACTCTGCATCACTTCATCTAACTCACTCCAGAATCTCTCCTTCTCTTCTAGCTCACATCCTGTCTGTGGGGCATAAGCACTAACAACATTGAACATCACCCCTTCAATTTCCAACTTGAGACTCATCACTCTGTCTGACACTCTTTTCACTTCTAGAACATTCCTGACAAACCCCTCCTTCAAGACTCCTACTCCATTTCTTTTCCCATCTACACCATGATGAAACAGCTTTGCTACCTTTCCACCTGGTCTCCTGAACACACAGTATGTCCACCTTCCTCCTCTGCATCATGTCAGCCAGCTCTCTACCTTTCCTGTCATAGTTCCAACATTCAAAGTCCCTACTGTGTCCTAGACTTATGCCCTTTCTCTTCTCTCTCTGCCTATGGACAAGCCTCCTGCCTCTCCTTCTTCGCCCAACAGCAGTCAAACTTCCACCAGCACCCTGTTGGTTAACAGCACTGATGGTGGTCATAGTTAACCTGGGCCTTGACCGATCTGGTATGAAATTCGTTTTGATCATTTGCATTTTTATCTTGGCACAAGTTTTACGCCAGATGATCTTCCTGTCGCAACCCTCTGCATTTATCCGGGCTTGTGACCAGCGTACGGTGGAACACTGGCTTGTGCCCCTCCTTACGGCTGCATTTCCTTCTCTTCTCATATCACTAATATTTCTCGATCATATTGATTTCTTCTCTTTAATATCCAAAGGATTTGTCCATTTCTTTCCAGTAAGGCCACTCAGATACTTGTCCAATCCCTTGTCATCTCAAGACTTGATTACCCCAACTCACTTCCTCGCAGGTTTACCTTTGAGCTCTATTTGACCTCTGCAAATGATCCAGTATGCAGCTCCATGGCTTGTTTTCAATCCCACCCCCCCCCCCCCCCCACACACACACACACACACACCACTGCTACTCA
>CM045731.1:60418916-60468916 GCA_024760905.1 Plotosus lineatus | reverse complement strand
AGTCTAGCTTCCACTATTCTTTCCCATAACTTCATCGTATGGCTCATCAACTTTATCCCTCTGTAGTTGCTGCAACTCTGCACGTCTCCCTTGTTCTTAAAAATGGGCACCAGCACACTTCTCCTCCACTCCTCCGGCATCTGCTCACTCTCTAGTACCTTGTTGAATGTTCTTGTCAGAAAATCTACTGCTACCTCTCCTAGACACTTCCATACCTCCACAGGTATATCATCAGGACCAACTGCCTTTCCATTCTTCATCCTCTTCAATGCCCTTCTCACTTCACCCTTACTGATCTTTGCTACATCCTGCTCCTCAATGGTTACCTCTTCTACTCTTTTTCTCTCTCATTTTCCTCATTCATCAGCTCTTCAAAGTACTCTTTCCATCTTCCCAGCACACTTCTGTCATTAGTCAATACAGTTCCCTCTCTGTCCTTTATCAATCTCACTTGCTGCACGTCCTTCCCATCTCTATTTCTCTGCTGTGCCAACCTGTATAGATCATTTTCTCCCTCTTTACTATCCAACCTATCACACAAGTCATCATACGCCCTCTGTTTGGCCTTAGCCACTGCTACTTTCGCCTTACGCTGTGTCTCCCTGTACTCCTGTTCACTCTCTTCGGTCCTCTCAATGTCCCACTTCTTCTTGGCTAACCTCTTCCTTTGTACACACTCCTGCACTTCCTCATTCCACCACCAAGTCTCCTTATCTACTTTCCTTCCAGAGGACACACCAAGTACTCTCCTACCTGTGTCCCTGATCACATTTGCTGTGGTTGTCCAGTCATTTGGAAGCACTTCCTGGCCACCCAAAGCCTGTTTCAACTCCTCCTTGAAGACAACACGACACTCTTCCTTTTTCAGCTTCCACCACTTTGTCTTCTGCTCTGCCTTTGCCTTTTTCACCTTTCTCACCATCAGAGTCATCCTGCACACCACCATCCTATGCTGTTTGGCAACACTCTCACCCACGATGACTTTGCAGTCACTGACTTCCTTCAAATTACATCGCCTACACAAGATGTAGTCTACCTGTGTGCTCCTACCTCCGCTTTTATAAGTCACCCTATGCTCCTGTTTCTTCTCAAAGAAAGTATTCACCACAGCCATTTCCATCCTTTTGCAAAATCTATCAACATCTGTCCTTCATGCTCCTATCCTGGATACCAACCCTGCCCATCACTTCCTCGTCCCTCTGTTGCCTGCACCAACATGTCCATTGAAGTCTGCACCAATGACCACTCTTTCACCTCTGGTGGTACTCTGCATCACTTCATCTAAGTCACTCCAGAATCTCTCCTTCTCTTCTAGCTCACATCCTGCCTGTGGGGCATAAGCACTAACAACATTGAGCATTACACCTTCAATTTCTAACTTGAGACTCATCACTCTGTCTGACACTCTTTTCACTTTTCGAACATTCCTGACAAACTCCTCCTTCAAGATGACTCCGACTCCATTTCTCTTCCCATCCACACCGTGATAAAATAGCTTAAACCCTGCTCCTAAGCTTTTAGCTTTGCTACCTTTCCACCTGGTCTCCTGAACACACAGTATGTCCACCTTCCTCCTTTGCATCATGTCAACCAGCTCTCTACCTTTTCTGTGCATAGTTCCAACATTCAAAGTCCCCACTCTCAGTCCTAGACTCATGCCTTTCCTCTTCTCTCTCTGCCTACGGACACGCCTCCCACCTCTCCTTCTTCGACGTCTTTGACCAACAGTAGTCCAATTTCCATCAGCACCCTGTTGATTGACAGCACTGATGGCGGTCGTTGTTAACCCGGGCCTCGACCGATCCGGTATGGAGGTAATACTTTTGATTTGCATCAGAAATAATTGGCATTGGTTTTACGTTGGATGCCCTTCCTGACACAACCCTCTGCATTTCTCCGAGCTTGGGACCGGCATGAGGGGGAGAGACACTGGTTAGTGCCCCCCCACCTCATGGCTGCATTCGCTCATCATCATCATCATCATGGCTGCTCAGGTTGAACGTCACCCAAAAACTGGATTCTGTGTCTTTAAGAATTGAAACGTTTATATATTGGCTCTGTTTAACAGCAGAGCTCCCAACAGATTGTCTCTGAGCCAGTTCTGATTTCTGAGTTCATTTGTATCAACTTCCTTGTCAGTTTAATTATCCATTTTGTATGATCATCCTCTGTCAAGCTTCTGATTTCGGCATTTACTCCGTAAACATTTATTTACCTGCAAGTCTATTATTTTTTTGTTTATTATTAATAATTCATTATTTTTTTTTAATTCTCTCCATTTTCTCCCTAATTTAGACGTATCCAATTCCCACTCATGAGGTCTTGGAACCTATCACATGACCACGATCGATTTGGGAGGGTCAAAAGCATGGACAGGTCCCATTTGTGTCATGCGATGCTAGCCACCTGCTTCTTTTCAACCTGGGGTGCATGCATATTTGGGGGCGGTCTAACACACTCGGAGGGAAAGCACTATCCACCCTGTCATAACAATGAGCTGGCAGACCCTCATGATTGGCTGGCAATCGCTATGAGTGACAGGGAAGTGAGCATATGCCATCCTTCCTTCCTGTGACAGCTCACATAAATGGCTACCATGGACTCCTGGCTTTGGAATTAACTTGCGGTCTCCAGGTAAATAATCTTTATAAGGCTAACTTTAATCCTGTGTGTGTGTGTGCTTGAGGACAGGACACAACCATCCAACCCATGTTCCACTCAGGAGCATGACACATTTTTACAAAGGTAAGGTAAGATAAGTAAGTCTGTTGGGTTTTTACACCCAGGCCTAGTGGCTCATCAGGCCGGTGCATATCCCTGGTTTCCATAGCGTGAAGCAACCAGGAGTTCAAATCCCCCTGGATGGGACACTAATCCATCTCAGGTTACCTTCCCAGTATATTTTTACTGGTACTCATTTATACTGCTGGGTGAACAGAGGCACACTTGTGGTTGAGACCTTGCCCAGGGGTCTTAGCACAGTGAGGGTTTCAGTGGGATTTGAACTCACAACCTCCTGATCATGAGTGCAGCACCCTAACCACTACGCCACTGGCCCAACAAACATGTTTAGAAAGATGGCATATAACTGTAATCCTTCAGTAATCACATGTGATTATCACCTTCTTCTACATACAATTTATACAAAGGAAACTTGTGGAATTTACACGTAATGGTGTGTTGTACACATTGAACATTTTAACAGCTGGTTGAAATTTTTACTTCATTCATTTTGAAGACATTTTGAAGATTTTTTTTTTTTTTTTTCATCGAAACTTTAGCTTGTCTTTTGCTGCTTCTGCCCCACATCCCTTGTGCTTTAGGTTAAATGACCCTATCTGTGTCACATGAGTCATTCCAATTGTTCAAACTGTCTCCTAATCCTTCTTGATGAAAAGCCCCCTTTTTAATTAGCAAGGGGGTTGGTTATGAGTCATACCTTACAAGACATGAGTTTGTAACTCTCCACTACAATGACAGCTGCTGGAATGAAAGACTGTGCAACCTGAATCCTTTTAAACTAAAGACTTTTGGGATGATGATTAATAACGACCGGGAAGTTGGAATAAATGATTCAGTGGACAGTAGGCTTGTGTCTTGGGAGGATTATAAAGTAGAGTACTGCTCTATGTGAGTGCAACAGCAGCTACATGTCCACTGACTCATCCGTCCTCATTTATTCACACCTCAGTATAAAATGCAACTGAATTCATTGGTAGGTTCACACTTCCATCTGACCATCTGGATTATCCAAAGACTGAGACTGGATCATGTAGCCAAGGTACGCTGCTTGATATATTTTTAGGCTGAGAAACACCTAAAAATGCTGATATTAAGTATTAAAGAATTTAATGCTGCTGTAATTCATATTATATTTAAATGACTATATAGTCATTATGTACAGGAAAATGTTTTAAATTAGTAAAATTGCAGTGATGTAAAGGAATGGTTTAAATATATTTATTCATAATTTATATATATGTGGGGCAGTAGTGGTCTAGTGGTATAGGGCGCTGGATCGCTGATCCAAAGGTTGGGGGTTCAAGTCCCACTCTCCACAAGGTTGTCACACCCCGGCTAACTGGGTTATCAAAGGCGGGCCATGTCTCTCACTGTCTATGGTGAGAGGTTCATGTAAAAGAACCATTGCTGACTTTCGTAAAGAGTAGCTGCAAAGCCGTCAGCGTGTTACTGTCCCTTGCTATAAGGGTTGTGACAGGAAGGGCATCCGACGTAAAAACCTCTGCCAAATGAAAATGTGCGAATCAGATGCTTTGCTGTTGCGACTCCCGAGTAAAAGAGAAAAAGCCGAAAGGAAGACAGATTCATGATTTATATAGACATGACAAGCTTGGCAAACAAGTGCATATGCACTTATAACACCTCTTTTGATACAAATGTGACATTGAATTTACATGATGGTGATGTTTAACAGTCAAAACTAATTTTCAAGGAAATTAACAGGATAATAAAGGTAGGTAAGGTAAAATCTGTTGGGCTTTTTTACACCCGAGCATAGCAGCTCATCAGGCCGGTGCTTATCCCCAGTTTCCATAGCATGAAGCAAACCAGTAGCTCAACTCCTCCTGGATAGGATGCTAGTCCATCACAGGTTACCTTCCCAGTATATTTTACTGGTACCCATTTATACTGCTGGGTGAACAGAGGCACACTTGCGGTTAAGATCTTGCCCAGGGATCTTAGCACAGTGGGGGTCTAACTGGGATTCAAACCCACAACCTCCCAATTATGAGCTCAGCACTCTAACCACTACACCACTGGCTCTATGGGATAACAAAGGATTTTAATATATTTGTTTACAAATTTGACTAAATGAAACTTTAGAACAAAAGGTTTGATGGTCTGGTATACTTGCAGTCAGATTCTGCTAATAGTGATATAAACAGAAATGGTTAATTTAATCAAATCGTTTAATTTCGATTATAAATTGGTGAACAGATATTCACATTTGGGTTTGAGTTTCGAGATTCAAAGACGATGATCCATATAATACTGTGTTTAAAGAGAAACCATAAACGTAGTAATATTTGGATGGGACAAATCTGGGACAAACAAATAAATAATGCAGTGCATCTTCGGTGTCATTGCCACAAAGACAGTCTGATCTGTCGGATATATGTCGACTGAGTTTATCCACATTGAGATCGCTACATTCCAACCTTAAGCCACAGTGAAGAATTTGACAACGTCTTGATCCTATATTTAGATTGAAGTGGACAGTCCTGGTCCGAGATGTTAAGGCTGATTTGAAAGCATTCTGGTCAGATAATGATTTAATATTCTGAGGTAAAGCGTTCCATAGATTTACAGTGTCAGGCAGAAATGAATTTCCATACAATACGGTGCGAAAGGGAATAGTTTGTAGGTTTAATGCATTTCTTAATGGATAATTACTAAGTTCGGTAATCGGAGGAGGGACGAGTTCATTAAGCTATTCGGCTAATCTGTTTTGATACATTTTAAAGAAAGTAACTAATTTGGTGATTCGTCTTCTTTCGCAGAGCAGTACAAAGGGAATTTCATCGTATATTTTACGATGGCTGGTACCACAAACTGCTCCGCATATCATATGCAAAGCGTCCAAGTGCATGTTTTCTGGGATAGCAGCTTGACTTTTCGTACAATTGTCATAGATATGACTACAATAGTCAAAGACTGGTCGTATGTATGATGTGTAAATACGATTCAAAGTATTTCTTGAAAGTCGATATTTATAACTTCTTAAATAATTAATCATCGGACTAACTCTTTTTACGATTTTATTTATATGCATATCCCATGAACCATCTTTTTGAAGAGTTATACCCAGATGTTTATGGATAGACACGTCTTCAATTATAATATCATTAAAAAAACAAGTTGGTGGCACGGTGGTGTAGTGGTTAGCACGTCTGCCTCACAGCAAGAAGGCCTGGGATCGATTCCCAGCCTGGGCATTTCTGTGCGGAGTTTGCATGTTCTTCCCGTGCTTGCGTGGGTTTCCTCCTGCAATCTGAAGACATGCACAGCAGGTTAATTGGCTGTTCTAAATTGCCCGTAGGTTTGCATGGTGTAGAAGGCAATGGCAAACCACTGCACTAATCCTGCCAAGAAAACCTCCATGAAGATAATAACCAGGGCATTATCCTTCATGGTGGGTCACCCATGGTCATCCTACAACTCAGGCACTAGATAGATAGAAAAAACAAGTCAGGTTGGGGAGTTGAATTTGATTTTCTGCTAAATAAGACCGTTTTAGTTTTATACGGATTAAAATCTACCTTCCAGGTTTTTGCGCAGTTAGCTATTTTCAGTAAATCATTGTTCAGACATGAGGCAGCTACGTGGGGGGGTTGTCAATTATTACATACATAGAGGTGTTGTCCGCAAATAATCTTATGTTGCTGTCTATACCTTCAACAACATCGTTTATGTAGATTACAAACAGGAGTGGTCCTAACACGGATCCTTGTGGAACGCCTGCTGTTATCAGTTTGAAATTTGAACTATAGCCGCTTATGGCAACATGCTGCAAACGATATTCTAAATAACTTATTATTCATTTTAAAGGGGGGCCGTTGATGTCACACGACTTTAACTCATATGCAAGACTTTTATGCCACACACGGTCAAACGCTTTGCTAATATCACAAAATACCGCACAAATTTATTTTCCGTCATTCGTTGCCTTAGCGATAAAATTATACAGATATGTTAGTTGATTCACACAAGAATCTCCTGGAAAGAAACCTGATTATAAGTTGGATAAGACATTATTGTCTCTAAGATAATTAAAAACATGTTTGAATATACATCGCTCAAATACTTTTGCTATGCAACTTGTCAAAGCAACTGGTCTGTAATTCGTGCAAACATTTACGCTACCTTTTCTGTGAATCGGTATGACATTTGCTTGTTTCCATAGTAGCGGAAATGTCTTATGATAAAGTGAAAAAGTTGGGTCAAGATGGGTGTACGATCTTGAATAATGGTTGAAACGTTAATCATGCTTCATGCTATTACTTTGAGAATTTTATTTCCAATTCCGTCCGGTCCGGTCGCTTTAGCGGTGTTGACACTCATCAATATATCATATACTTCACTATTGTCAAGATTTATTTCTGTCAATATATTAGTTGTCCTCCGGATGACAGTGGGAAGTATTGAGTGTGGATTTTCTACACTTGATTGTTGAATAAAATAATCATTTAATGTTTCGGTTATATCTTGTAAATCATCATGTATTTCATCATTCAAAATCAAAGGAGGGAAAGAAATGTTACTTTTAGTTTTCTTCAAGTAGTTATTAACTCCGTTCCGCCAACATTTGTCTGAGGTAGATGATTGAATAACTGATGATGTAAAGGAATCTTAATAGAGTAAAACATATTTACCTTTGTGGCTAAATTGCATAAATTAGATTAAGATAAATTATAGGGGGCAGTGGTGGTCTAGTGGATAGGGCGCAGGATCGCTGATCCTAAGGTTGGGGGTTCGGGTCCCCACAGGGTTGTCACTGTCCCCCCAGTGCAGCTAACTGGATTATCAAAGGCGGGCCATGTCTCTCACTGTCTATGGTGAGAGGCATGTAAAAGAACCATTGCTGACTTTCATAAAGAGTAGCTGCAAAGCCGTCAGCGTGTTTCTGTCCCTTGCTAAAGGGTTGTGACAGGAAGGGCATCCAACGTAAAAACCTCTGCCGAATCAAACGTGCGAATCAGATGATTCACTGTGGCGACTCCCGAGAAAGGGAAAAATCCAAAAGAAGAAGAAGAGATTAAGATAAATTATAGATTTAATTTTAGCTGATCATGGACATGTCAGTTGTGTCCAGAGTGACTTACCTTCATCATTTTGATAGGACTGAGCAGTTGGGGATTACAGCTTTCTCAAGGGCAGCTTGATGTTTGTGCGGCTTGAACCCCCACCTTCAGATCAGTAACCCAGAGTCTTAATCACTGAGCAACCACTAATCTGTAATAATTCACCAAGTTCCTGAAATGAAATAAGCAAAAAAAAAGGGAGATAAAACTCTCTCTCTCTCACTCTCTCTCTCTCTGTCTCTCACTCTCTCTCTCTCTCTCTCTTGCCTTCTCTCGCTCTCTCTCACTCTCACTCACACTCTCTCTTGCTTTCTCTCTCTCTCTCTCTCTTTCGCTCTCTCTTTCGCTCTTGCTCTCTCTCTCTTTCGCTCTTGCTCTCTCTCTCTCTCGCTGTCTCTCACTCTTGCTCTCTCGCTCTCTCTCTTGCTCTCTCGCTGTCTCTCGCTCGCTCTCATGCTCTCTCTCTCTTTCTCTCTCTCTCTCTCTCTCACTCACTCTCTCACTCTCTCTGTCTCTCTCTCAGTGTCTCTCTGTCTCACTCTCTCTCTCTCTCTCTCTCACACACAGACACACACTGAAAGAAAATTTAATACACTAAATTAAATAAATCAAACAAAACTCAAATCAATATTAAACTAGACTAAATAAAAAACAAACAGAACAAAGAAAAAAAAAGAGAAATAAATCACATGGGGAGAAATGCATATCATAATATTTCCAGTTTCCAGTTATTTTCTTCTGATTATTTAATTCTATAGTAATAAAGTTGTGTATTGTAACGTAAACGTGTGCCTGTTCTTTTTCCAAAAGCATTCTTTGGTTTGTTTTCTGAACTGCTTGATCATAATTAGTTTTACAGATAGGCTGATACCCTATGATACCTGACTCTGTTTGAGGGCAGAGTACGCCCTGAACAGCTCGCCAGGCCATCGCAGGGCAGAAATACACTGACATCAACTCAACGGCCTGCTCTTTACAAATGACAGCCATGGTTCTTTTACACGCCTCACACCACACACAGTAAGAGACATAGCTGACCTTTGAGAGCTGCAATGGAGGGACAGCAGTGACACCTCGGTGATAATGGGGCTTAAACCCCCAACCATTGGACCAGTAGGCCAGCACTCGCTATTGGGCTACCACTGGCCCAATGCCAATAACATGCAGATTAGGTGTAGTGGCCACTCCAAATCCTCAGTAGTGATAAATTTTCTTTCTTTCTTTCAGCTTTTTCCCTTTTACTTGGGAGTCACCACAGCGAATCATCTGATTCGCACATTTGATTTGGCAGAGGTTTTTACGTCAGATGCCCTTCCTGTCACAACCCTTTTTAGCAAGGGACAGAAACACGCTGATGACTTTGCAGCCTACTTTTTACAAAAGTCAGCAATGGTTCTTTTACAGGCCTCTCACCATAGACAGTGAGAGACATGGCCCGCCTTTGATAACCCAGTTAGCCGCACTGGGGGGACAGTGACAACCTTGTGGGGACTCGAACCCCCAACCTTAGGATCAGCGATCTTGTATCCTGTCCACTGGACCACCACTGCCCAATGAATGTCATTTCAACGTTAAAATGCATACTAGTACATGCATCAGTGTTTTGTGTGAAAGTAGGTGATAGATCTGTATTTTATACATTTTCTGGGAGGAAACAGGAGAACATGGAGGAAACTCACACATGCACTGTTCGAACATGCAAACATTATCCAGAAACATCAAGCAAGCGGGGCCTTGAACCGAGAACCATTCTGTATTGCTATGAGAGAGATGTGCTGAACACTACGGCACCAGAATTGAAATTAACGATGCACACAAACATAATAATAATAATAATAATAATAATAATAATAATAATAATAATAATCATTCAGAACAGAAGTAAAAGGTTAGTTATAATGAACAGATACCCCAATTTTCTTAAATATGTCCTGTGCTTCAGTTCCTTTGGACATTTAAATGTTTTGTAATAAAATTGACATATTTTCCCTTCACATGGATAGAGTGTATGGGTAAGAGATCAGGAATGCTGTGTTTTATTCACAGAAATGAATCTTGGGTGGGGTGGGGGGACCCGATCTGACCCGACCCAACCCCACCCGACCCTGTTTCCTCTATAATATGAATAAAACAAGAATTTTAATCATACTGATAATGTTGTAAGATGAATGGAGATTTATTTATGAAAAAATCCAAGTACAGTAAAACCTCCGCTGACGAACGCTTAAGCTCACGAACTTTTCGCCTCAAGAACATTAAATTTGCGAGCATATCGTCTCTGCTGACGAACTAGTTTTCGGCGGACGAACCAAACCACGCGGTCGAACAACGCCACGGTGGCGGCCACGAGAAGCTGACGCACGCTCACGGCGTCCCAGTTTGTCACCCCCTTTCTTTGAGTGCGGAAGTGGTTTGTGTTTGATAGACATTTTGGACCATATTGAGTGTACTTTTGCTATTATGGGACCGAAAAAGACCCCACCACAGGCGGAGATCATTGAAAAACACGAACGAGGTGTGCGTTTGTGTGACTTAGCGTCCCAGTACCAGTACGCTAAGTCTACCATTGCTCCCATCCTTAAGAACAAGGAAGCTATTAAGGGTGCGTGTGTGGCTAAGGGTGTTTCCAAACAGTAGGCGTTTCCAAACACTCCTTCCAAACAGTAAGTCCCTCCCTCCCTCCTCCTCCCACTCCATTCCATCAAGCCATCAACTACCATCACAAAGGTAAATAAAACGACTTTATTATACAGTACAGTTTATTTCTTTAATTACAATACAATAGACATTTATTAGACATAAAATAAGGTATATTTTTGTGTAGTTTTAAGGCTTATTTAGTAGAAAATTATGCTTTATGGGGACCTGGGAACGGATTATTCTCATTTTAATGGTTTCTTATGGGAAATAAATGTTCGGAAGACGAACTTTTCGCCTTACACACACTTTCTGGGAACCAATTATGTTCGTGAGCAGAGGTATCACTGTACTTTGTTATATGTTATTTATTATATTATCTGGTGTTCATTTTGGAGATAGATTTTTAAAATCACGAGACTGAAATTTTAATTTATTGATACCAGATATTTGATTTTTTTTTTTCAGAAAACGATTGACTGACTCTTTACAATATTTCAGATGGTCAACATATTTAGAATTTCAAAAACATATCGTTTTCATTCAATGATTTTTGAAAAATTATTTTAATTAATATTAAATAATAAAAAATTAAAAATGTGAAAAAAAAAAACCCTGTAACATTTTGGTGGATACCCCTGGGGGGGTTGAGGGTGATTGAAGACAAACCCAGAAGAGGTCGTTTTGTGCTGCGTGCGTGCGTGCGCGCGCGTGTGTGTGTGTGTGTGTGTGTGTGTATTGGAAGCGTTGGGGGAGAGCAATATCCCCCAAGGACCTGCCAGTTTATGCACAGGTCCTACTCTGTCTCTGATTGGCCACCGTGTGAATATAAGCCCAATCGCACCCATAACCACGGAATGCGCAATTTATCAGCAATTGAGCATCACGTGGACTTGACCGAAAGGGTCGGTGGTGCTTCCTGTGAGATGCTTGGGGTTCGAATATGGGGCAGGGGTGCTGAGCCGGGAACAGACTGTATATCGTTGTGCCTGACCCAGCCCGGAAGGATTGAATAAAGAGCGTGCGTTTGGTCGAGGACCAGGAGAAGGCACTTCTGGATCAAATCCCAAATCATGGCGCAAGGTAGAGTGTGTGCTTCCTGTAGTCGTCCACACATAGGGATTGTTGGTTCTGTTCTGAATGGGGGCCTGAATGGTGATCTCTGTGTTGGAGGTGGGCTGGCTTTAAACTTCATTGTGTTTCAGGTTGAAGGGACCCCCCACCCCCCACCCCACCTCCATCCCCATCCCACCTCCACCCCACCCCACCCCCACCCTACTTTCGCACTGATGGGCTTCAAATGCCTAAAACCAAAACTTCCTTTGTTTCTGATTGCGACCCGCTGCAATGGAAATGTCTGTGGCTCGCCTGATGAATTCGATGGAAATTCGGCTCGCTGTCCTAATCAAGGGCCCTTGACGGCCCAGGGAGCAAAAGCAGACTTCTAAATTCACAGGAAGTTTGGACTCGAACTGTACGCAGGAATTATGGGGGAAATGGGAAGTGTTTTTGGTGATTATTATAGAGGTGAGCTTTCATTTGATGATTTAAATGGATCCAGGCATTTGGTGTTGGAACGACAGTAATATATTATAATTGTATAATAAATTGTATTATAGTAGATTTACGCAGTGACTGAAATAGTTGGAGCACAGAAGCTGTTACAATATAAATAACTTTTTTTTTTTTGCACACAATGTGCGGATGATTCATAACATTATTATTTATTTCTAAGGTTATGAAGACGATCATTAAAATAATGGAGACATGTTGTGTGTTTAATGGTAATGTTTTTTTTTTTTTTTTTTTTTTTTTTTAATTATTGGGGAAAGATCCCTGTTGCAGCACAGAGAGCACACTGGGGGATTTGCACCCTGTCGGCGCGCGCACAGGGGGGACAGAGTCGAGTAATGCCTATCAATGCCTATCAATGCCTATCGACGCGTATCGACGCGCTTTGGCGTCGCGCGCTCTCCGGTTTGTGTATCTGACGCTTTCGTGTGGATTTCCCCCTGTATTCCTTTAAGAGGGCTGTGCGAAGACCGGCGACGAACAGGCGCAGAACTCGCAGGAGGACTCGGCGTCGCTCAGTGGCAGCGGCGTGTGTAAATGGTTCAACGTGCGCATGGGCTTCGGCTTCCTGTCCATGACGAGCAGAGAAGGCGCTGCGCTCGAGCATCCTGTCGACGTGTTCGTGCATCAGGTGAGCGACGCCCGGTGCCAAACGTAAACATGTCCTGTTGAACTTAGCAGTCGGTCCTAGGCCTTCCTGCGCATCTTGGTGCGTCAAGCAGCGCATGACACATGTGTGTGTGTGTGTGTGTGTGTGTGTGTGTGTGCACTGCGTGTGCAAACTTTCTCCTGGGTTATAATTTATGCAAAAAAAAAAAAAAAAAAAGGAAGAAGCATGTGCATATGGTTTCATATCAACACTCTGATTGATTACATTCCTCATGTAATTGATTATCGATCCAGCCAATCACAGTGGCGGACAAAATAATCCTTGCCCAAGTATTCCTAGACAAGGGGCAGTGGTGGTCTAGTGGTATAAGGGCGCTGGATCGCTGATCCCAAGGTTGGGGGTTCGAGTCCCACTCTCCACAAGGTTGTCACAGCAACCCCCCCCCCAAGTGCAGCTAACTGGATTATCAAAGGCGGGCCATGTCTCTCACTGTCTATGGTGAGAGGTTCATGTAAAAGAACCATTGCTGACTTTCGTAAAGAGTAGCTGCAAAGTCGTCAGCGTGTTTCTGTCCCTTGCTAGAAAGGGTTGTGACAGGAAGGGCATCCGACGTAAAAACCTCTGCCAAATCAAACGTGCGAATCAGATGATTCGCTGTGGCGACTCCCGAGTAAAAGGGGAAAAGCTGAAAGGAAGACAGACAGCCTGAGCATCCTCTACGCTTAAACAATTCCAGCTGGATGTAAAACTGAACACTGACTAGGATACAGTACCTACATTCACAACTGATGTGCATCCAGTTTTTTTTATTTATTTTTTTTTATTTAAAATTTTTTTTATTATTAACCCCCCACCCCCTAATATTTGGGTACATGTGTAGCTCTGTCCACCTTTAAGGAAGGGACACCACCAGGCCTTGAAGCCCACCTTTTTTTTTTGGACTCCACTCAATCTGTGCATGTTAACCACACATGATCGAAAGTAGCTTGTCCTGGATCAGCTCACAGCACCACAGTGATGTCATGAAGCGTTCTCTGCTGTCACGTTGTGAACTTGTGTTGTCAGTGTTTCGCACTCGGAAAAAAGTAAAAATGATATTTATTATTCTCAAGGCATAAATGATCCAAAGAGAGTGGATCCAAAAGAATCTACTGTACTGAGCCTGATTGGTTTTTCCATGTTTATTATTAGAAGTCAGTATATACACACAGTATATACACACAGTTCTACCATGAAAGGGAATATATCGTGCATCTTGGAATTTGATGAGTCTAATTGATAAAAATAATAATTATTAAAAAAAAAAAAAAAAAAACTAATACATTTCGCCTCAACTAAATTTAATTTTTGGTTAAACAATGTGCATATTGCATTTTAGAGGAATCCCAGAGATATGTACTAAATCTCACTGCATGTATATTTACAATATCTGACACATGACTGTAAAGATGCACTGTTTCTGCAAACAAAATGCTGCTTAATGAGAATAAAAATCAGTACGAATGTGGTTTTATAAGTGGTGTGCACACTTTGTGTGGATAAAATGTGGTTTATTTCTACTAAATTCTGGAAAAGGGACCAAATCAAAGCCTTTAGGACCCAATAGCAATTGTGGTTTCCACAACCTGTGCCTGTGAAGCTTGTATAAAGGAACTATGCTAGGACTGTGCGGGATCCGTTCACCGTATGGCAGTGATTGAACTGAAGCTCCTATGCTTTCAGAATCCTTCCAGGCCACAAGTAGAAAAAAATTATATACCCTGTAGTGATCCAAACAAAAGTTGACTTGATCCAAAGAGAATGAATAAATGAGTAGAAGTCAGTATTTGCAGGAATCAGAGTGAATTTACTGGGAATTTCATCCTCTGTGTATTTGATTGATTGGTAGGAGCTGAAGTTGAATTGGTGTGAAAATCATTTACTAAACTACTGTGAGAGGAAAATCAGATAAACCCTGCTGCACCCATTTCATTTCAGAGGAGTCTGTCAAGATGGGCTCGCGCTTGCATGCATATTCACGTTCTGTTCTTCCTTTTTGTGCTGAGGTGCAGGAGGATTTGTTGCACACGGTCATACAGAGATGATATAAACAAATGCATAAAAATAATAAAAGAAATAAAAACAGACATTAGCACAAGAATGTATTCACAGTGACTGTCTACGCGAATTTTTGTAGTCCTTTTAGTTTTTTCTGATTTTGTCGTGTACTGTATACTTTTATGTGTGAGGATCCACATTTGCAGGCATGAAAGGGAGGAAGTGGATATTAAGCCTTGGACTTGATAATGTTTTGTGTTGCATTGATTAAAGACAAAGTTTTCATTTGAATTCTGATCTCGTTACCATTTTAACTACACGAGCAGTAGTAATAGTGATAATATCGACATTTCATTTAGGTGAATGATTTCATCATGACACATGAGACAGACACAAACTGCACTGTTTTATTATGTATCAGAACCAAGCAGAATTGAACAGTGTTTATTGGATCTCTAGCCAAATGGAGGCGTACAGTGCATGTATGGATCCTGGAACCATTCCTCTGCATATAAATAAGAAATATACGCTATAATTCAGGATGTATGATATAATATACAGTCTTGTTGACAGAATTATTGCCACTTCAGGTCACTGTAGGGTCACCCTGACATGAGGTTATTTTACAGATGACAAGAGATGTACAGTCATCCGGTTATTACACCCTCCCATGCTGAATAAGATGTCTTTGGTAAACACTAGGCTGATTGGATAAAAAAAAAAAAAAAAAAAAAAAAAAAAGAACCATGATATTTTAACAAAATAAATATTTTGACAGTTCAGTGTTATCTACTATGATTTATTATGAGGTTCATTCATTTTCTGAACTACTTAATCCTAACTGGGGTCGCGAGGAGGCTGGTGCCCATCTCAGGGACCATCTGAGAGCAGAGTACACCCTGGACAGCTCATCAGGCATCACAAGGTAGAAATATGCTGATGGCTATGCAGATACTCCTGACGAAAGTCAGCAATGGTTCTTTTATATAAGTGGTTCTTAACCTTGTTGGCGGTACTGAATCCCACCAGTTTCATATGCTTATTCACAGAACCCTCCATTATTGAAAAATAAAATATGATTTTTTTTCAAATTCAAGACATATATATATGTTTTTACTGGGGCACCAAAATGAACCGTGCATTAAAAGTGGGGGTTGATCCTACTTCGCAAATCATGCAGATCGGACGCTGACTAGCATCACGTTTTCGTTATATATATATGAATCCATGTTGTACATATTCATCCGACCACTTTCTTTCTTTGCTCAATATAGTAAAGATTAAAACATTAAGAAAGAAATCACACGACGTAACAACACAACCGTCACAAGTTGACTACTGAGTGCACCAAATTTCCTGCAGCACAGATTGGCCAAGCAATGTAGCGTGATCACCTGCAGCCAATGATGGCCAAGCGGGGCATGCCGTCATGAATATGAGTCGGGTGTGTGTCTTGACCTCCGCCGAACCCCTCAGACTGACTCACCGAACCCCTAGGGTTCGATCGAACCCAGGTTAAGAACCACTGTTTTATATGAAACTCTCACCATAGACAGTGAGAGACACGGCCCGGCCTCTGATAACCCTGTTAGCCGCATGGGGAGGGGTGCAGTGACAATGGATGTGTATATATATATGTGTGTGTGTGTATATATATATATATATATATATATATATATATATATATATATATATATATATATATATATATATATATATATATATATATAAACAAAAAGAGGCAAATCGTCATCCATATATATATATATATATATATATATATATATATATATATATATATATATATAAACATATAAACAAAAAGAGGCCGTCGTCATCCATATATATATATATATATATATATATATATATATATATATAAACAAAAAGAGGCCATCGTCATCCATATATATATATATATATATATATATATATATATATATAATTTATATATGTCATATTTCAGTATGTGGATTCCTGATAAAAGATGTTCTGCGTATTTTGTTCCCATCTGCATGATTTTTAAAAAAATTCTTTTTGCATTCTTTGTGAGACTTCTATTCAGTAGCTTTGGTGGTTGTGTGCTACATATTAAAGTGGTTTGGTCATTTGCCTCTGTATGGGTACCTACACTGAATGTCCACAGAGTCTTTGTTTTCATTCAGTGTAAATTAACATATGCATTGAGTGCTTGAGTACCTTAAACCAAACTGTTGTTGATAACTTAACAGTTTGCTGTCTTTGACTTTGCTGCAGCCATTATTGAGACGTATCATCCATAACCGAGAGTCATTTTGCTATAGAAAGATGAAAATCTTAGAAATCTTGATGGTGGCTTTATGGTAGCATGAACCAGGCCTTTTCCGAGTACTTCCAGGACAGTTATTGATCACGCTTGGTGTAGGGTCTCCATTGGGGGATTGCCTTGTTCTTGGGAGACAATGGCTCGCATTGTTACGCTGGAAGAGAGGAAATCCTGCTGGCGTTGAGATGTTACAGAGCAGCAAATGATTGTATGAATGAATGAAGAGAGTGTTTTTAAATTTATTCATTTTCTGAACTGCTTAATTCTAATTAGGGTCGCAGGGAGGCTGGCGCCCATCTGAGCTGACTCTGCCCGAGGGCAGAGTCCACTCTGGACAGCTTGCCCGGTCAATGCAGGGCATGTTTGTAAATGATTATGAAAATCCGAACGAGGTGATATAAGGAAATGGATGGCGAGCAAGCGGAAGCAACAAAGCAGACCCTATGGACTGGGAGGGTGGAAAAGACAGAAGGAGGCGTATTGGCCAAAGAGGGAGGGCATGGATGAAGGGAAATGGAGAGGTCTTGTTAGCTGAACTCATTCATAAAAAAGTCTTGAAGAGAGTGGGGGAATTGTGGAAGAGGTCAGAGGATGAAGAGA
Source organism: Plotosus lineatus (assembly GCA_024760905.1). NCBI lineage: Eukaryota > Metazoa > Chordata > Actinopteri > Siluriformes > Plotosidae > Plotosus > Plotosus lineatus. The sequence continues at coordinate 60,451,332 of CM045731.1, read as the reverse complement.
TGGAGGGATAGTTCCAGGAAAGCTTGGTGGGGGGTTGGGAATGAGGAATGTGGAGCTTGTCAAGCAATCAGGATTGAATTCCTTTCCCACTGCCTTCACTTCAAAAGATCACTAGGTTCGTCCAACAACCCCCTTCTTCATGAGAGAGGTGTCCGGGTTAAGCCCGATGACATGCAGTGGCCATAAAAAGGCCCTCCAAAGGCTTTTCACCTTCCATTAGGGTGCACCATGGCCAGTGCTCTGCAAATAATTGCGATTTGGATTTTCTGATTCATAGGAAATGGAGGAATAAGTTAAAGGACCACCATGAAAGATCTTGTTATTCGGATACTTTGGGAATAATTTATTTTTATTCATTACTAAAAAAAAAAAAGGTTTTGTGGAATATTCCATTTCGCTTGATTCTGTCTTCAGTCTTCTTATTCTGAATACAGACATCCTTTGTGTAGCTTGCACTGATTATTATCAAAGTAAACGTATCATGTTCTATTCATGACCATCTTGGTTTTATATATAAATTCATCATTTTTGAATTATCAATGAAAAGGGTTCACACAAGTTGGATTCTGTAATCCAAACAAAAGTACTTCAGGTCCAAGTTTCCCAAACACAATAAGTCTCTTAATAAACCCTTCAAAGTTAAAAGCAGCCATTTCCATTCCCAGCGCTGGTGTCTAGTAGATGTTGGTTGATTCAGGTGGACCTCTCTAGTGTCCTCTCTTGAACCTTTTGCCTGTAGAGTGAACCATTTCAGGAATGCACACCTCCCCCTCTCCTTCACCTCCAATATCTCCTTGCTTCTGGTGGTCCGTGTGAGATTCAACCAGATAGCCATTTGGTGCTGTAGACGAAACTGGAAGTTAGAGCCGAGAAGTAAAATGTCTAGATGGTCAAGATTTATATGGGATGGAACCTAGTGGATTATTACACTATATCTTCTTCTATACATGTTCACTGCGAAAATCAGGAAAATGACCAGTCATTGGTGCTCATACTAGGGTTACTAGGTCTAATCAAAAACAACAAGTCCATCTTAGAATTCATGCAAAAATCCTGAAACCACCCTAAGAACGGGACCATGTGGTTTTGTAGTTGGACCCGTGATTGGACGAAAGGGCCATTAATTAACTGCCATTAATGCTTGAAAAATAACCGTGACCGTGCTTCATTCATTCGTTCATTCATTTTCTAAACCGTTAATCCTAATTAGGGTCCCTGGAAGGCTGGTGCCCATCTCAGTCAACTCCAAAAGCGAGGGTGGGATACACCCTGGACAGCTCGCCAGGCCATCGCAGGGAACAGCCAGTCAACCTACTCGGCATGTTTTTGGAATGTGGGAGGAAACCGGAGTACCCGGAGGAAACTCAAACAAGCACGGGGAGAACATGCAAACTCCACACAGAAACGCCTGAGCTGGGAATCGAACCCAGGACCTTCTTGCATGACAGAGTTTTGCGGTATTAAAAGTAACTCTGTTCATAGTTATTTAAATATGTTCCATGCTCATGTACTCAAGAGTGTCGCTAGATTCCGTAATTACAAACATTACAATGGTGCGTCACAATCAGCATTTATTTGCTCAGTCATCATCAATCACAGAGCCTGTAACGCATTCTTAAATGTCACAGCTACGTGTTGCTAAAGCAGTCATTGCTGCCGTCTTCAGCCTTCTGTTTTGCATTTTGTCCGAAATATAAATTTGATCATCAATAGGTTTAAGGCACCTTAAGTTTATTTACTCATTTGCAGAATCACTTAGTATTACTAAGGTCGCAGGGACACTGCAGCCTGTCTTGGTCGACACTGACGGAACACACCCTGAACGGCTCGCCAGATGATCACAGGGAAACACACATCACATGCACACCTAGGGATTTGGAATCCTCATGTGAATGTCTTTGGACTGTGAGAGGTCTGTCTGTCTTCCTTTCGGCTTTTTCCCTTTTCACTCGGGAGTTGCCACAGCAAATCATCTGATTTGCACTTTTTTGATTTTGGCAGAGGTTTTTACGTCGGATGCCCTTCCTGTCACAACCCTTTTAGCAAGGGACAGAAACACGCTGACGACTTTGCAGCTACTCTTTACGAAAGTCAGCAATGGTTCTTTTACATGCCTCTCACCATAGACAGTGAGAGACATGGCCCGCCTTTGTTAGCCGCACTGGGGGGGGGGCAGTGACAACCTTGTAGAGAGTGGGACTCGAACCCCCAACCTTTGGATCAGCGATCCAGCGCCCTATACCACTAGACCACCACTGCCCCCTTTGGACTGTGAGAGGAAAGGTGCTAATGTCTACGCCACTGTGCCGCCCATTGTGGCCTCCAACAGTGAAAATGCTGGTGTAGTGGACTTACAGTGGGCTTAATTGCAAATGCTCTGATACAAATAAAAAAGGACTCGGAGGAAGCAGATTCAATTCATGGAACACATTTTTTTTCTGTTAGATTCAGGGTCAGATTTATGAAATGAATTCATACCCAGGCCACACATTGTGCCCGGTATCCAAAAACAATCTTCTCACATGCCAGGTATTGCTAATATGTTTTGTTCAAAATACGTTCGTATTCAGAATGAATCAAACGTGACTGCATTTTAAACCAAGCTGGTTTTAGTAATAGCGTTTACATTGTTATCAGGCAGCAAAGGATTTTTTTCACTGAATGAAAGCACCGGGGCATCCAAATTGGTGCGTTAAGAGAGAATGGATACAGAATTAGGAGGCAGGCTCCTTATCACTTTAATCAAAGTCTGAGGCTTCATAATAACTAAGCCTTTATGCAATCATTTCCTAGAAGTTTTACAGAATAGAGCCTGGGGAAACCGAATGAGTGAAGAAACAAATACGTTTTATATGGTATTTAAGGCAGAATCAGGAACATTAAAACATAATGGATTTTACATGAAAAAGGTTGTATGCATCAAAATGTGGTTATATTAGGGTTATGAGGAGCCTGGTGCCCATCTCAGCCGACTGGGTGAGGGTGGCGTACACCCTGGATGGCTCGCTAGGCCATCGCAGGACCAGATTATATTATTATTTGTATAAAATTTATTATAAACTCAACAGGATGGCACAATCCAATTGTTTCACTGTCTGAGGGTTTATTGACATTATTATACATTCAAGGGATTTTCTCATTTCTGATTGGTGGAAACAGTGGCACGGTGGCAGTTATTAGCACATCTGCCTCACAGCAAGAAAGTTCTGAATTTGAGTTCTGCGCTCTGGTTTTTCCTGTGTGTCGTTTGCACACTCTTCCAGTGCTTGTGTGGGTTTCCTCCGGGTATTGTGATTTTCCTCCCACATTCCAAAAGCATGCACACTAGGCAAATTGGTGGTTCCAAAATATATGGATTCTGGAAATGTTTTTTTTTTTAGTTAATCCAAATATTTCAAAGTAGAATGTCATGTTATGTTGCATGTGCTAATCATCCAGTTTAGCCAATGGTGACCATGCAATAATTCAGTTGTCCTATGATAATAATGCTGTACCAAGAATTATTATTATCCGGCGTGAATACTGCTTGACTTGAAATGACCGAGAAACACTTCCAATTAGTTATGGTCAATGAAATCCTAGAAATTTTATCAAAATATAAACCACAAAATATAAAGAAAGCTACTCAATATGCCATTGTGTTTAAAGGTAAAAGAAAGTTTCGAAAGATGCTGTCATGAAATATATTGTGATGGAGCACATGCTATACAATCACAGTCACACTTTAAAACTGGGAAAATAAACCATAAAAACCATGTTTCTCTGGTTTTCTTATGTTATTGTATAGTATATACTTAATCACCCACTGGGTTTAAAAACACATTTTTTTAGATCTGATTGGAGTGTCTGGAGCTCATCTGACCTGTCTGCTAAAAAGCGTTCGAATATATTTTTGTTTTACTTTTTTTTTTGTCTGTTATCAATTTTATACAAAAAAATATTTTTAGATTTGCAGGGAAGGTGGAGAATGGGGCAAGGAACAAATTATTCAGTTTTTGGTTGACCTCTTCCGAGAAGGTTTGTATTGGCAGAGGTTTGCCCTCTATGAGTGATTCTAGTTTGTTATGCTTTCATGTAGTATATAGTTTGTAGATGGTCCTTCTCAAAAAATTAGCATATTGTGATAAAGTTAATTATTTTCTGTAATGTACTGATAAAAATTAAACTTCAATATATTTTAGATTCATTGCACACCAACTGAAATATTTCAGGTCTTTTATTGTTTTAATACTGATGATTTTGGCATACAGCTCATGAAAACCCAAAATTCCTATCTCAAAAAATTAGCATATCATGTTCAGGTAGTCTAAACGAGCTATTAACCTAATCATCTGAATCAACCAATTAACTCTAAACACCTGCAAAAGATTCCTGAGGCTTTTAAAAACTCCCAGCCTGGTTCATTACTCAAAACCGCAATCATGGGTAAGACTGCCGACCTGACTGCTGTCCAGAAGGCCATCATTGACACCTTCAAGCAAGAGGGTAAGACACAAAGAAATCTCTGAGCGAATGGGCTGTTCCCAGAGTGCTGTATCAAGCCACCTCAGTGGGACGTCTGTGGGAAGGAAAAAGTGTGGCAGAAAACGCTACACAACCAGAAGAGGTGACCGGACCCTGAGGGACTTGTGGAAGCAGTGGACTGAGTCTGGAATAGAAATATCCAGAGCCACCGTGCACAGGTGTGCGCAGGAAATGGGCTACAGGTGCCGCATTCCCCAGGTCAAGCCACTCTTGAACCAGAAACAGCGGCAGAAGAAAGTACATTTTTCGGATGAAAGCAAGGTGCCAGAGTCTGGAGGAAGACTGGGGACAAGGAAATGTCAAAATGCCTGAAGTCCAGTGTCAAGTCCCCACAGTCAGTGATGGTCTGGGGTGCCATGTCAGCTGCTGGTGTTGGTCCACTGTGTTTTATCAAGGGCAGGGTCAATGCAGCTAGCTATCAGGAGATTTTGGAGCACTTCATGCTTCCATCTGCTGAAAAGCTTTATGGAGATGAAGATTTCATTTTTCAGCACGACCTGGCACCTGCTCACAGTGCCAAAACCACTGCTAAATGGTTTACTGACCATGGTATTACTGTGCTCAATTGGCCTGCCAACTCTCCTGACCTGAACCCCATAGAGAACCTGTGTGATATTGTGAAGAGAAAGTTGAGAGACACCAGACCCAACACTGTGGATGAGCTTAAGGCCGCTATCGAAGCATCCTGGGTCTCCATAACACCTCAGCAGTGCCACAGGCTGATTGCCTCCATGCCACGCCGCATTGAAGCAGTCATTTCTGCAAAAGGATTCCCGACCAAGTATTGAGTGCATAACTGAACATAATTATTTGAAGGTTGAACTTTTTATTAAAAACACTTTTTTTTATTGGTCGGATGAAATATGCTAATTTTTTGAGATAGGGATTTTGGGTTTTTCTTTAGTTTTTTGCCAAAATTATCAATATTAAAACAATAAAAGGCTTGAACTACTTCAGTTGTGTGTAATGAATCTAAAATATATGAAAGTCTAATGTTTATCAGTACATTACAGAAAATAATGAACTTTATCCCAATATGCTAATTTTTTGAGAAAGACCAGTATAGAAAAACAATTATTCACCTCAGACTCGGTTGATGTCAGCCACCATGCCGCCTGCAATTTAAAGGCGACAAAATGTTAACCACTGATATGAGTTCATGTTTTGAATGGTGGACGTGTGAGTTTAGAGTGGCTTTATATTTCTAACAGAGCAAGCTTCACATGGATGGCTTTCGCAGCCTGAAAGAGGGCGAGCCAGTTGAATTCACCTTTAAGAAGTCATCAAAAGGCCTGGAGTCTCTGCGGGTAACTGGTCCTGGAGGGGTGCCATGTTCAGGTAGTGAGAAGAGACCCAAAGGTGCCCAGAAACGGCGCTCTAAAGGAGATCGGTAAGTACTAATTGCTTGCTGTTTGGGCGTCCGGATAATTAGGGAAAATTGGTGTCTACTATGACCTGTAATGCTGTGAGCAGATAGCAATTGTTTCTTGTTACTGAAGTTGAATGAACTCTTTTATAATAATCCTGTCGTCATCATTTGAGGAAAATAGAGGTAAGCAATTGTTAAAGAACAATGCAATGCACAGCTCGTATTTAACAGAGAAAAATGATGCATCACAGATTCTGGCAAACTCCAGTGCATTGTCCAGCCCTGCTCAGCCCACCCACCCACCCACCCCCTTCCATAATTGTAACTGACCTGGATCAATAGGTTGTTTAAAATCTCAGGGTTTAGGCATTAACCCTGTAGCGTGATCTCATTACCCACCCCCCACATAGCCAAGCCCCTCCTAACTCGAGTGTTTTGGTTATATTTGTTTTGTATGTACTACACAGGAATGGAGCAATCTGAGCAATTTGCTGTCTCAGGACAGTTATCGACCCTGCAAACTTGTGAGAATGCTTGACTTGATTAACCATAAAATTCCCATTTTAGTTTGCTTTTCTTATGTTCCTGTATTGTATGTGGTGGTGGTGGGGGTGTCACCGCAAAATAAGATATACATACCTTCCACCAGATTTGAGTGAAACACCCAGGACAACTCACCAGGTTGAAAAACATTGTTATTATTCATTCATTCATTCATTCATATGCTCAACAGCTTTATCCTACAAGGATATCTCAGTGGACTCTGGGCAAGGGCTTTGAACATGCTGCACAACCTGCAGTCCATCACAGGACTAACACACACACACACACACACACACACACACACACACACACAAACATAATTTACACTGGGGGTGTAGTTTGGCCAATTAGCCTAATATGCATATGTTTGGACTGTGGGAAGAAACCCATGCAAACACAAGGAGAACATGCAAACTTGCAAACTCCACACAGAAACACCCTTACCGAGCCCCATGACTTGAACTCAGGATCTTCTTCCTGTAAGGCAGATGTGCCAAGGACTGAGCCTGCCCCCCCCAAAAAAAACAAAAAAAAACCAGCCACAACGGCAGCATTACATTTCTCTTGTACCAAACAAGAGAATCAGTTTCTTTTTTTTTTTTTTTCTTTTTTTTTGCAGTGAAATCCCTGGTATACTTAAACAATTATTCACCTCAGGCTTGGTGGATATCCCCAAATAATTATTATTTATCTGTAAAAAAAAAAAAAAAAAATACACTACAGTCGGCCCCCAACTTACGAAGACCCCTGTGTACGAAATCCCCGGGTTACGAAAAACATTTTCCTGAGTTTCCGTCCCCGAGATACGAAACAACCCCCTCTTACGAGAAGAAATTCAAAATTCAATTCGCGCCAATCAAAATTTCACAGGATATGGGAGTTGCTCTCTCATTAGCTGTCTCTCAACATCCTGCCCCGCTGGCCTCCCAGATAGAGACAGAAGGAAGCTTCACTCTTTAGTTTTTAGTTTAGTTCAGTAAATGTTTAATCAATGTGGGCGCATTTGAGCTCATCTGGAATTCCGATCCCTCAAGGAATCAAATTAAAGTTGAGTTTGTCAAGCAGGGAATGCGCTTTGAATTCACATCTTGTGGGCGTGGCCGGCGAGAGACACAGAGCGCGAGCGCGAGCGAGAGAGCGCGAGCGAGTGAGAGAGAGCGCGAGAAGGAATGATGCTTTTGTTTTTAGTTTAAGTTGTTTAATTCAGTAAATGTTTAATAAATGTGGGCACATTTGAGCTCATCTGGAATTCCGATCCCTCAAGGAATCAAATTAAAGTTGAGTTTGTCAAGCAGGAAATGTGCTTTGAATTCCACGTCTTGTGGGCATGGCCTGCAGTGTGCGCGTGTGAGAGAGAGAATAAAGAGAGAGAGAGAGAGAGCGCGAGAGGTGTGTGTGTGTGTGTGTGTGTGTGTGTGTGTGTGTGTGTGTGTGTGTGTGTGTTAATAAAAAATGTTTAATAATGGTTTAATAAATATGTTAATAAAATAGTTTAATATGTTAATAAAATGTTTAAATGGTTTAATAAATTTTCTTTTACTTTTAACACATATTTCATACAAAATTGGTGTACTTTTATAATGTATAAAGGGTTTATGGGGTTTATCCAGTCCAAAGACTGGAGCCTTGGAATGAATTAGGCGTTTAACATGTAAGATGCGACCCCTACTTACGAAATCCCCGCTATATGAAAACGGCTCTGGAACGGATTAATTTCGCAATGTCGGGGGCCGACTGTATATCCAGGAAAGCAGGAACTGTGAGATCACGTCTTAATTAATAGTGTATGTGAGTGCCAATTTCCTATGCAGCAATCTGCATGGCTGAGCTATTTCCTTCCATTATGACATCACCAGTGTTTATTTACGAAATGAGCTGCATGTCCCTGTAAAAAAAAAAAAAAAAAAAAAAAAAAAAAAGGCAGATCGTAGGCAGATTATAACTTGTTAAGAAGACATGGTCAACACACGCGTGCTCACACACACACACACACACACACACGCACACACACACACACGTATGATTTCTTTTGCGAGTGAAAAGAAGCAGCGGACTCGTGGCATGCTGTTGAGTCCAAAAAAATCAATCGTGCAAACATTACGTGTAGCATTAACCCCCACCTTCAACATTCTGAAAAGATGATATGCCTACTACTGTCAACTAGTTCACACCTTGGCTAATGTGTGTCGTAGCACACTCGGTAATATCCGAAGCAAACAGCTCATGTTCCCTCTACCAGGACACCCATCTGTGGTTCTTCCCTAAATGTTACCACAGAGAATTGCATTTGATCTTTTGTATTATAACTGCCTCAACTGCTGTACTGTTCTGTACAGGAGTGTGCGTTTCCGGTGTTTTTCTTACTGTGACCTTATGAGCATCCCTCCCGCTCCCTTGTGTAAAGAATGTTTCATAATTCGCGTTACTTTACTTTGCTGTGTATACTTTCTCCTGCTGGGAGTCATTGACACTGTCATCGTGCAGTTTGTTGTGGATCAAGGATCAAATCCTGTCTATCGAATTAATAACAGATGTAGGTGCCTTAGGAAGGCCATAGGTGACCATTACCATGGCAACAGGGGGATTCGACTTGTGCAGGGTAGGGGGTGGGTGGTAGAGAGCAGGGGTCAAAGGTGAAAGGCCACACTGCTGTATTAAAACAAAGAGCCAAAGAGATGCCCTGTTTCCCTCTCTTCTGGTTCCAGCTCCCTGTCCACACTCAAGCCAATCAATAGATTGTGTGTGAGTGTGTGTGATGGGGGAGTGGAAGTGTGTAGGGGGATGGGAGCTGGAATAGCAAAGAGATAGGTAACGTGCTGCCAGTCCAGGTTAAAATATTTAAAAATATTTATATTGTATATTTCTATATTTGTACCAACATGTGCTCATATTATTTGAACATTTATTTATTAAACAGCTTGACTGGGACAAAACTCATAAGACTGTAAAAGTGGATCGTATATTTTCATCAATATTATTATTGTGTTTTTCTTTATTATCTGTATTATGCTTAATGTATTGCAGAAAGTAATATTTATTATTTAATATATCCACCCACCATAAAAAATAAGATTTTTTAGCAAGCCATGTACAGTGGTACCTCACCGCATAAGGTGGTAAATTAATCCATTCCAGAGCCTTTTTCGTAAATTGAGCCTCATTTTCCATGTAAAACGTGTGATTCGTTCCATGTCCCCCAATACTACCCCCTAAACCCTTTAAAAAATTATAAAAGCATACTTCCTTCTGCTTCAATATCGTACCGATGGTAGACGGGTTTGGCCATATTCCTTTGGGACATCACTCAACCGCATGCCACGAGCCCGCTTCTTCTTTTCACTCGCACCAGAAATCACACGCACGCGTTGACCATGTCTTCTTAGCGGAGTAATAATCTTACAGATGTTTATGGAAGGTTAAAAGCCTGAGTCAAAAAATAAAGCAATGAGCACTCTGATGAAACAACAGTAACTCTGTCCTTTACACGAAAAGCATTATGGGAGATGCAGCTCCATAATAGCCAATGGGAGGGAGCTGCGTCATCCCTTCTAGCCAATGGGAGGCCAGCAGGGCTGGATGTTGGGAGATAGCCAATAGGTGGGAGCTGCATCATCCCTCCTAGCCAATGGGAGGCCAGTGGGGCGGGATGTTGAAAGACAGTCAATGGGAAAGCAGCTCGTGCATTGTTTGATTGTTTGAATGGCGTGTTTGGCACGTTTCGTAAGGAGAACTTGTTTGTCTACAGCAACAAAAAATTTTGGAAAATGTTTTATGTAACCTGGGTTTTTCATTTGCTGGGACTATCGTAAGGTATGGTACCACTGTATAATAAAGTCCTATCATTGCCTTCATCCTAAGTGGATAGATTTAAGAGGTATTTAGGCTTGAATAAAGTTTCAACATCTCATCTCATCATACTGTATTTTTGATTTGATGAAACTAATTGTAAAGTTGACAGCACAGAGGTGTAGTGGTTAGCTTACAGCAAGAAGGGTTAGGTTTGATTCTCAGCTTGGGTATTTCTGTGCAGAGTTTTCATGATCTCTCTGTGCTCATGTGTAGGAGTGTGAATGGTTCTGTGAGTGTATGCCCTGTGATGGCCTGGCAAGCTGTTCAGGGTGTACCCCACCCTCGTTGAGATTCGACTGAGATGGGCGCCAACCTCCCTGTGATCCTAATTAGGATTAAGCATTCCAGACAATGAATTAATGAATGAATGAATAATTGTAAAGTTTAGTTTGAATTCACATATGTGTAAATACAAAATATGAATTTTTTTCTCTCAGGTACATATATCAAAAGTTTTACCACATTGCCCTCTAGTGGCAATTAAAAAGAACAGACACTGGATCAGCTTTGTTAACCAGGTCTATCATTTGACAAGCTGCTTGGTTCTATTAGGGTTGTGGGGAGACCCTGGCCGAAGTGGTGGTACACCCGAAATAGCTCGCCAGACCATCTTAGGTTCAACACACACACACACACACATAACAAGGTGTGATCGTCTAGTGAGCTTGTTCAGGGAGGACTGTACTTTCACCAACTGTCAGCCGAGGTGCAACCTAGTCTTCTCCTTCTTTTCCTTTCGGCCTTTTCTCTTTCTCGGGAGTCGCCACAGCGAATCATCTGATTCGCACATTTGATTTGGCAGAGGTTTTTACGTCGGATGCCCTTCCTGTCACAACCCTTTATCAAGGGACAGAAACACGCTGACCGCTTTGCAGCTACTCTTTACGAAAGTCAGCAATGGTTCTTTTACATGCCTCTCACCATAGACAGCGAGAGACATGGCCCGCCTTTGATAACCCAGTTAGCTGCACTGGGGTGACAGTGACAAGCCTGTGGGGACTCGAACTCCCAACCTTAGGATCAGCGATCCTGCGCCCTATCCACTAGACCACCACTGCCCCGAGGTGCAACCTAGTAGGATTAAGAAATTTGGTGTGTTAGTTGCATAGCACCATATGTTTGTTGGTATGTATTTTGGTTAATGTATAAGTGCAGCTAACTTTTTAACAAGCCGGGCCATGTCTCTCACTGTCTATGGTGAGAGGCATGTAAAAGAACCATTGCTGACTTTCGTAAAGAGTAGCTGCAAAGCCGTCAGCGTGTTTCTGTCCCTTGCTAAAGGGTTGTGACAGGAAGGGCATCTGACGTAAAAACCTCTGCCAAATCAAATGTGCGAATCAGATGATTCGCTGTGGCGACTCCCGAGAAAGGGAAAAAGCCGAAAGGAAAAGATAATAAGGGTCTGATAATGCCTAATATTTAAATGGGGCGGTGGTGGTCTAGTGGTATAGGGCGCTGGATCGCTGATCCAAAGGTTGGAGGTTCAAGTCCCACTCTCCACAAGGTGGCCACTGTCCCCCCAGTGCGGCTAACTGGGTTATCAAAGGCGGGCCATGTCTCTCACTGTCTATGGTGTGAGGCATGTAAAAGAACCATTGTTGACTTTCGTAAAGAGTAGCTGCAAAGCCGTCAGCGTGTTTCTCTCCCTTGCTAAAAGGGTTGTGACAGGAAGGGCATCCAACGTAAAAACCTCTGCCAAAATCAAATGTGCGAATCAGATGATTCGCTGTGGCGACTCCCGAGTAAAGGGGAAAAAGCCGAAAGGAAGACAGACAAATGCCTAATATTTAAATTAAACCCTCACACATTCATTTTTTGAATTGCTTAATCCTAATTAGGGTCATCTCAGGCAACCCTTGTGTGTGTGTGTGTGTGTGTGTGTGTGTGGTACTTCACTGTACGAAATTAATCGGTTCCAGAAGTGGTTTCGTAACCTGGATTTTTTGTAAGTTGAAGAGCATTTTACATATAAAACGTGTGCTTTGTTCCAAGGCTCCCAATACTACCCCCTAAACACTTTGAAAATGATAAAAGCATACCTTTTAAGGCCTCCTTTTGCTTCAATATCGTACTGATGATTGACGGGTTTGGTCATATTCCTTTGCAATCTCACTCAACTCCATGCCACGAGCCTGCTTCTTTTTGCTTGCACCGGGAATCACACACACGCACAATGGGAGGCCAGTGGGGCGGACTGTTTGGGAGATAGGCAATGGGAGGTAGCTGCGTCATCCCTCCTAGCCAATGAGAGGCCAGCGGGGCGGGATGTTTGAACGTCATTGATGGGAGAGCAGCTCGTGCATATTTGAATGTTTGAATGGCGCGTTTTAATGTTTGAATGGCACGTTTGAATTTGTAAGATGGCGCTTTCATAACGTGAACTTGTTTCGTATCCAGAGACAAAAATTTTAGGAAAATGCGTTTCGTAACCTGAATTTCTCGTTTGGTGACACTTTCGTAAAGTGAGGTACCACTGTATGTGTGTTTATATTTTATATACGTATATACAGTTATAATCTTACAATGACCATGGCACCGGGAATCACTTTCACCAGGATTCACCAGGAATCACAAGTGTATGTGTGTGTGTGTGTGTGTGTGTGTGTGTGTGTGTGTGTGTGTGTGTGTGCACTTTATATATAATGTACAGTATGCCCTTGACTATTCGCGGTTTTGCACCTACGGTTTGAGTATTCACTGACTGCTGAGTAATTGGCGCGTGATTCAAATTCAGCCAATGGCTGCCCTCCTTTCTCCTGACTGGTTGAGCTGATGTCCCACCCCCTTTCCCTCATTCGCGCACAAGTTGTCAATGAACCTCTTTTTTGTGTGTGTTTTAATTACCAGTTAAGCTCTATGATACCACTCAAACGCTGTGCGTCTTTTCTGGCTAAACAATAGAGAACGCTAGATGTCTCTTCTGAAGAAATAAGACTTTCTCCTGAGAAACGACAGTTTTCTCTGAATTGTTGTATTAAAATCTTTTTCAATTATTATTCCAGTACAGTACCCAAGTTCATGTTTATGCGTGAAATTTTATGTTCTGTAGCATGTTTAACAAACGATACCAAAAGGATAAACTTTATTACAGTACTCTTCATGTCCTTTTACATTGAAGTTGGAGTGATGTCTCCACGATTGCACTGCCCAGAGGGTGACGTCGCGGAGTTCTCAGAGTCAAACTGTTTCTTTGTTTGTTTTAATTTGTTTTATTTGTTGTTTTGTTTTGCACTATGCTCGTCTACGACAGGTCGACTCTACTACAGCTATAAGGTCGGCGTATCTTCAGGTGTGTATAACTAAGCAGAGCTAACATGCTATCAGCGGAGCTAACATGCTATGGTAGGCAGCTCAATGCGAGCCACATCCCAGCTAATAAAGAAACCCAGGTGGGAAGGGGGACGAACAACCACTCCGGCGCTTGGGATTGCAGGGGATGAAGGCCATGTAGCCGGCTGGAGCAATCACTTCATCAGGTGTACTCTCCTCGAGCCATGTTTCACAGAAACACAGTCTTGTAGATCCCTCTGCGCTGCGATCTGAACATTTCCAAGCAGTATGGCCGGAAGTGCTATCCAAGCGCCGGAGAATCTGCGAACTCCGCCTGGACTTATTGTTAGCATTGAGCTCCCATAGCATAGCATAGCATAGCAGCTCACGATAGAATTAGATTAGATAGAATAGATTGTTGCGTGCTTAGTTGCCCGAAGCTGAAGCTGCTCATAGCAGTAGTAGGGTCGACCAATCATAAACGAGCATAGTGCAAAACATGAACAAACAAATAAAAGAAATTAAAACGAACAAAGAAATAATTTGACTCTGAGAACTCCGTGATGTTGCCCTCTAGGCAGCGCCATCTTGGACACGTCACTCCAAGTTCAATGTAAAAGGACATGAAGTGTAATAAAGTTTATCCTTTTGGTATCATTTATTAAACATGCTACAGAACATAAAATCTCACACACAAACATTCTAAGAATTAACTTAGGTACTGTACTGGAATAATAATTGAAAAAGACTTTAAAACGAGTGCTTTACAACAGTATATGCTGTATAATGTTTATATTTTATCATCAATAAAAAAAAGAGTAAAATTGAAAAGTTTTTCTGAATCATTACTATATTTTACTACATTAATACTGTATTAATGAGTAAGACTGTCTATAGAATGTGTTTAAGAAGCATATTTTAGCGCATGTAATAGATACATAGTATTTTACTTCCGGCTGTTCATTCGCGCATGTGACGTGATACATGGGGTTTTACTTCTGGGTAAAGAACTCGCGGATTATCTCGATTCGCGGGAGGGCTCGGAACCGAACCCCCGCGAATGTCGAGGGCCTACTCTGTGTGTGTGTGTGTGTGTATATATATATATATATATATATATAACTGGGTAACTGGGTTATCAAAGGCGGGCCATGTCTCTCACTGTCTATGGTGAGAGGTTCATGTAAAAGAACCATTGCTGACATTCGTAAAGAGTAGCTGCAAAGTCGTCAGCGTGTTTCTGTCCCTTGCTAAAAGGGTTGTGACAGGAAGGGCATCCGACGTAAAAACCTCTGCCAAATCAAACGTGCGAATCAAGATGATTCGCAGTGGCGAATCCTGAGTAAAAGGGAAAAAGCCGAAAGGAAGACAGACAGACAGACATACAGTGGAGCCTCGGAAATCCAAACGCTCTAGAGCTCGAACAAATCGGAATCCGAACAAATCTTTTGTTCTTTCGTCTGTGAAACCAAACAAAAACCGGAAGTCTGAATTCGAGAAACGCACGAGAAAAAACAAGACTGAGAGGGAGGAAAAGTGTGCGACTTCCGGAAGTCCGGAAGTTGTTGATACTATGTAGAGTCTGTTTGGGCTTTTATACCTAAGCCTATTGGCTCATCAGGCCGGTGCTTTATGTGTACCCTAATAAACCTGTCCTGGGGAAGTCCGGAAGTTGTTGATACTATGTATCACCCAAAAAGCTGTCCTGGGGAAGTCCGGAAGTTGGTGAGACAGTGCTAAAGCTTGCGCTAAAGCACTAAAGCTATTTAATCACTAACGCCATACACCACCTCCAGCGACAAATACGATTTAGAATACCAAACAGAAAACCCACAGATCGGCTTATAGGCATAACTGCCTAAACAAAGCTGAAGAGTATGTATGTATGTATGTATGTAAGCTGCGCTAAAGCACTAGCTTTAGTTTTAAAGTACTGTATCAACAACTTCCGGACTTCCCCAGGACAGCTTTATTAGGGTGAGACATAAAGTACCGGCCTGATGAACCTAAAAGCTATCCTGGGGAAGTCCAGAAGTTGTTGATACAGTACTAAAGCTAAAGCTAGCGTTAAAGCACTAAAGCGATCTAATCACTAACGTCATATACCACCTCCAGCGACAAATACGATTTAGAGCACCGAACAGAAAACCCACAGATCGGCTTATAGGCACAACCGCCTGAACAAAGCTGAAGAGGATGTATGTAAGCTAAGCTAAGATAAAGCGAAGCCAAAGCGCTATCAGCTTCACTATAACGTCACTAAAGCACCTTCAACAGTCATGAGCCACTTCTGTAAGGTTTTGAAAAGACTTTTCAAAAAAGGTTAAAATTCCTATCTTTATTGCTTTAACTTTATGCTTTAACTTTTCTGTGGTTTTCATTTTAGTGTGTTATGGTCTCAGTAAAGAGTTGCATGTTGAAATGCGAATTGGAGAGGGGCGTGGCTTTAACACACTCATCTATGAAACAGATTGTGCTTTATTGTTCACAGGTTTCTAGTGTGCTAGTGCTCTCGTGGTCTAGTTATTGTTTCTCGTGCCCATGCATTAGTGCCTTCCCTGTGAACAATAAGGCACAGCAGTTTTCATAGATGAAATTGGGAAATCTGTAATAGAGACCGGAGAAACACGGAAATCAAAGTCAAGCTTGAACTGCTTGAGCACAGAGCTGAGAGATCCGAAAAAAGTACTTTGGACTACTGAGCAACAGTCCAGTGCTGCTTCTCTGTAGCCCAGGTCAGGCGCTTCTGCCGCTGTTTCTGGTTCAAAAGTGGCTTGACCTGGGGAATGCGGAACCTGTAGCCCAGTCCACTGCTTCCACAGGTCCCCCAAGGTCTGGAATCGGCCCTTCTCCACAATCTTCCTCAGGGTCCGGCCACCTCTTCTGGATGTGCAGCGTTTTCTGCCACACTTTTTCCTTCCCACAGACGTCCCACTGAGGTGCCTTGATACAGCACTCTGGGAACAGCCTATTCGCTCAGAGATTTCTTTCTGTGTCTTACCCTCTTGCTTGAGGGTGTCAATGATGGCCTTCTGGACAGCAGTCAGGTCGGCAGGCTTACCCATGATTGCGGTTTTGAGTAATGAACCAGGCTGGGAGTTTTTAAAAGCCTCAGGAATCTTTTGCAGGTGTTTAGAGTCAATTGGTTGATTCAGATGATTAGATTAATAGCTCGTTTAGACTACCTTTTCATGATATGCTAATTTTTTGAGATAGGAATTTTGGGTTTTCATGAGCTGTATGCCAAAATCATCAGTATTAAAACAATAAAAGACCTGAAATATTTCAGTTGGTGTGCAATGAATCTAAAATATATGAAAGTTAAATTTTTATCAGTACATTACAGAAAATAATGAACTTCATCACAATATGCTATTTTTTTGAAGGACTAGTATATATACATCCATACATACATACATACATACATACATACAGTTGGCTCTCTACTTACGAAAACCTCTGAATCTGAAAAATCCAGGTTACGAAAAACATTTCCCTAAATTTTCGTCCTCTGTATACGAAACAACTTCTTACGAAAAGTGCCAAATGCGCCATTCAAAAATTCAAACACTCCATTCAAACAATGCACGAGTTGCTCTCTCACTGGCTGTCTTCCAACATCCCGCCTCACTGGCCTCCCATTGGCCAGGAGGGAGCTGAATCGCCATAGTAGTGCACCCATAAAGCTTGTTTGTCACACGGGTAAAGGAGAGCTGTACTGTTGGTTTATGAGTTTCGAGAGTGCTCATTGCAGCTTATTTTTTCCTTTTTATTTAAGTTGTTTAATTCAGTAAATGTTTAATAAATGTGGCATGCTCCGCCGAATGTGGGCAAAACACAGCTCATCCGGACCTCCGATCCCTCAAGCAAACAGGTGAATATTGAGTACTGAACAAGTGTTCAAAGCGCACTTGCCTGCTTGATAGATCGGAAGTCCGGACAAGCTGTGCCCCGTCTCAAAAGCTCTGGCGTTGGCTGCAGCGGAGGGCACAATGGAACACGCTGAGTGTGGGCGGCGTCGCGACTGACACTGGAGCCCCCGAGACGGGCCGTGGCTCATCTGGACCTCCGATCCCTCAAGCAAATGAGTGAATGTTGAGTACTAAACAAGTGTTCAAAGCGCACTTGCCTGCTTGACCAATCGGAAGTCCAGACAAACCCCGTTCTGCCCCAAAAGCTCCATTGTCGGCCACGACGCCTCCCACACTTGGTGGAGCATGTCACAAATGTTATAATAATGTTTAATATTGTTTGGTTTGGTTAATAAACATTTTTTATTCACCAATTTTTTTTTATTAACCAAACCAAACAATAAACATTTTTTTATTAACCAATTTTTTTATTAACACACATTACACAGGACTGCGTACAGAGTCAGTCAGAGATAAAAGGAGGCAGGTATTCTCTAACTCTCTTTTGAGAGTGCTCATTGCAGCCTATTTTTTTTGTTTTTTTAAGTTGTTTAATTCAGTAAATGTTTAATAAATGTGGCACGCTTCGCCGAATGTGAGCAAAACTCGGCTCCTCCGGACCTCTGATCCCTCAAGGAAACAAGTTAATGTTGAGTTCGGACCTTCGATCTGTCAAGCAGGGGAGGGCGCTTGCATTCGGCAGAGCACGCCACAAATGTGTGTTGTGTGTGTGAGAGAGAGATAGAGAGAGGGAGACAGTGTTTTTGCTTGTGTGTGTGTATGTGCGTGTGTGTGTGTGTGTGTGTGTGTGTGTGTGTGTGTGTGTGTGTGTGTGTGTGTGTGTGTGTGTGTGTGTGTGTTTATGTATGTACGATAATAAAATGGGTTATTATGTTAATAAAATGTTTAAATGGTTTAATAAATAATTTTCTTTTACTTTTAACACATTTCATACATATTTCATACAAAATTGTTGTACATTTATAATTTTTAAAAGGTTTATGGGGTAGTCTTGGGGAGCCTTGGAACGAATCATGCATTTTCCATGTAAAATGTGTCTCTACTTAGGAAGACTACAGGCTATGAAAACTGCTCTGGAACGGATTAATTTCATCAGTAGAGGGCCGAGTGTATGTGTAATATATATATATATATATATATATATATATACACACACACACACACACACACACACAGTCGGCCGAATTCACAATCCGAATTCAAAGCGCATTCCCTGCTTGACAAACTCAACTTTAATTTGATTCCTTGAGGGATCGGAATTTCAGATGAGCTCAAATGCACCCACATTTATTAAACATTTACTGAATTAAACAACTTTAAAAACTAAAGAGTTAAGCTTCCTTCTGTCTCTATCTGGGAGGCCAGTGGGGCGGGATGTTGAGAGACAGCCAATGAGAGAGCAACTCGCGCGTCCTGTGAAATTTTGATTGGCCATTTGAATTTTGAATCTCATTTGGTCAGGGGGTTGTTTCGTATCTCCGGGACGGAATCTCAGGAAAATGTTTTTCGTAATCCGGAGATTTCGTGCACAGGGGTCTTCGTAAGTTGGGGGCCGACTGTGTGTGTGTGTGTGTGTGTGTGTGTGTGTGTGTGTGTGTGTGTGTGTATGTGTGTGTCTGTCTGTCTGTCTTCCTTTCGGCTTTTTCCCTTTTACTCGGGAGTCGCCACAGCGAATCATCTGATTCGCACGTTTGATTTGGCAGAGGTTTTTACGTCGGATGCCCTTCCTGTCACAACCCTTTTAGCAAGGACAGAAACACGCTGACGACTTTGCAGCCTACTCTTTACGAAAGTCAGCAATGGTTCTTTTACATGCCTCTCACCATAGACAGTGAGAGACATGGCCCGCCTTTGATAACCCAGTTAGCCGCACTGGGGGGCAGTGGCAACCTTGTGGAGAGTGGGACTCGAACCTCCAACCTTTGAATCAGCAATCCAGCGTGTGTATGTATATATATATATATATATATATATATATATATATATATATATATATATATATATATATACACACGTACGTACAGAAAACAAAAATTTGGGACATTTGGTGCAGACACACACATGTAAACAGTGAGTACAGCCAGCCCTTGAATATCGCGGATAATATAGACCAGACCTGGCCGCGATATTCGAAAAACCGCGGAGTAGGAAAGCCCCCCCCATTTCTACCATGTTGTCTCATTTCTGTATGTTTTCGCGTCTATACAATATCAAGAAGTATATATTAAACGTTACAGTTAGATGCATATGTAAATACTGTAATGTATTAATATTTAAATAGAATTTATATATAAATACTTTAAGTACTGTACTCACCTCTGACAATAGCTCTTCTCCGCGGTGCAGGACGTTCACAAACACGACACAGTAAGGTCACAAAAAAATCCCGCGGGAATGTGCGAGGCAATAGTGTCACACGTCTAAGCCAATCAGCATGCGAGATTGAGTTGAGTGGGCGGGAGGCAACAGCATCACGTGTCTAAGCCAATCAGCTTGCGAGATTGAGTTCAGTGGGCGAGAGGCAACAGCGTCACGCGTCTAAGCCAATCAGCTTGCGAGATTGAGTTGAGTGGCCGGTCCCTGCCTGAACTGGGGAGGAGGGTACTTCGTTTGGAAACAATGGACGCAGCCTGCCTTGGGTCCCTGCCTTCCGCTTGCTGACGTGAGTTTCAGCACGAATTTTGAATTTTTTATGAATATTTTTATTTTATTTTAATTTTTTATTAAAATACCGCAATGTACCAAGGCCGCGATGCTCAAATCGCGAAGTGGCAAGGGATGACTGTATACACACTCAGACTTCCCTGGAAGCTCAAAGATTCAGTGTTCAGTTTCTATAATATTTGAGTGCAGTACACAATTCTTCAAAATAGTGCTTCAGTATGCTAACAAAGGACAAATTCTTAATTTTTAATAAAAAGTAAAAACTAAAAAAAGTTAATGTGGATTTCTCTTCATGCATATCTAGGTGTTATAACTGCGGTGGACCAGACCATCATGCCAAAGAATGCCAGCTACCCCCTCAGCCCAAGAAGTGCCATTTTTGCCAAAGCATGTCTCACATGGTAGCCAACTGTCCAATCAAAGCACAGCAGGTATCGCTGGAATCTCAGGGAACCCCCTCTTCACTAGCAGGAGAAGAAATCTTAAGCCACACAGTCTCACCACCTGATCCTTCTGACTGAATACAGAACGGCGAAACGGGATTACAGTCAGGGGTAACACAAGCACCAATCATGCTGCTCTTGGACCTATCTCAGGTTTTTACTTTTTTTAACAGCATTGTTGAATGTCGTCTCTCACTAGCATGACATTGTAGTAAAAATCAGTCATTTATAATAGTGAGAGATTCTTTTTAATATTTCAGTATACTAAAGACTTTGTAATATTGTGGTGAGAATCAGGAATTTTCATTTTGTTAACAATGTTTAGATTCTGCCATGTTTTTTCTCCATCGTTTCAGTTCTATTCGTGTGAGTTGAAGATGGTATATACTGCTTGTTTGAGTGATCGGTCTTCATTTGCAGGATTGTAGCAGGGATGTGTTAGCGTATCTTTTTGTTTTAGCTAGCTAAGTGTCTTAGATTTGTATGGAAACAATCAAAAAGCGAATTATGTTTACATATTGCAATAAGCCTGGATGCTAAATCACATTTGTGAAGCACATATTTTTAATTTCATAATTTTATGAAAACAAACACAGTTTCCATTTAATTTTTGAAACCAAAGAACATCAACTCAATTACATTGTTTATATGTACTGTTATACTTGATTTAGAGCAAAGACTGTAGAAAAACATAGATAGCATTGCCTCAATTGCCTTCTGTTCTATAGAAATTAATCCTCTGCCATTTTGTCAAGCCAAGACTAAGTGTCTGCATTTTACTCTGGCGTTAAGACTTAAAGTAATGAACAGTAACATAACTTAATGGAGTCTCCCCATTCTCTCAATATTAAAGTCCAGTGCAATGGAGAGGCTGTCAATCACATCACTCAAAAGTTTAGTGCCAGCTTCTTTTGATATCGTAGAATAACTTTGAAAAACTGAATTTAAAGAAAAAACATGGAGGTGGCAACGTTAGGAAACTATTCATTGATATTCCAAACTGCATAATCCTATTAGGATTGTGAGAAAGCATGGATCTTATATTCACTGACTCCGGGTGAAGGCAGGGTACTCTCTGAACAGCTCACCAGACCATCGCAGGGTGAATACAAACAACTATTCACACTCGATTTCAAACCTAGAGTCAATTTTAAACAGCCATTTAGCCTAATGTGAATATCTTTGAGCTGTGAGGAAAGCGGATTAACAGAAGGAAACCCAAACAAGCATGGGGAGAACATGAAAACTCCACACCAAAATGCCCTCGCCGAGCCCAGGACTCCAGGACGCCCTACTGTGAGGCGTGTGTGCTAACTACTCTAGCACTGTGTCGCCCATAGGGAAAACAAACTGTTCAAATTGAACACTGGGTGGAGAGACAGGTTAGATGATAAAGCCATGAGTATAGTTTTTATTTTAAGAACTTTTTATTTTTTACTTTGATAGGGGTGGCATAGTGTTGTGGTGGTTGACTGTCAATGCATAAGATGGTTCAAGGCTCCAATCTGTAAGCTAACCGGGGCCTTTTTATAGCGTTCACATGTTCTCCCTGTCCTTATAAGGGTTGCTTCCTGATGCTCTGGTTTCATCCTGTGGTTCAAGGATGTGCATATTAGGACAACTGGCTACCCAACATTGCCCACAGATGTGAATGCGGGTGTGAATGGTGGTGTGTATTTGTGCTGGCACTGTGATCATTTAGCAACATGCTCAGGGCATCTATCATGTGAAGTCAGCTGGGTTTGGCTGCAGCATGCCTACAACCCTTAGCAGTGGTTCCCAACCTTTTTTTTTTTTTTTTTTAACTCCTGCACCCCTAAAAAAAAATTTTTGCTCTGACCTCACACCCCCTACATTTTATACTTCATTCAAGGATAAAGGATGCGGAATCATACTAAATTTAATCAAAAGAAGATATTTATTTATAAAGTTACAGCCCTGCTTCCTGCACCCCCAGATGATGCAAGCACCCCTGGTTGGGAATCCCTGCTTACAGATAAGCGGATAATAAGTTAATGGATACTTGGATTGATTTGATGTAGCCACTTGGTAAAGTGCAGGTTTCATCAGCTGTAGTCCAGAAAATACAACAATGAATAGATCTGATTTCTTGTAACTCATTAAAGGTGTGCATGCGTGATTCCTTAAGTGAGAAGCATCAAGTTTTCCAGGAACAGCTTGTGTTTTGTCATTGAAACAGGGTGCTAGACCTGCGATGGTTCACTTTTCAGAGTCATTACTGCGTTCAGATTTTCAATGGTCAACGGTTTATCTCGTCATGAGTGATTTGATTTGCATAGTTGGAAACAGTTGAATGTTCCAAAAATTGGATTTTTTTTTTTTCTTTATTTCCCAATGAAGCTGTTGTGCTATGTCCATATCATGCCATTACATACAATGTTGAATTATCCTGTGACTGCATTTCCAAATATTTCTTAGTATTTGCTGTAAGATGACACTGATCATGTGTCCCTGTACCGCTCCTAACACACTTATCCATTCACAATCGATTTTTTTTTGAGCAGTTAAAGCCAGATCGGGATGATAACCAGCTATAGAGCTGATTTTCAGATGAGAAAATAGACATTAAGTAGAAAGGTAATGTTCGGTGCCCACTATAGTCAGAGTCACTGACTCGAAAGTGTAAAACCCCCAATTTAAAATGGTTATGCCCATTAAGTCCAACAGTTGCAGCCTAATAATCTGACAGCACTAACCCTAACTCTAACCCATCTGAGCTGACTAGAGTGCCCAGCTGATTTAAGTTACCATCTTATATGAGTAGGGCTGTCGGATAAATGGGCTATTGGAACATAAAATCATCTCCGTTAAATGTCACATATCAAGTTGTACAAGTCATGTCACAATTTCAATCATCCCATGCTCAGAATTTAATAATAGATTCAGCATGTACTAGACAAAGTCTGCTTCTACATTGTGTACAATGATGTGACCCATAGACTGTCATGTGTAGTGTTCAGAGCAGTATAGGATAATCACTTCATAAGATGTTTAAATTTGGGCCTTCATGGCCAAGTTGTCTTATTGCACTTCTCACTTGTCATTTAATTTCAGAAATTCTCCAATCCCAACAAATTGAGGCATTTCAGAGAAGCTACCCAATTAGGTAATCCATTCTACTCATGTTTGTGACATGAGAAATATGAAAAAGAAAGGAAAAAACCTGACCTTCCTGTTTAGCTATAGTTACTAAAGATTTTTGTTGTTGAAAAGATGTGAAAAGACGGGTATCATCAGAACTGACTCTGATGAACTTGACCATGTTCGAATATAAATACTAAATGTAATCTTTGTATAACATAACATTATTTATTTGTAGCTCAAGTTTACCTCAGAATTTATGTAAACATGGTAGTGATACTAATTATTATGGGGGAGATAACAACATGGTGGTGATACTAGTCATTATGGAAGAGATACCAGTTATTTTTGTGGAGATACTAAATTTCATGGTGAACACCAGTTAACATGGTAGAGATACTAGTTACTGTGGTGGTGATGCTACTTAACATGGTGGTGATAACTTCTTTATCACAACTAATTTCATGCTACTAAAATACACTTGTAATATTTGTTGCTGGTACAGTATAAGCTTGTGATCAGTGTATTCTACATATTTAATTGATAAAAATGTGAAGCGGTCCTAATACTCTATTTCAAGCACATTTAGAATGATCTAAATATCAGGTAAATATTTTAACCATATCCTTGGTATTACTGCAGTCAGGTTATTCGATTTCTGTCTCAGGGAAAAATAACAGATGAAGGCTTTCTCAAATGTATGCAGATGGGCTTTTTTTTTTTTTTTACTGCCTTTTTTATGATAGTGTGGCCCTACAACTCATTATAACAGACTTATAAAAAGGTTTTAAGTATGAGAGCACGCAGGGAGCGCAAGCCTCTGTCAAGTCAAAAAAGTAAGTACACAGCACCCTCTGTTGGACTTGCTGTACTCAAACATTTTTACAATTGGGATTTCCCATATTAAATATAAATTACTGCCAAGTGCACAATCGGGATCAGGTCTCGAGCGGACATCAAAGCTTATTTCCCTGAATACTGTGTACATACCAAATTTTATTTGAATTGGATATGTTTTTACAGAGATTTGATTTTTTTAATAGCTTTGCTCATTATAGGAGAATGATTTTTTTGTGACATCATCAGGAATGGACACATAGTGAAATTTTATTGGACGATCCTTATGTGATCACCCACCAATCATGAAAAATTTTGATTGATCTGTCAAGACCGTGGCCAGGATGTCACTCACTGAAAGACAAAAACAAATTAACCCATGCCGATAACAACAAAGAAAATCCTTGGAAGAGGTAATAGATGATATTTCATAATTTTCTTGCCGTTATGAGTTTGTTATCTTGAAAAAAATTGTGTGGTTATTTTGAGAAAACAGCTTTTAAAAAATACGCATAGTTGTTCCTGGCCTTTGTAAGAAAGGATAAAAATACTTTTAAAAGCTTTGCCACTTTGATTAAAAAAAATATCCCGAGCAAACTGTCAATGATACTCTGGTAGACTTATTGAACTAACCAAGAATTTTTGAAAAAGGTTTCAGGCCATTTTAAATGTTTCAGTGCAGTAATTCAAAGGGGTTTATTTGTGCTGTAAACTTATATTTTTCAATGAGAGTTGTCGGTTCTACAAAATATTAGAAAATTTAAATGGCGTTTAATCCCAGATTTTGGCAGTTTTATTTAATGCTGTATATGATGATCTTAAGAGTCGTAGTATGTGTACATCACAAACACGTGGATTTGCTATTTAATTGAGGAGCACAGATTTACCTTCACAGTAAAAATGTGCTAGCTAACCCTGGGTTTACACTGGGGCCATGATGTTCAAGAAAGCAAGGACCTCCACAATTTGAGCATGGTTGGAGTACGATTGGGGTATATAAAGAGAGCCAGGGTGCATCCAAGAGATGAAATTTAAAGGAATTGTGAACTCATCAAGATCGCCTGTGATGGCACATGAAAGTCTGTTTGGCTCTGTTAAACTGTGAGTCCCATGGTCTATCATGGTTGGAGTCGTATTGTAAAAATTCCTAAGTTTTGACAGGCTAAGTCATCATGATTACATTCACCAAGTTCCCTCAATTTCATCAGGTTTTCACCAAGTTCCCTTAAAAATCATCACGATTCCACCAAGTTTCTGAAGATCATGATTCCACCAGGTTCCCTCAAAATCATTACGATTCCACCAGGTTCCCTCAAAATCATCACGATTCCACCAGGCTCCCTCAGGATCATCATGATTCCACCAGGCTCCCTCAGGATCATCACGATTCCACCAGGTTCCCTCAAGATCATTAAGATTCAACCTGGTTCCCCCAAGATCATCACTATTCAACCAGGTTCCCTCAATATCATCACAAGCTGATCCTATGACCGCCCACCCTCATCACAGGTCTCTCAAATTGTGGACGTCATGGCTCCAATGTAAATCCAGGGTAATTATCCCACCAAGTTCCCTCAAGATCATCAAGTTTCCACCAAGTTTCCTCAAAATAATCACAATTCTTCCAAGTTTCCAGAGGGTCATCAGGTTTCCACCAAGTTTCCACCAGGTTCCCTCAAGATCAGCAAATTTCCACCAAGTTAACTCAAGATCATAAAGTTTCCTCCAACTTCACTCAATGTTATCATGATTCGATCGCACAATCTCCCATATTCATCTCAAATCTCTCAAATTGTGGGCATCATGATTCCAGTGTAAGCCCAGCGTAATTAAGATTTTATCTTGTATCCAGCCAAAAATTCTGTTTGCACTTGTTTTTGGAATAATACACCATTTACGAACATTAATTCATTCATTTTTTAAAGAAGATTAGTCCTTATTAGAGTCATGGGAAGGTTGGCGCCCATCTCAGCTGACTCTGTGAAGGCAGAGTATACCCTAGACAGCTCGCAAGGCCCAATGTAATGGCCCCATTTCACTGGAGCGCGGCAGACTTGTGGAAGCAAAACTGTAGGCATCCATCCTCCAATGTTCCTCAGTTGTTTCTCAGTCATTCCGTCATCTTCCGTATCCTTCCGTACGATTTCGAAGGTATTCCTCCTCTTCCGTCAGCTTTTGAACATGTTCGCACGTTCACAGAAAAATTTTCCGACAGTGTTTCCTCACGTTCCGCAGTCCTTCCGCAAACGTTCCGTCATCGTTCCTTTTATTTCGCAAGTCTTCCGTGAACGTTCTGCGAACATTCCTCCTTCTTATAGGTGGTCAAAAGCAGCCACAGAATCCCCAAGGAATACTCACGGAACATTTGCGGAATGGTTGCGGATAACACGGAAGACTTGCGGAACACTCAAGGAAGTCACTTCTACTATAAATATTAAATTATTCCAGTTCATTTTTTTCTGTTTTCCTGTTCATATAATAAAGTTTTAAAGTTATATCACTGTGGTTTGGACTTGTGTGCATGATTTTTAGTCTGGAATGATTTATTGAGGTGCAAATAAAAGGAATGTATTGATATTATTGATATTAAACATATTAACATATGTTAAATTTTAAATTAATTGTAAATTATAAACATATTTCACATTAGAAACATATGGTAAATTACAAACATGTGGTAAATTTTAAATTTATTGTACATTATAAACATATTGTATGCATGAGAGAAGGAGCTTCCTTGGCCATTCTGCAGATTTATAGGTGGAATCAGAAGCAACTCTTTTGATCTTTGCCGATTTTTCCGTGTTGAAACGCGGTTATGCCGGCTATTCCTCGCTCATTCCGTGTTGAACGTGAACGTTCCGCCTTCACTCCGCATGTTCCGAGATCATTCCATGGGTCTTCCTTCTAAAAAGGAGTAATTCCGCTGTCGTTCCGTAAACATTCCGCCCTTCCCGTGAACATTCTGTGAATTATCCGAGGGTCTTCCGTTGCTCTCCACACTGGTTCTGAGAGTGATCCGGGCGATTTTACGCATGTATTCCGACATTGTACTACGGTCTTTCCGTGTCCTTTCCACGCATTTTGTGATCATTTCAAGTGTGTTCCGAAGGTGCAATTTTCTGTAGTTTTTTGATGCATTTTCCGTGTAAAAATGCCAAAGCTCCTCCACAGAGTGCGTTCCGCGCCTTTCCGCCATGATCCTTGCATTCCGCGCTCCAGTGAAATAGGGGTATAAGAGTGAATGTGTAAAACTATTAATATTGTTGAAAGAATGTTTTTTTGATGATGGCTTGTGTATTCTTTCATGTTTTACATGGCGTGCTATTCCCAAAACAAGATCAAAAAGACAATTTGGCAAAGTATAAGATTTTAAATCTTGAACAGATAGTACATTTTTGCAGTGTTATAGTGTCATTTAATGGTTGATAATTATTAAGCATCTATACCGTATAGACACACGCACATTCATACTGCCATCACATTTGAAATGCATGAGACCTGCTTCGGGCCTGTATATTCTTGTATATTTTCCCCACATAATAATATAATTGTTTTATTCTCTATTTGCATGGTAGTTGGTGTTCTAGTAGAATAGCATACCACATAGGCATAGCTTTTTAGTTTGAGAAAGCTGCTAAAGGTTAGTAGTGACAAAAAGGTACAGTATTTCAACTGTGAGTATTTGCTGTGTCTACAAGTTTTTTCTTGATGTGTTTGGGACTGGGTTGTATCTTCCTTTTTTTTTTTCTTAAAGAGAATACAAGGTGTCTATGTACCTTGTTGAGAATCTATACAAGTCTACCTCAGGATGTTGAAATGTAAGTGGACCTGGACTGACTGTGTCCAATTAAATGTGTTATGTGAAAGGTGTGTGTTTGAGAGAGAAAGAGAGAGAGAGAGAGAGAAAGAGAGAGAGAGTGTGTGTGTGTGTGTGTGTGTGTGTGTGTGTGTGTGTGTGTGTGTGTGTGTGTGTGTGCATGTGTGCATGTTATTTAGTTTTTAGTGCTGAAATATTTTTTAAGTGTAATAGAAAAGTCAGTTGTTGAGACTTGGATTGCAAATTCTTTTGCAAGATATAAGTGACTGTAGAATAAAAGCTGTTCTGAAATGCTGTTCGAGGTTAAAATACACACAGTAGTGGTTTGTGTGAACTATTGTATGAATGGATATTACACGAGAAATAAAAATCACATGATTTAGAACACACCGAGTAAATAATCCCAAACCAGAAGACTGCATTTCATTGTTTTAATACAATAAACAGTGTAGTAGTACACCAGTAGTACACCCTACAAGGTCGCACTGTTTGCCGCTTTTAGCCAGTCATGCTGCGTCGTTCCTGGAAATTTTATTTATTTTAGCTGACAACGGATAGTCAATTGAATGACAGGAAAGATAATAAGTTTGCTCACTCTAAATGCATCTTCTGATCACATGGATGCTTTGAAAATTTTACATGCAAACCAGCCTGCAATAACTCCATTAGCATCTTAGTTCAAAACCCAATCATCACCCCCGCAAGTTACGAACACCCACCACAGAAGATTGATATACATTTTTGGCCAGGACCCCTTAAAGAAAATATCATTCAGCTTGTCTAGATTGTGTTCACTGGTGGTCCGGTGATAAGGTGCTTGATTACCAATCTCATGTCTGGAGGTTCAAACCCCACTGTGAACTGTCACTGCTGTCCCTCCAGTGCAACTAACTGGGTTATCAAAGGTCTGTGGTGAGAGGTTCATGAAAAAGAACCATTGCTGACTTTCATCAAGAGCAGCACAGCCATCAGCGTTGTGAACAGTGTTGTTTGAACAGCCAACAATTGTGCCCTGATAATGTCGGAATTCCACGAATGGCAGGCTTCACATGTCGTCCTATGAGTAACATGAGGTCATAAGTGGCATTGTGAATTAAAAGTGAAATTGTGGGTGTTGTTATTTCATACACATTCAATTTACTGCAAACAAAATTATTATTGAGTGATTTTTTTTTTTTTTTTCATTCTTTAATTTCAAACTTTCAAATGCGTTTTCCCTAAAGAACACTAAAGAATACAAAACAATACCAATGTCACGTACAACCTTGTGTTGCTCATGGGACGATATAGTCACCATGTTGGATGTAAGCTGATGTCAAAGAGGCTTTAATGCATTTCTTTTGAGGTTTTGATTGGTGGGTGGCACGGTGACATAGTGCATCCGCCTCACAGCAAGAAGGTCCTGGGTTTGAATCTTGATGTTTTCGTGTGGAGCTTGCATGGCTTTCCCGATGCCTGGGTGATTTTCTTCTGGGTACTTTGGCTTCCTCCCACAGTCCAAAGACATTCATTCCATCATTTTCTGAACTGCATAATCCTAATTAGAGCTGTGTGGAGGCTTGTGCCCATCTCAGCCTACTCTAGAAGAGGGCAGAGCACACCCAGGGCAGCTCACCAGGAAATTTCAGGGCAGAAACACGCTGACGGCTAAGCAGCCCACTCTTTATGAAAGTCGGTGGGACAGTGAGAGACATGGCCAGCCTTTGATAACCCAGTTAGCTACACTGGGGTCAGACATGCACATTCAGCTAACTGGCTGTTCAGGATAACTCGTGTGTGTGTGTGTGTGTGTGTGTGTGTGTGTGTGTGGGTGGGTGTGTGTGTGTGTTGGGTTGATGATGGTCAAGACAAGCTGTTCAGGGCGTACCCTGTGAACGCCCCATGTCAGCCGAGATGGGCTCTAACCTCTCCTTAATGTAGCAGGATTAAGAAATTAGGGAAATGAGTGTGTAAGTGATGATGGGTGTTTTGATTGGCTGAAATCAAAATCGAGTGAAAAGAGGGTCTGGTTTGATTCCCCCATTATCTTGATATTCCAAGGGGCAACTCAGGCATTTGAAACAAATTGGAGCAATATGCAGTTATCTGGTTTGGGAAGATGAAATAATGATCTTTTGTCCTGTATGTGTGTGTGAGTGTGTGTGTGTGTGTGTGTGTGTGTGTGTGTGTGTGTGTGTGTGTGCTAATCCATGCATGTTCTTTTCCTTTAAAGATAAGCATCTGACTACCGTAAACAAATCATGTGGAACAATTTGTCCAGATATTTTACAATGTGCCTATATAAACTTTATTTCGCACAGTGGGTACTCTTTCAAGCCATCGAAAATAAACACATTTCCAAAATCTATACATTGAAATAAAAGGTATTTTCTGATTGTTTCTAATCATTTTAATGGTATATTATATATTTAATAATCGATGCCTCTGCTTTTTGTTTACAAATTGCAAACAGGAATCACATGCCATTCATAGAATATTCGTTACAGCTCGAGTCTGTGTTGTGTGTTTATGTAACCGTAACGCTTGTGCATTACATTCAGTGTTCAGTGAAGATTAAAATGTCATATTTAGTATTCAAATGACCAAAGAATGTAGCCATGTTGTGGCAAACTTGTGGTTTCCTTCTGGAGCCCGTCTGAATGGCCAACAGTCACCCGAGTATGTGGGCTCAGCTATCAGCTTTATCTTTTTTTTTTTTTTTTTTTTTCCAACATAATGTGATAAAGCATGCAAAGAATGTTGCGACCAAGAATGTTGTGGTGTGACTGTTCACTACTTGCTTTCTAGTTAATAAATATCTTTAAATATTGATTAATTGTTGCCTGTTTTGCGTTTTATCGTCAAAGAAATATTTTGTACATATCCATGCCAGTAAATGTCTGTTTTAATGTCTTTCATCTGGCGTGAATTATTCGGTTTCACCTCTCATGACTGCTTCTGGACACCTCCTTCACTTGATCACGCAGGCTGATACCTGTCACTCCTACCCGGGGGTTGATTTTCCCTAGAAGTACCACACTAATCCACATCTCCAGGGTTGAATATGGATTTCCTCACACACAACACGCCGTTTTTCCTCCTCAGTCAGATGGCCGAGCAGATTAACCATACCGCAACACAGGACACACGCCCAGCAACCAATACCCGCATCTCTTTGAAAGCTATCCATCGCCCTCAGAATACTGTTGTCCAAACTTACTGTATACCTGAGTGCTGATTCTACTTGAAAGGAACTCATTGACACCTTTCTCCTAATACTGTGATCCTGCAACCACAAGAGAATTAATTAGTAAGTGAGTGAGGGTGGGATGAGTGTATCTGCTCATTTGAACATAAATTGATATTCCTTTTTTTTTTTTTTTTAGTGGTCCATGCCTGAGACCTGTATTTAATTTTATTTTCTAACCCGCTTAATCCTCATTGTTGTCACAGGGAGGCTGATGCCCATCTCAGCCCACTCTGGGTGAGGGTGGCATTCACCTTGGACAGCTCTCCAGGCCATCACAGAGCCAATAGACATACATACAACCTTTGGCAACCACACTCACAACTAGGGGTGATTTGGTACAGCCAATTAGCCAACTGTGCATGTTTTTGGACTCTGGGAGGAAACCAGAATACAGTACCTGGAGGAAACCCAGGCAAGCACAGCAAGAACTTGCAAACTCCACACAGAAATGCCCGAGCCTGTGAATCACACCCATTCATGCACTGAGGTGGACATGCCAGCCACTGCCACCGTGCCACCCATACACATAATTAATACATTTATTTTAATTTATTATTATTAGTAGTAGTAGTAATAGTAGTACAGTATTATTATTATTATTATTAGTAGTAGTAGTAGTGGTATTATTTTTATTATTAGTAGTGGTAGTACAGTACTGTTGTTGTTATTATTATTATTATTATTATTATTATTAATAGTAGTAGTAGTAGTAGAGGTAGTAGTACTATTGTTATTATTATGATGGCTCGCCACACTGAGAAAATCTCCCCAGAGTGTTTTGCAGACAGGGGGCGGTGTTTCTCACGCCTTTCCGTGACAGACAGGGATTTTTTT
>CM045731.1:60311416-60413916 GCA_024760905.1 Plotosus lineatus | reverse complement strand
ATAATCCGCGAGTTCTGTACCCGTAAGTAAAACCCTATGTATCATGTCACATGTGCGAATGAGCAGCCGGAAGTAAAATACTATGTATCTATTATATGCTTGAAAATATACTTCTTAAACACATTCTATAGACAGTCTTACTCATTAATACAGTATTAATGTAGTAAAATATAGTAATGATTAAGAAAAACTTTTCAATTTTTACTCTTATTTTTATTGGTGATAAAATATAAACATTATACAGCATATACTGTTGTAAAGCCCTCGTTTTAAAATCTTTTTCAATTATTATTCCAGTACAGTACCTACGTTAATTCTTAGAATGTTTGTGCGTGAGATTTTATGTTCTGTAGCATGTTTAACAAATGATACCAAAAGGATAAACTTTATTACGCTTCATGTCCTTTTACATTGAACTTAGAGTAATGTCTTGGAGTGACGTCTCCAAGATGGCGCTGCCTCGAGGGCAACGTTGTGGAGTTCTCAGAGTCAAATTGTTTCTTTGTTCGTTTTAATTTGTTTTATTTGTTTGTTCATGTTTTGCACTATGCTCATCTATGATTGGTCGACCCTACTACAGATATGAGTATCTTTAGCTTTGGGCAGCTAAGCACGCAACAACTTCTATCGTGAGCTGCTGTGCTATGCTATGCTATGGGAGCTCAATGCTAACAATAAGCCCAGGCGGAGTTCTCAAATTCTCCGGTGCTTGGTTAGCACTTCCAGCCTTACTGCTTGAAAATGTTCAGTCCCTGCGAAACAAGATGGATGAGCTTCATGCTCAGATTGCAGCGCAGAGGGATCTACAGGACTGTGTTTCTGTGAAACATGGCTCGAGGAGAGTACACCCGATGAGGCGATTGCTCCACTCGGCTCCACGGCCTTCATCCCCTGCAAGCCCAAGCGCTGGAGTCGTCGTTCGGCCCCTTCCCGCCTGGGCTTCTTTATTAGCTGGGATGCGGCTCACATTGAGCTGCCTACCACAGCATGTTAGCTCTGCTTAGTTATACACGCTCAAAGATACAGTAGGTTTTGCACTCGCGGTTTGAGTACACGCGGTCTGCTCAGCAACCGGCACGTGATTCAAATTCGGACAATGGCGGTCCTCCTTTCTGCTGATTGGTTGAGCTGATGTCCCGCCCCTTTTTACTCATTCGCGCACAAGTTGTCAATGAGCCTCTTTTTTATGTGTTTAGTTACCAGTTAAGCTCTATGATACCACTCAAACACTGTGTCTTCTCTGGCTAAGCGATAGAAAACGCTTGCTGTCTCTTCTGAAGAAATAAGACTTTCTCCTTTCTTTGAACTGTTGTATGAAAATCTTTTTCCAAGTTCATATTTATGTGAGATTTTATGTTCTGTAGTATGTTTAACAGTACTCTTCATGTCCTTTTACATTGAAGTTGGAGTAACGTGTCCAAGATGGCACTGCCCAGAGGGCGACGTAACGGAGTTCTCAGAGTCAAATTGTTTCTTTGTTCGTTTTAAGTTGTTTGATTTGTTCATGTTTTGCACTATGTTCGTCTATGAGCAGCTTCGGGCAACTAAGCATGCAATAATCTTCTATCCTATGCTACAGAGCTCCATGCTAGCAGTTGGCTAGCGGCTACCAGCTGAGCCCGGAGCTCTGATAGGCTTGGTTAGCACTTCCGGCCAGACTGGGATAGCTGGGATGCGGCTTGCTGCCTACCATAGCATGTCAGTTCTGCTTAGTTATACACTGCTAAGTTATAACTAAGCACGCTCAACTTGGCTTGTTCGCCGGGATGCGGCTCTATAGCATACTAGCTCTGCTAGCCGCGTCCCGGCTAACAAAGAAGCCAAGGCGGGAAGGGGCCGAACGATGACTCCGGCGCTTGGAATAGCACGGGATGAAGGCCGTGTAGCCGGCTGGTATAATCGCCTTATCGTGTGTACTCTCCTCGAGCCATGTTTCACAGAAACACAGTCCTGTAGATCCCTCTGCGCTGCAATCTGAGCATGAAGCTCGTCCATCTTTTTTCGCAGGGAATGAACATTTTCAAGTACGTTGTATGGCCGGAAGTGCTAACCAAGCCTCTCAGAGCTCCGCCTGGGCCTAGCTGCTAACCGCTAGCATTGAGCTCCTAACTAAGCATGCCGGAAAATCTCAAAACTCCGCCTGGGCATAGCATCGCTGCTCAAGATATAATTTATTGCCTGAAGCTGTTCATGCTGTAGTAGGGTCGACTGATCATAGACGAGCATAGTGGAAACCATAAACAAACAAATTAAAACGAACAAAAACAATTTGACTCTGAAAACTCCACGAGGTTGCCCTCTAGGCATCGCCATCTTGGAGACGTCACTCCAACACATTACTCTAAGTTACTAAATTACTCTAATTTATTACTAAATATCACAGTGCAAAATTAAAAAGTTTTTCTTAATCATGACTACATTTTTCTACATTAATACTGTATTAATGAGTAAGACTGTCTGTGGAATGTGTTTAAGAAGCATATTTTAGCGCAGAACCGTACCCTCGCGAATGTCAAGGGCCTGCTGTAGTAGAGTCGACCGGTCGTAGACGAGCATAGTGCAAAACATGAACAAACAAAACAACAAATAAAATGAACCATAGCATGTTGGCTCCGCTGATAGCATGTTGGCTCCGCTGATAGCATGTTGGCTCCGCTGATAGCATGTTGGCTCCGCTGATAGCATGTTGGCTCCGCTGATAGCATGTTGGCTCTGCTTAGTTATACACGCCCGAAGATACTCCGATCTTATAGCTGTAGTAGAGTCGACCGGTTGTAGACGAGCATAGTGCAAAACATGAACAAATAAAACAAATTAAAACGAACAAAGAAACAATTTGACTCTGAGAACTCCGTGACGTCGCCCTCTGGGCAGCGCCATCTTGGAGACGTCACTCCAACTTTAATGTAAAAGGACATGAAGCATAATAAAGTTTATCCTTTTGGTATCGTTTGTTAAACATGCTACAGAACATAAAATCTCACGCACAAACATGAACTTAGGTACTGTACTTGAATAATAATTGAAAAAGATTTTAATACAACAGTTCAGAGAAAACTGTCGTTTCTCAGGAGAAAGTCTTATTTCTTCAGAAGAGACATCCAGCGTTCTCTATCGCTTAGCCAGAGAAGACGCATAGCGTTTGAGTGGTATCATAGAGCTTAACTGGTAATTAAAACACACAAAAAAAGAGGCTCATTGACAACTTGTGCGAGAATGAGAGAAAAAAGGGGTGGGACATCAGCTCAACCAATCAGGAGAAAGGAAGACAGCCATTGGCTGAATTTGAATCATGTGCCGGTTGCTCGGCAGTCAGCGAATACTCAAACCGTGGGTGCAAAACTGTGAATAGTCAATGGCATACTGTACTTCAGTTGTGTGTAATGAATCTAAAATATATGAAAGTATAATGTTTATCAGTACATTACAGAAAATAATGAACTTTATCACAATATGCTAATTTTTTGAGAAGGACCTGTGTGCGTGTGTATGTGTGTGTCTATGTGTGTGTGTGTGTGTGTGTGTGTGTGTGTATGTGTGTGTGTGTGTGTATATATATATATATATATATATACA
This sequence comes from Plotosus lineatus, assembly GCA_024760905.1. Lineage (NCBI taxonomy): Eukaryota > Metazoa > Chordata > Actinopteri > Siluriformes > Plotosidae > Plotosus > Plotosus lineatus. Next base: position 60,410,340 of record CM045731.1, on the reverse strand, counting down.
CACACACACACACACACATACAGTCGGCCCCCAAGTCACGAAGACCCCTTTGTACGAAATCCCCGGATTACGTAAAACATTTTCCTGAGTTTCCGTCCCCGAAATACGAAACAACCCCCTCTTATGAAAAGAAACTCAAAATTCAAACGCACCAATCAAAATTTCCATGACGCGGGAGTTGCTCTCTCATTGGCTGTCTCGCAACATCCCGCCCCGCTGGCCTCCCAGATAGAGACAGAAGGAAGTAAATGTTTAATAAATGTGGGCGCATTTAAGCTTATCTGGCATCCGGATCCCTCAAGGAATCAAATTAAAGTTGAGTTTGTCAAGCAGGGAATGCGCTTTGAATTCCACGTCTTGTGGGCGTGGCCCGCAGCGCGCGTGTGAGGGAAGGAGATAGTGAGAGAGAAAGAGAGAGAGAGGTGTGTGTGTTAATAAAAATGTTTAATAATGGTTTCATTAATAAATATGTTAATAAAATAGTTAAATATGTTAATAAAATGGTTCAATGTTTTAATAAATAATTTTCTTTTACTTTTAACACATTTCATACAAAATTGGTGTACTTTTTTCATTTTTAAAAGGTTTATGGGGTTTATCCAGTCCAAGGACTGAAGCCATGGAACGAATTAGGCGTTTAACATGTAAGATGTGTGACCTACTTATGAAATCCCCGCTATACGAAAGTGGCTCTGGAACGGATTAATTTCGTAAGTTGGGGGCCGACTGTATTACTGTATACGATGAACTATTATTGCATGGTTATGGCTCGGGGTCTGGATATACTTGAGGCTGCATAACCTGAAATGTTGTGGATTTTGCTGCTACTTAAGCAGTGTACTGAGCACACGAATTTTGGGGACTCCACCAGGTGGCAGTGCGAGAAATCTTTATTTCAGTTCTGTAGCATGTGATATGTCTATGCTAAGCATATACAGCTAAAATCCATTTGTAAATGAGAACCAACCCTGTATTTGAGTTTGTGGATTTGAAGCGTACATTTCAGGGTCTGAGTCTGTTTGGAGGGGTCGCATATGTGTGAGAATGCCGACTAATCACATCGACGATCGTTTTGCCTGCTGATAGAGACCACGTGTATCTATCTATATATATATATATATATATATATATATATAAGCTTTAAGAACACAGTAAATGACAGGAATGAATTTTCATTCATTTGCAGAACTTCTTAATTCTAGTCGGGTTTCGGGGAGGATTGAGTATCCCAGTCGACAGTAGGAAAAAGCAGGGTGTACCCTGAACAGCTTCCATCCCGGGGCAGCACAAAACTATTCATGCTCACTCTTACCAAGGATAATGTGGAATTTTGCCTGATGAGGCCAGTTTGCCTGATGTGCGTGTCTTTGGATTGTGGGAGGAAAGCGATGCAAAGACGGGGAGAACCTGGAAACTCCACAAAGAGACACCCATGCAAAGCCTGGAACTCGTCCCAGATCTTTCTTGTGATTAGGTTGACATGTCACCCACTATATCACTGTGCTAACCTGCATAATTACTATGGGAGGAAACTCATACAAGCAAGAGGAGAACCTGCAAACTCCACAAAGAAGCATTTGAGCCTAGTAATCGAACCCAGGACCTTCTTGCTGTGACGTGCTATCCATTACGCCACCATGCTTCCCTAAATGTTTTTTTATACTAATTGTGACTGCAACAAACTATAGTTTTTTATTTATTCATCAGAGAATGTTGACATTTTTATATTTATTCAATATTGAAAATTATGTGACATCTTATAGATACGCAGGATTAAAAGCACCCATAGTAATGTGAGTGATAAACTGACGGCGTTTCATTTCTTGGTCCTAAATCGTTATTTATGGTGAAATCTATCATGCATGCTTCACAGAAAGAGATGAAGGATCTCCTTGTACTTCGAGGCTCTTGAGAACTTCAGCTGATCAGTTACTATCACTGTCCAAAGATTGTGCACTTTTGGAATATCACCCTAAAGCTAAAACAATCCAATCCCTCTAGTACTGTACTTAAATTTCTGAAGTCACTAGAACATTGCAGACACTCATTTTGCATATGAATTGAGTCGCCATGATCATTTGCGTACTTTAACGTATGACACAAAGAAGAAAGATTTTCCTGAGGACACTTTGAATTGAGTTAATATGTATTCATAAATAATATATTGGGAGTAAAATATGGAGACATGGGGCAGTGGTGGTCTAGTGGTATAGGGCGCTGGATCGCTGATGCAAAGGTTGGGGGTTCAAGTCCCACTCTCCACAAGGTTGTCGTCTCCCCCCCCATCCCCCCAATGGAGCTAACTGGGTTATCAAAGGCCGGCCATGTCTCTCACTGTCTATGGTGTGAGGCATGTAAAAGAACCATTGCTGACTTTCGACAAGAGTAGGCTGCAAAGCCGTCGTCGTGCTTCCGCCCTGCGATGGCCTGGCGAGCTGTCCAGGGTGTACTCTGCCCTCGCCGGAAGTTGGCTGGGATGGGCACCAGCCTCCCCGCGACCCAATTTAGGATTAAGCGGGTACAGAAAATGAACTGAACTGATATGGAAACATGTCCATAATCCAACTCTGAAGTTTCCTTTAGTGACAAAGAACCATGTTTGTTAAAAGGGACCTTGACACACTAAACCCAGTAAACTAGAACTCGCACTGCAGTATTTTACTGACAGCAGTAAAGAAATATCTTTTTTTGAGACAGAGAGAGAGAGAGAGAGAGTGTGTATGTGTGCGTGAGTGAGTGAATGAAAGGGTGAGAAAGAGTGAGGGAGTGCGATTGAGTGTTTTAGTCTGTGAGCAAGAGGGAGAGTTCAATCATCCCTTACCCAAAACAAAACAAAAAATTATTACAGATGCTCCCTGACTTACGTTTTTAATTGGTTCCGGACGGCCGAACGTAAGTTGAAAGTGAACGTAAGTTGTTACTATGACGTGTGACGCATGACGCTCATACGGCCCTCTCAATAAATTGAATAGTAGTGGGCAATTTGAGAAGAGTAACAGGCGGGCAATTATGCGTGAGCAGAGCGATGGCGGCACAAGCCGAAAATTTTGTATATTTAGATATTAAATGGTGCGTTCTGGTGTATTCTGACTGCAAAAATATGATAGATTTAGCAGTGCTTCTCAAGGTTAGTACATTGTAATGATGTATGTGACTGTTATTACCAATCACCTTGAAGTAGGCCTGCTATATAGGCACTATATTATATAATTTTATTTCAAGGATTTGATTTCCTGTGCTCAAGCAGTGTTACTAATCATAGAAATCATTTTCCCAATATTTTATAGAATTTTATAGGCTTTATATATTGTCAGTTGGTCCCACTTTCAAGTTTGGCAAAATTTGCTTAGCTTTACAATTCCATAAACATGGGAGACTTCTGTGAAAACATTACTTATTAAATTGGAAAAAAAATATATGAAAAGTTCATAGATACACATATAAAATATAAAGGTAAGTTAATCTTTGAGTTCATACAGTCTCCTCTGTTTGGTTTCCTTCCAAACATTCAGTGCTTTTTCAAAATCTACACTTGCTGCCAACTGCACAGTCATAAGTTTGTGTTGTGTTTGGACTTGCAGCCTGTTTCTTTTTTTTGTGAGGATTTTGTTTTGTGTTGAGAATCCCCTCTCACATCCTGCTGTGTGCACTGCTGATGTCAAGGCAAGTTGTGCTAATCTGATCAGATTTGGAAACTCTGCCTTATGATACTGGTTGATCAGGCCCCATAGATGGCTCAGCTTGTCTCTTGGGTATCTTTCTGCAAGAACCACCTTCTTCAATAGTCTCCACTCTTTCTTTGTTGCTGCTGGTGAGATGATTGCTTCAGATGTCTTTGACTTACTGCTGTCATCATCCTCCACCCATGATGAAGTCTTTGAAGAGCCAAAATGTGTGCACAGCATTTCAATTTCATCTTTGCCATACTCTTCAACATCTTTGGTTTGGAAGAAAGACAGTGGTCTCATCCCCAGAACAGAGAAGGCATGGAGGATACTATCTTGAGGGAAGCGCTTTTTAATGTTTCCAATCACTTCGTCAATAAAGTCATTGATGGTTTTGTTCAGTATGAATGGTGATTTGGAGAGATTGTGATATTCTTTGAACACACCATCCACCATATCTTCTTTCAGCTTCATTAGGTGTGGACTTTCCATCTCCTTGATTTGTTCCAGGTCACTGATGCACTGTTCCAGTTTCACCCCAACTAGCGTTACATCTATGTTCTCTGTCTGGAAAAACTGAGAAAGAGCAGTAATGGGTGCCATAGCATCCATCATAACATAAGTCAGTGCAACAAATTTCTCTGTTGCAAATTTTCTTCTAAGTCCTTCAGCCTTTGGATCCTTTGTGTAGTCAATATCCCTGAAATAAATCAGCAAACTCTCAAGAGTCCTATAGACTGATGTGAGATTAAAGTAGCTCAACCATCTAACAGAATGTACTTCCTTGATCTTGAGCACAGGATCATCAATGATCATTTGGATGACCTGCAAGGATGATTGTCTTTTTCTGCTTCCTTTGAAATAGTAGAAGAGATCTGTCAGTGTTTCTTGGTGTTATTTTAATGCCGGGATATTTTCAGCAGCTTGAGAGGTGCAGAGAGCAATTTTAAGTGCGATGCAGTGTACGTTGATCATGTGGGGGCTAGCTCTCTTCAGGATTGCAGCAACGCCATTTTTGTGGCCAGTCATGACTGATGCACCATCGCTCCCAAAGCTCATAACCTTATCCATTGGAACATTTCTTGCCTCAAGTTCTTTCTTTATAGATATGGCAATTCCTTTTCCAGTTGAATCTGTACATTCCACATTTGAGATGTAGTGAGTGGAAGGTTGCATGGCATCGTCGAGGATTTGTGCATACAGAACGAGACGTTTGGTATTTGATGAGTCTGTAGATTCATCTGCTAGAATAGTCATCACAGGGGAATTTTGTAATAGCATTTGTTTTTCATCCTCGATTACTTTAGCTATGCTATCCAACAAATCATGGGCAGTGAAATAAGAGTCGTAGTTCAGTTTGTATTTCTTCAAAATATCCAGGTCAGAAACACCAAGTTCATGCATTAAGTGAATCATGCTGCTGAATTTACTGAATGGCAAATCCTCCACAGACATCCAGTGAATAATTTTTAACAACGCAGTAACGACTTTATCTTTCGTTTCCGACGCCTTGTACTCGATTTTTCTCTTGTTATTGCGTAATGTAGGAATTTCCAGCGCGAGTTTATGTCCTGGGATCTGCACGTGTCTATCCAGAGTGCTTTTTTGGAAATTTGTGCATTTTGCTGCTTTAATCATACCATTAACTTGTTTGTTGTCCGTGCATGCCGAACAATACATAAAATCTCCTTCCTCGTCGTATCGCAACCACACGAACAATCCCAGCCAATGCTTCTGAAATGTCCGAACTTTACTAAGTTTCACTTCAGGTTCGTCCGTTTTATCCGAAGACTTTCGCTTGTTATTTACACTGCTTTTGACAGAGAAAAAACTATCCAGGTTTTGTTGCTTTTTCTGAGACATAACTTTGGAATATTCGGCCTTATTATACTTATTAAATTTAATACTTTTTTTATACTTATTTAATTAATACTTATTAAATCGTCTGCTTACCATGAGGTGAAGGTCGCTCTCGTCTCGCGAGAAAAATTTCGTCTGCTATCAGCCGGTCTCGTCACGCGAGGTTTAGTCACGAGATCAAAACAAAGATGGCGACGATTGTCAAGCGCAGCGAACGGCGATGTTTGTTATTAATAATTTGTCTGCCGTGTAATTTTTTTTGCCATCGGGAAAAAATTGCTTGCGTCCCAAAAACGCACATTGTTTGAAACTGTGTGTTTGGAGGAAAAATCGTGCGTCTAGGACGCCGGACGCAAAGGTAACGAGATGACTGTCGTTACTCCCAAAGAGAACCTCAACATTTTCATCTCTGCTACCTCCAGCTCTGCCTCCTGTCTTTTCCCCAGGGCCACTGTTTCTAAACCAAACAACATCGCTGGCCTCAACACCGCCTGTACACTTTTCCTTTCATTCTTGCCGATACCTTCCTATCACACATCACACCGGACACTTTTCTCCAACCATTCCAACCAGCCTGCACATGCTTCTTCACCTCTTTTCCACACTCTCCATTGCTCTGGATTGTTGAGCCTAAGTACTTAAAATCCTCCACCTTCCTTATCTCTGCCCCCTGTAACCTCACCGTTCCTCTTGGGTCCTTGTCGTTCACACACATGTATTGTTTTACTGCGGCTAACCTTCATTTCTCATTTCATTTCTCTTGCATCATAGTCCATGGGGAATCTTGTCTCACCTCGTCTGTCAACCTGTTCATCACCATAGCAAGCAAGAAGGGGCTCAAAGCTGACTCTTGATGCAGTCCCAACTCTACCTTGAACTCTTTTGTCACACCTCACCACTGTCTTACGTCTCTCATACATGTCCTGCACGACTCTAACATACTTCTCTGCCACTCCAGACTTCCTCATGCAATACCACAGTTCCTCCCTCGGCACCCTGTCATATGCTTTTTCCAGATCCACAAAGGCACAATGCAGCTCCTTCTGACCTTCTCTGTACTTCTCTACTAACATCCTCAAAGCGAATACTACATCTGTGGTGCTCTTTCTTGGCATGAAACCAAACTGTTCACAAATGCTGACCTCTGCCCTAAGTCTAGCTGTGTCTCACTGTACTCCTGTTTACTCTCTTCGGTCCTCTCTGTGTCCCACTTCTTCTTAGCTAACCTCTTCTTTTGTACACACTCCTGCACTTCCTCATTCCACCACCAAGTCTCCTTATCTACTCTCCTTCCAGATGACACACCAAGTATTCTCCTCCCTGTCTCCCTGATCACATTAGCTGTAGTTGTCCAGTCATCTGGAAGCACTTCCTGACCACCCAAAGCCTGTTTCAACTCCTCCTTGAAGATAACAAGACACTCTTCCTTTTTCAGCTTCCACCACTTTGTCTTCTGCTCTGCCTTTGCCTTCTTCACCTTTCTCACCAACAGAGTCATCCTGCACACCACCATCCTATGCTGTTTGGCAACACTCTCACCCAGTACTACTTTGCAGTCACTGACTTCCTTCAAATTACATCTCCTGCACAAGATGTAGTCTACCTGTGTGCTCCTACCTCCACTTTTATAAGTCACTCTATGCTCCTCTCTCTTCTGAAAGAAAGTATTTCCCACTGCCATTTCCACCCTTTTTGCAAAATCTGCCAACATCTGTCCTTCTGTGTTTCTGTCCTGGATACCAAACCTGCCCATCACTTCCTCGTCCCCTCTGTTTCCTGCACCAACATGTCCATTGAAATCTGTCCCAGTGACTACTCTTTCATCTCTGGGGGTATTCTGCATCACTTCATCTAAGTCATTCCAGAATCTCTCCTTCTCTTCTTGCTCACATCCTGTCTGTGGGGCATAAGCACTAACAACATTGAACATCATGCCTTCAATTTCTAACTTGAGACTCATCACTCTGTCTGACACTCTTTTCACTTCTAGAACATTCCTGACAAACTCCTCCTTCAAGATGACTCCTACTCTATTTCTCTTCCCATCCACACCATGAAAAAACCGCTTAAACCCTGCTCCTAAGCTTCTAGCCTTGCTACCTTTCCACCTGGTCTCCTGAACACGCAGTATGTCCATTTTCCTCCTCTGCATCATGTCAGCCAGCTCTCTACCTTTTCCTGTCATAGTTCCAACATTCAAAGTCCCTACTTTCAGTTCTAGACTCCTGCCTTTCCTCTTCTCTCTCTCTGCCTACGGACATGCCTCCCGCCTCTCCTTCTTCGACGTCTTTGACCAACAGTAGTCCAATTTCCACCAGCACCCTGTTGATTAACAGCACTGATATCGCCAAAAAGTTCACCTTGACAACTTTTTTGTAGCCAGACAAAGATATTTTTTGTCATTGAGCCAGCAATATGGTAAACGTGGTTTTATATAGATCAGAGGGCGGGCCCTGGTAGGCTATCTGTTAACAATCACAACTGTTTACAATTTACCTTGTGTTAGTTGTTTACGTTGTATTTTAGGTCTCTTGCTGAAAAAGTCCTTGATATTTCCTTGCCGCATTGTAAAAATCTGTAAAAAAACATTGTAAAATGGTCTGTCTTCCTTTTGGCTTTTTCCCTTTTACTCGGGAGTCGCCACAGCGAATCATTTGATTTGCACGTTTGATTTAGCAGAGGTTTTTACGTCGGATGCCCTTCCTGTCACAACCCTTTTAGCAAGGGACAGAATCATGCTGACGACTTTGCAGCCTACTCTTTACGAAAGTCAGCAATGGTTCTTTTACATGCCTCACACCATAGACAGTGAGAGACATGGCCCGCCTTTGATAACCCAGTTAGCCGCACTGGAGGGGACAGTGACAACCTTGTGGAAGGTGGGACTCGAACTCCCAACCTTTGGAATAGGCAATCCAGCGCCCTAGACCACCACTGCCCCCACATAACATTGTAAAATAAGATCAAATATATCAAATAATATCAACATTAATTTCAAATAAGTCACTTATTTATACAGTCACTTTACATGAAGCTTAAAACAGTCAATCAACACTTACAACATGTGAAGCGCTCAATACCGAAAGTAGTGTACTTGCTGTGGGTTATACAGACTTCCGGTCTTTCAAGTGCACAAGGGTGCCGTTGAACTTGTTTAGAACACAGCCTGCAGTAATGTGAATCCTAGCAAAGCGGAGCATTCTTTATTTTGTTTAAGTAAATAAACTTTATTCAAGAGATGCATACAAAGAACAAGTACAAATCCTAATGAATATTAATATAAAAATAAGTATACACTGAGGATTGTGCTAAAAGATAATAAATATCTGTAATTGTTCTGTAATTTGTGGATTTAGGTTTTCATTCGTTTTACAACTCTTTGCTTAACTGAGTATGCATTAGATTGCGCCGATCTGAGTAGATAGTTAATTCATCGCTGTGTATGAGACTTGCATCCATGCTAGTAGCTTACACTTCTGATCAACTATATTTGCTGAGGGTTACAAAAGTCAGCAAAGCAGTGTAAATAAAGATCACAGAGACGACATGTTAACACAAGGGTAACACGCTATATAACTGATATATAGGTCTACTATAACTGAGGTCTAGTGGTTAAGGCGCAGGATCACCTATCCTAAGGTTGGGGGTTCGAGTCCCCCACAAGGTTGTCACTGTTCCCCCAGGGCAGCTAACTGGGTTATCAAAGGCAGGCCATGTCTCACTGTCTATGGTGAGAGGCATGTAAAAGAACCATTGCTGACTTTCGTAAAGCGTAGGCTGCAAAGCAGTCAGCGTGTTTCTACTCAAAACCACTCACCAACCCGTACTGAACCAGCGTGGTGAGTTATGGTTCAAACCCACAACTATTAAGGTTGTGGAGGCCATCTGCCAGCAGTGGCATGACAGGCTGATGATGATATATACACTCGGTCTGTAGTTTGTAAACAATGAATGCAGCGTCATTACGTCAGCGTACTACGTAGGTACGTCTAAAACTCAAAATTTGATTTTTTTTTTTTTTTTAAATCGAAAAAATGTACAACGGATGAACATAAGTCGGGGAGCGCTTGTATTATTAACATATGGTTTTAAAAACTGGATGTTTGTCAAAGATATGAGTCTGATTTCAGCTTCAGTTAATTTTAATATCGGACTACAAGGGTTAAAGTGTGAGTATGGCATGAGGGTTAAGGTTAGTAAGGTTATAAGACTAGTATGAGTATTTCAGGAACCTGAATCTGAGATTTCCACCCAATAAAGAAATATTATATATGAGACAGTGTAAGTGACAGTTGTGTGGATGGGAACAGTTTGTTGAAAGCAGTCAGACTGGTTTGTGCTGACGGGTAGATTACAGCACGTCAGTTGCTCTTTACATCTGTCCTCAGCAAAAAAAGCATCTTGGAAGTCCAACCTTAAAGCACTTGAGGTTCAATATGAACGGAAGATCACATCAGGTTCTGCTCCTGTCAACCAAGAACAAGAACCTGAGGTTCCGGTGGGAGTAAAACCTTTTTCTTGTAGAAGCATTTTCAGTTAGTGTGGGCCGGTGGTACAATGGTGAGGGTGCTGGGCTCATGATCAAGTGGTTCTAACGTATCCTCATTAGAAATCATTGAAGTTAAACCACTGGGCAAAGGTCTCAACCACAAGTGTTCATCTGCCACCCAGCAGTATAAATGGGTACCAATGGCAAAAAAAACTGGGAAGGTAACCTGTGATGGATCAGCGTCCCATCCCAGAGGAGTTGAACTCCCTTTGCTTCATGCTACAGAAACTGGCAGTAAGTGCTGACCTTGATACACCACTAGGCTCAGGTGTTAAAGCCCAACAGAGATGTTCTCTTTTTTGGGTCTGTTTAGCCTCCCTGTCAGTCTGAACCAGTCTGACGATCCTCCTCTGACCTCTCTGATCAACAAGATGTTTCCGCCCACTGAACTGCCACTCACTGGATGTTTTTGTTTTTCAGTGATGCAGATGGTGTTTAAATACAGACGCATGATGTTATTATAAAAAAAATGCAGCTGGATCAGGAAAGGGTGTCGGGTCTCAATACTTGATAAAAAGAATTATAGCTTGTCCCATTTATACTTTTTAAATGAATTAACTTAGTAATAGTAGGCACTTTCATTTTGTGCATATTAGTATTTGTGTAGACATAACGTTTATTGCACTCTCTCAATCTGTAGTGGAAGAGGATGGTGAGTAAGCAAGCCAAGTACCAGCTGATTCAAGAGGTGGGCCGAGGCAGCTATGGTGTGGTGTATGAGGCTGTGGTGAAGCGGACAAGAGAGTGCGTCGCCATCAAGAAAATCCGCTGCCACTCACCTGAGAATGTAGAGCTAGCGCTGCGTGAGTTTTGGGCCCTCAGTAGCATCCAAAGCCAGCATCCGAATGTCATTCACCTCAAGGAATGTGTGCTCCAGAGAGGCGGACTGGCTCAGGAGATGAACCACGGTTCCGACTCCTCTTCATACCTGGAGGTATGTGCATAGGTGATGATGAGAATTAATTACATTTATATAAATTTCCATATATTTACACCCAAAGTCTGCAATACAAAGATTTATTTATACAGCTGTGTTCATCTGACTTGAGTATTACATATGGGTGTAATGGTCAGGTAGACAATTCCTCTTGGACTTTTTTATCCATCTGTCTGTGTAACAGCTTAGTCCTACTATGGTCACTCGCAGGCTAGAGCATATTTCAGCCGACATACACCACCCTGAAAAGCTCACCAGATGATGACAGGGCCAAAACACACTCATTCACTGTCACATCTAGGGGCAATTTGGAACTGCCAGTTAACTTACTGTGCATATCTTTGGACTGTGGACTGTGGGAGGAAACTGGCATACCCAGAAGAAACCAAAGAGCAAACGCGGAAACTAAACACAAACACCCTCACCAAGCTCTAGACTCAAACCCATGACTTTCTTGCTTGGAGGTAGATGTATCAACCACTCCACCATCACTGTGCCACCCCTCTGGGATTTTTAATTATCTATTCTAGATATACACTCCCCCCAGTGCAGCTAACTGGGTTATCAAAGGCCAGCCATGTCTCTCACTGTCTATGGTGAGAGGCAGTGTTCATTACAGATCAAAATTTTATGGGGACAAATTGGCCCCTACAGAAAAAAAAACCTGGGGACATTGGCAAAAACTAGGGGTCATAATAACGGGTCAAATTATTATATATTACATTATTACAAGAAACTAATTCAGCTATTTTCTGACAGCTCACTGGTAAAAAACTGGACCTAAATGAGTAAATACTCCAATGTAATGTATAATAATATTTCACAAGATGTATCACATACTACTCTATAAATTTAGTGGTAAAGTAAGTTTATTGCTTTGAAGTTTTAATTTTTTATTTTAGCAGATTAAAGGTAACAACACTTCAAGTTAAAAAGTGGAACAAACTGTTTTTAACAGTCTGTATTTTAATTTAAATCAGGCACATGGCAGAATTAAACAAAACTAAACATTTAAAAATACTTGGAAGTTGACAAAATACAACACAAACTGTTTTTAACCGACAGTAACAGACTTCCAATATTACAATTCAAAGTTTCTGCTATGCTTTCAGGCTGTTGACAGTATTTTCACCTTATTTGCTACAAAAAATATCCCTGTCTTCCTTTCCCTTCCAAACCTTCAGTGCTGAGTAGAAGTCAAAAGACTCCATAGAGCCACCTTCCAGGCTTACCAACATCAAGTCATCCACTCTCTCAGGAGATGGTCTGTTTCTCAATGCAGTTTTAATTATGTTCTGAGAGCTGAAGCCCCTTTCACAGTCAGACAATGTGAACAGGAGCAGTAAGTGCCAAACCAGTGAGAACCAGCAGCTGTCAGTATCACTAACATTACTAACGTTAGCGATTGCAGTCTCAATATGACTAGCAGCAGCAGTACTAGCACTACAAGTGACCACCCCACTGTCACTAGCGGTAGCAATTCAACTAGTATTATCAGTGATATCACTGGAATTAGATACATTTGACACTTGGTTACTAGCACCCCGCATTGTTAATAAATTTCTCTATTTTGAGCACCGTTTTTTCGCTTTGGACGCCATTTTATGTTTCTATAGTAAACATCAGGGGCTGGGTTTGTTTTCACGGATCGCAAGCAAGGGTAGTGTGGGTAAGCACCGGGGCATGCGCATTATATACATGTGTGTTAATTTGGAGCAAAGCGAATGCTGTAAAAGTGGATTCTACACTCGTGTGCACAAAACGAATGAAGTCCATTGCATCATGTTTGCGAAGGAATAGCAGTTGTGATTTGTCAGCTCGGGAGCCACTGGCCAATTACGTGTTATCTTTCATATTACCAACGCTAAGTGCAAATGTCTTCACCGGCATGATTTATTTAGCATTTCTCTGAAAGAGATTAGCTTTTAAAATTAAACAATATAATAAACTAGATTTTCCCGGACATTTTCTATACGCCCGGCTGACACAGGGACATGTAGTTCAATGGGGACACAGGCACAATTAATGCGCCATTGCCGCAATGGCGCAGCCTGTAATGATCACTGGAGAGCCATGTAAAAGAACCATTGCTGACTTTCGTAAAAGAGTAGGCTGCAAAGCTGTCAGCGTGTTTCTGTCCCTTGTTAAAAGGGTTGTGTCAGGAAGGGCATCTGACGTAAAAAAAAACCTATGCCAAATCAAATGTGCGAATTGGATGAGAAAGGGAAAAAGCCGAAACGATAGAAGATGGATGATGATTCTAGATATACACTCATGCCTTGGTTTTACGGACTTTGCTTTAATGGATTTTGGATGCAACGGACAAAATCTGTAGCTTCTGACTGTTCTGGATTGTCCGGACTCGGGCCGTTGTTTCCGAAGGTGACCGCCAGATGACCAGACTGGCTTGAAGAAATCTTGCGCATTTAAATCTATTCATCTATTTTCAATGCCACGTTACTGTGGCGCGAAGCAGAGAGCCAATCCTTTCTGTATGCAGGCGGGTCCGATACCTTGAAACTCTAATTGGACTCACACGCTGCAGTGTTTATGTGACAGGAAGCACGTCCCAAGTTTTGGCAATCAGCTGGTCTGCGGGTTGAAGTTTTTCCATGTCTGTCCATTTGTGTTTGCTTGCCAGCTGTGCTTGGCTTCGTGCAAATGAGCCGATCAAAACAAGGGAAATTTATCTGTTTACACAAAAACACCACGCGCAGTCTGTGGCTGTTGTTATAATCCTATAAAATTAGAGTTTGAAGGTATCGGACCCGCCCACATACTGTCTCAGAGGTCTTCTTCTTCTTTTACTTTCGGCTGCTCCCTTCAGGGGTCGCCACAGCAAATCATCCGCCTCCATCTCACCCTGTCCTCTGCATCTTCTTTTATGACTCCAACGACCTTCATGTCTTCCTTCACCACATCCATAAATCTCTTCTTTGGTCTTCCTAGAGGCTTTCTGCCTGGTAGGTCCAACCTCAGCATCCTACTGCCAATATACTCACTATCCCTCCTCTGTACATGTCCAAACCATCTCAATCTAGCCTCTCTGACTTTGTCTCCAAAACATCTTACATGGGCTGTCCCTCTGATATACTAATTTCTGATCCTATCCATCCTCGTTACTCCCAGAGAGAACCTCAACATTTTCATCTCTGCGACCTCCAGCTCTGCCTTCTGCCTTTTCCTCAGCGCCACTGTTTCTAAGCCATACAACATCGCTGGCCTCACCACCGTCTTGTACACTTTTCCCTTCATTCTTGCTGACACTCTCCTATCGCACATCACACCGGACACTTTTCTCCAACCATTCCAGCCTGCCTGCACACGCTTCTTCACCTCTTTTCCACACTCTCCATTGCTCTGGATTGTTGAGCCTAGGTACTTAAAATCCTCCACCTTCGTTATCTCTGTTCCCTGTAACATCACCATTCCTCCTGGGTCCTTCTCATTTACACAGATGGATTCTGATTTTCTGAGGCTAACCTTCATTGCTCTCCTTTCCAGGGCATACCGCCACCTCTCTAGATTTTCCTCCACTTGTTCTCTGCTCTCACTACAGAGCACAATGTCATCTGCAAACATCAAGTCCATGGAGATTCTTGTCTCACCTCATCTGTCAGCCTGTCAATCACCATAGCAAACAAGAAGGGGCTCAGAGCTGACCCTTGATGCAGTCCCACCTCCACCTTGAACTCTTCTGTCACACCGACAGCACACCTCACCACTGTCTTACATCTGTCATACATGTCCTGCACCACTCTAACATACTTCTCTGCCACTCCAGACTTCCTCATGCAATACCACAGTTCTTCTCTTGGCACCCTGTCATATGCTTTTTCCAGATCAACAAAGGCACAATGTAGCTCCCTCTGGCCTTCTCTGTACTTCTCTATTAACATCCTCAAAGCAAACATTGCATCTGTGGTGCTCTTTCTTGGCATGAAACCAAACTGTTGTTCACAAATGCTGACCTCTGCCCTTAGTCTAGCTTCCACTATTCTTTCCCATAACTTCATCGTATGGCGCATCAAATTTATCCCTCTGTTGTTGCCGCAACTCTGCACGTCTCCCTTGTTCTTATAAATGGGCACCAGCACACGTCTCCTCCACTCCTCCGGCATCTGCTCACTCTCTAGGACCTTGTTGAATGTTCTTGTCAGAAAATCTACTGCTACCTCTCCTAGACACTTCCATACCTCCACAGGTATGTCATCAGGACCAACTGCTTTTCCATTCTTCATCCTCTTCAATGCCCTTCTCACTTCACCCTTACTGATCTTTGCTACATCCTGCTCCTCAATGGTCACCTCTTCTACTCTTTTTTCTCTCTCATTTTCCTCATTCATCAGCTCTTCAAAGTACTCTTTCCATCTTCCCAGCACACTTCTGTCATCAGTCAATACATTTCCCTCTCTGTCCTTTATCAATCTAACTTGCTGCACGTCCTTCCCATCTCTATTTCTCTGCTGTGCCAACATGTATAGATCATTTTCTCCCTCTTTACTGTCCAACCTATCATACAAGTCATCATACTCATCATACATCATACCTCTGTTTGGCCTTAGCCACTGCTACTTTCGCCTTACGCCGTGTCTCCCTGTACTCCTGTTTACTCTCTTCGGTCCGCTCTATGTCCCACTTTTTCTTAGCTAACCTCTTCCTTTGTACACACTCCTGCACTTCCTCATTCCACCACCAAGTCTCCTTATCTACTTTCCTTCCAGAGGATACATCAAGTACTCTCCTACCTGTGTCCCTGATCACATTTGCTGTGGTTGTCCAGTCATTTGGAAGCACTTCCTGACCACCCAAAGCCTGTTTCAACTCCTCTTTGAAGACGACACGACACTCTTCCTTTTTCAACTTCCACCACTTTGTCTTCTGCTCTGCCTTTGCCTTCTTCACCTTCCTCACCATCAGCGTCATCCTGCAGACCACCATCCTATGCTGTTTGGCAACACTCTCACCCACTACTACTTTGCAGTCACTGACTTCCTTCAAATTACATCGCCTACACAAGATGTAGTCTACCTGTGTGCTCCTACCTCCGCTTTTATAAGTCACCCTATGCTCCTGTTTCTTCTGGAAGAAAGTATTCACCACAGCCATTTCCATCCTTTTTGCAAAATCTATCATCTGTCCTTCTGCGTTCCTGTCCTGGATACCAAACTTGTCCATCACTTCCTCGTCCCCTCTGTTGCCTGCACCAACATGTCCATTGAAGTCTGCACCAATGACCACTCTTTCACCTCTGGGGGTACTCTGCATCACTTCATCTAAGTCACTCCAGAATCTCTCCTTCTATTCTAGCTCACATCCTGCCTGTGGGGCATAAGCACTAACAACATTGAGCATTACACCTTCAATTTCTAACTTGAGACTCACCACTCTGTCTGACACTCTTTTCACTTCTGGAACATTCCTGACAAACCCCTCCTTCAAGATGACTCCTACTCCATTTCTCTTCCCATCCACACCATGATAAAATAGCTTTAACCCTACTCCTAAGCTTTTAGCTTTGCTACCTTTCCACCTGGTCTCCTGAACACACAGTATGTCCACCTTCCTCCTCTGCATCATGTCAGCCAGCTCGCTACCTTTTCTTTGCATAGTTCCAACATTCAAAGTCCCCACTCTCAGTCCTAGACTCATGCCTTTCCTCTTCTCCCTCTGCCTACGGACACGCCTCCCACCTCTCCTTCTTTGACGTCTTCGACCAACAGTAGTCCAATTTCCATCAGCACCCTGTTGATTGACAGCACTGTTGGCGGTCGTTGTTAACCCGGGACTCGACCGGTCCGGTATGGGGGTAATACTTCTGATTTGCATCATAAAAGTTTGGCATTGGTTTTACGTCGGATGCCCTTCCTGACACAACCCTCTGCATTTCTCCGGGCTTGGGACCGGCATGAGGGGGAGAGACACTGGTTAGTGCCCCCCCCCCCCCCCCCACACACACACACACCTCATGGCTGCTTTCAATATTAACTTGCTTCCTTGTGAGATTGGAGGTCTTTTCCCACGGAGGACTCTGTTTTAATATCGTGCCGAAATAATCGCCTCCGTCACTGTATTTCCGCTTTAAGGTCTCCTTCTGGTTCAATGTTGTCCTGATTGTAGAGGGGTTTCGGTGATAACGAAATATAACGCTGCATGCTCAATCTCAAAACAAGCCAACAGTCAGCTCTCCTTCACGTATATGACAAACAGGAAGTATGGGTACAGGAAGTATGGGTAACGTTCAGCTGCGTTATCCCTCCTAGCCAATGGGAGGGCAACTCGCAGGATATTGGGAGACAGCCAATGAGAGAGCAACTCGCGCATCGTGTGAAATTTTGATTGTCATGTTTGAATGGCGCATTTGGCACTATTCATAAGAGGAGGTTGTTTTCGTATCCCGGGGACGAAAACTTTGGAAAATGATTCTCGTAACCTGGTATTTTCGTACCCAGGGTGTTTCGTAAGTAGGGGGCCGACTGTGTGTGTGTGTGTGTGTGTGTGTGTGTGTGTGTATATATATATATATATATATATATATATAAAATATGGCTCTCCTCTGAGATGATTGATTTAAAATCTGAGAGGATTAGATTTAAAAATGTGTCTTTTTTTGCTCTCTTAGTCAAAAAGGTTCCCGACCCCTGATCTTATGGTGTACATTTACAGAGTATAGGTACAGGATTTACATTTGCAGATAACATAGTGTGCTTAAGTAAAAGTTTTTCGTAACATAATCGTTGAAATATATGGAATCGCAAACTTCGGACAATTAGGTACTTCGTTCCAGTGTTCCCCCTATTAGTCCGTTAAACTGAGGCATGAGTGTGATGTATAACAAGCTGCATGACTATACTCTGAAAAGCATGATATACAGGACGAGTGCAACAGGTCTGAACATTCTGTACCGGAACAACACATCCTGTATGTTTGTGCTCTGACTTCATGCAGACGAAAGTGTGGATAAACATCACAGTGCAGCTGCTGTTGCCTGAGAGGAGCAGAAGGGCATTTTATACAGTTGTGTGCCATCAAATAGAGAACTGAAGAAAATTAAGAGGGGGGAGAAACACATTGGCCAACACTTTTGTATATTTATCTAGGGTTTTAAAAACAAAACAGAATGACCATATCATGTGATTAGCGATGCATTTGATCTGGTTTTCTTAACAGTTGTGTATTATTTTTGCTTTATATGAAACTAAAAATTACAGATGCATCGTATAGGTGGATTTTACATCTTAGAAAAACGTTCAATCCTTTATGGTTGGCCCAGGTCATCTAGATGAGTAACACACATTATCTTCAGCATGTTTTTTAGCCGATTCCACATTCCAGTAGGATGCACGCAACCACAGCATCCTGTACATGAGTTGATTAACAATCAAGGTTGTCTTTTTAAAATTGCAAATCAGACAGACCCCTGCTAGCAGACACCCAGTATGCTGTCTTAGTTATTAAGGATGATATGGGCTACAAACCTTTGTTTTTAGTCACATATATGTAAATTTTCATTATTATTTTCTCTTGAAAAAATGAATTTCCTCTCTTGAAAATTGTAAATTTTTTCTTGGAGTTAATATAGGATAGAAATACATACATGGACATGTTAGTTTCAGAAATTGTTTCTAATACAACAGGAGTGTATATTTCACTTAGTGGAAGGATTATGAATTGGGTTTGAAGGTTATGGTTGATGCAAAGAATGTATGATTATTATATTCATTGAAAGCTTTAGCAGGCAAAATGAAATGAGTTGTTTGGTCGGATTTGGGCTGCAGCCCTTCAGTTTGACACTTGTGACTTACAGTGACAATACAACTTCAGGGATTTTCATAATTTATTTAAGTCACCTGTTGTACATTAAGAGTGACCTGCTACAAAATAATGCGTTGCTGTAGTCACACTACATTAGGAGGGTCTGGAGGCACGTCCACCCCCCAGAAAATTTTGAAGTCATTTCATGGGTTCTGGTGTAGTATAAATCACAACTTGCCTCACAGTTTGAAGCAATTTTTAGGATCAACTTTAAAAAAAAAAAAAAAAAAAAAAAAGCTAAATATTTCAAATTCCAGTCCATGTGAGCTAATTGGCCTAGCTTTCAAATGAGGGAGAGATGGCACACACTTGCTTTTTTTGTCAATCACACCAGTTGCCAGGTAATTATGGCTACTATAAGCTCATTCATTCGAGCTTGTGGATAACACTTTCCCTCCGAATGTGTTAGACCATCCCAAACATGGCAGGCAATTTAATTGTAAGTCCCCCTAAAAAAATGCTATTGACCATCACACGATGGTCATTACCATGATGGACACGTTTGAGCATGAGACCGTCATTTCTGATCTATTTATTCCATACCTGGATAAGTAATATATATGTAATATCTATATTTCTACTATCAGAATATAACCTTTACTGTGTATATAATTTTCTAGTGCAGCAGTTTTGTTAATCTTGCCATAAATATAAACTTTGATTCTGAATTGATCGGGTCTCTCAGCTTGCTGGTTAAACATGACTGGAATTTGCACTTCCGACTTCGGGCAGATTTTTATTTAATTTATGTGTTCTAATTTCAACATCAACATGTTCTTCAGATGTAAATTAAGACTCCTACTCAGTCTGAGGATATTTGAGTGTTTTGATGAAGAAATCTTAACCTCCATTATATGTTAATGCATACATTCCTGTCTAAAGTCAGCTACTGCATGTGTACTCGAGGCCACGTCCCCAGTCACTCAAGGTAGAACGATCATTATCAATAATAGGATTGTTTATTCATATGATCCGTTTTGTTTTGCACTGAATGAAAAGTACAATACTTTGAATTTTGTATTATACTTTTCCTACATTTTGCCATTTAATACGTTTGACCTCCTTCACAGCTAAAACCATGGTCGATAGCCTACAAATGATGGTTCCAATGGATTAAGCAGGTCATTACACCTTGGTAACAAAAATTTCAGGGTAATGGCTTGGTTGGTTGAATTTTAATGGATGTTCAAAATTTGACAATTTTTGGCATTTTTGTCAAATGTCACCTGTCTGACCCCCTTTAAACCCCAAACCATGGTACATAGTCTAAAACTTCCAATGGATTAAGCAGGTACTTTTCCCTTGAAACAAAAGTATCAATGTATTGAGTTGGTTGGTTAAATTTGAATGAATTTTCAAAGGTTGGTCATTTTCAGTCATTTTTTTCTGTGGCGTAATTTGCAGTTTGAGGAATTTTTGAGGGACACTAACTTCAAAACCTACCTTGTTTACAAAAGAGCCCACTTCTAGCTTTGTGGGGACTTTCATTGACACAATGCTTTCCCTTTCCTGAACATTAACCATAAAACACATTTCCAACTCTAACCTTTACCCTAATTCTAACCTCAAGATAAATATAATCTGAACCATAAACCCAAATCTTAACCTTCAAACAGCATTTTGAAGAAGTGACGCACAGCCAAAGTGTTCTCACTTCCCAAAAATGTCTTCAGCCTGTTTAAAAACCCATTCCAGTCTTAATATTTAGCAAATAAAAGAATGTGTACACTCTGCCTCACACACGCACATACGCGCACAGTGTAACTATTAAATGATTTGCTCAGGGCTGTGCTAGAGTATGATATGAAGAAATGTTCCTTGCACTTAGCTGTCTTTAATATCGTTTTGACGTCATTACAGCCTGCGTGACTGTTGCAGAAATGCAACACTTTTTAAACTATTGTTTCCTCGATCACTTCAGCAACTGACTGGTGGATAGAGAAACATTCAATGCGGCAGGATGTGGCATGATGTACCAGCACTCAGCAGGCACGAGTGATTCTGTTGTTGCTTTGATTCTGATTCATAAACAGCTGACCTGGCACAAATGACCTTGGGATATATTTTTATGAGCAATGCTTCACCCACGGAGGCTTAATTCACTCTATTAGAATATAACTGCATGTGTTTGTATAAAAAGTGTGCATTGCTGCATATTTGAATATGTTCATGCATTACACATGACAGCTGCTGATCTCTTTGTTAAACATTGCAATGTAGGATTATGCACTGTAAGCTGTAATTTATACAGTATAATCACTTCTCTGAAAAGGCTATACAGACGCTCCCCGACGTTTTTAACTGGCTCCAGACGGCCGAACGTAAGTTGAAAGTGAGCGTAAGTTGTTATGGTGACGTGTGACGTATAACACTCATACTGTACTATACATCCATAAATACCATTACCATATCTCATAAAACACCCCTAAATCAATTATTATAAACATAACATTGTAAAATATCAAATATATCAAACAATATATCAAATAATATCAACATTAATTTCAAATAAGTCACTTATTTATACCGAGTTACTTTACAAAAAGCTTAAAACAGCCAATCAATGCTTACAATATGTGAAGCACTCAATACCAAAAGTAGTATACTCTTTCAAGAGATGCATACAAAGAACAAGTACAAATCCAAATGAATAGTAATATAAAAATATGTATACACTCTTAGGATTCTGCTAAAAGATAATAAATATCTGTAATTGTTCTGTAATTTGTGCATTCGGGTTTTCATTCATATTACAACTCTCTTTGCTTAACTGAGTATGCATTAGATTTTGCCGATCTGAGCAAATAGTTAATTCATCTGTGTATGAGACTTGCACCCATGCTAGTAGGCTTACACTTTTGACCAACCATATTTGCTTAGGGTTACAAGAGTCCGCAAAACAGTGTAAACACAAAGATCACCGAGACGACGTCTTAACACAAGGGTAACACACTATATAACGGATATATAGATATACACTCAGTCTGTAGTTTGTAAACAATGAATGCAGCGTCATTACGTCAGCGTACTACGTAGGTATGTCTAAACTCAAAATTTGACTTTTTTTTTTTTTTTTTTTTAAAGTAAAATCGAAAAAACCTAAAACGGATTAACGTAAGTTGGGGAGCGTCTGTAATTTGTTGTTGGTTGTCTTCGAACAAGTCATTGAGGAACTTGCTTGATGCAGGCTTAGCTGCCTTTTTCTGCTCCTTGCTGAAACCCGAGAAGCTGCTGGTACATATGGTTGTAGTCTCTTGGTGACGGATAAAATGTTGTCCTGCTCCTTGTTAAACTGTCCAAGGCTTACTTGGTCTACTTTTCCAGAACCCCATAATAATTAAGTTCATGACAAAAAGAAAGAACAATAACAATTTTTAATCTTTTTTTGTCTGTTTTATTTTATTCTCTTTGGTACTGTTCTGCTCGAGTCTGTGCACAAGCAGCTAAATGTTAGTGAGATAGAATTACACACAGTGGATTGATTTGTGGATTGAATTGCTATCAGCGTTAATCAACACACTCTATTGTCCATTTGGACATAACTTGATTGTTAAGTTATGGAATTTTGTCAGGTTGTACATTTTCCAGTGAGTCTCTGTGTGTGCTAAATATGGGTTATTTTAGAGTTAATGGAGGCAGATTCGAGTTCTGTCTGGGTTACATCAGTATTAATATATTATATACAGTACGAGGAGTATTACATTTACAGTTTGTTTGTTTCTTTAACCTTTGACCCATTGTTGGTGTATGCCAATAAGAACCGCAGCTTAAAAAAAAAAAAAAAAAAAAAAAATTTATATATATATATATATATATATATATATATATATATATATATATATATGTGTGTGTGTGTGTGTGTGTATATGTATGTATTTGGTATCAGACCCGCCCACACACAGAAAGGATTGGCTCTCTGCCTCGCGCCACAGTGATGTGGCATTGAAAGTAGATGAATAGATTTGCTCTGAGCAGTTAGAAAGTGAAGCTGCATCATCTCCTGCTTGGCCTTTTAAGATGCTGGTGCTGCCGGCAGTGAAAACAACTGTCGTATGCCACACTCGCACTACACTTTCATGAATCATGCTTCACGACTTTTGTGGTCGTAAAGTTGACCGGATATAACTCGCATAGGTTGTAAGTCGACGACTCGCTGTATATATGTGTATATACATACATATATACACTGTACACAGTCAGTTCTCTACTTACGAAACCCTCTGGGTACGAAAACTCCAGGTTACAGAAACAATTTTCCTAAATTTTCGTCCTCTTTTTATGAAAACACCCTCTTTTTACGAAAAGCGCCATATGCGCCATTCAGACGTGCCATTCGAAATTCAAACCATGCGCGAGTTGCTCTCTCATTGGCTGTATCCCAGCATCCCACTCCGCTGGCCTCCCATTGGCCAGGAGGCAGCTAATCTGTACCCATACTTCCTGTACCCATACTTCCTATTTGTCACACGTATGAGAGAGTTGAACAGGAATATTGGCATGTGAGTTCTTTTTGAGAGATCATTGCAATGTTATATTTCGTGAACCATCATGGACCAGGAAAATACTGAAAAGCAGAAATACAGTGACGGAGGCGATTATTTCGGCACGATATTGAAGCGAAGGAGCATGTAATTTCACAGGGAGCATGTAACATCTAATTCCGTTTTAAATACAACATCCCGTCCATTTAAACATTTAAATGGAATTGGTCCATCAGTTGCGCGTTGCGTGTGAGCGGAGCCCGCATTCGGAAAAACACCAGAGAGTTGTGTGTGTGTGTGTGTGTGTGTGTGAGCGAGAGAGAGTGCGAGACAGTGTGTGTGTGTGTGTGTGTGAGAGAGAGATTGAGAGAGACTGCGTACAGAGTCAGTCAGAAATGAAAGGAGGCATTCTTTACTCTCTTTCGAGAGAGCACATTGCAGATTATTTTTCGTTTTTTAAGTTGTTTAATTCAGTAAATGTTTAATAAATGTGGCACGCTCCGTCGAATGTGAGCAAAACACGGCTCATCCAGACCTCAGATCCCTCAAGGAATACAAGTTAATGTTGAGTGTGGGCCTCTGATCTATTAAGCAGGGTATGCGCTTTGAATTCCCTGTCTTAAAATGCTTTGGTGTCCTGCGTGTGGACGGAGCCCGCATTCAGCGGAGTGCAGATGTGTATTGTGTGTAATAGAAATAATAAGAAATAGAGTAGGAGTCATCTTGAAGGAGGGGTTGGTCAGGAATGTTCCAGAAGTGAAAAGAGTGTCAGACACAGTGATGAGTCTCAATTTAGAAATTGAAGGCGTGATATTCAATGTTGTTAGTGCTTATGTCCCACAGGCAGGATATGAGCTAGAAGAGAAAGAGAGATTCTGGAGTGAGTTAGATGAAGTGATGCAGAGTAACCCAGAGGTGAAAGAGTGGCTGTTGGTCCAGACTTCAATAGACATGTTGGTGCAGGCAACAGAGGGGACGAGGAAGTGATGGGTAGGCTTGGTATCCAGGACAGGAACACAGGACAGATGTTGATAGATTTTGCAAAAAGGATGGAAATGGCTGTGGTGAATACTTTCTTTCAGAAGAGACAGGATTATAGGTTGACCTATACAAGCGGAGGTAGGAGCACACAGGTAGACTACATCTTGGGGTTGAAGGAAGTCAGTGACTGCAAAGTAATAGTGGATGAGAGTGTTGGCAAACAGCATAGGATGGTGGTATTGCACGATGATACTGATGGTGAGAAAGGTGAAGAAGGCAAAGGCAGAGCAGAAGACAAAGTGGTGGAAGCTGAAAAAGGAAGAGTGTCGTGTTTTCTTCAAGAAGGAGTTGAGACAGGCTTTGGGTGGTCAGGAAGTGCTTCCAGATGACTGGACAACTACAGCTAATGTGATCAGGGAGACAGGTAGGAGAGTACTTGGTGTGTCCTGGAAGGACAGTAGATAAGGAGACTTGGTGGTGGAATGAGTAGGGGAAGGAGTGTGTATAAACAAAGAGGATTGCTAAGAAGAAGTGGGACATTGAGAGGACCGAAGAGAGTAAACAGGAGTACAGTGAGACACAGCTAGACTTAGGGCAGAGGTCAGCATTTGTGAACAGTTTGGTTTCATGCCAAGAAAGAGCACCACAGATGTAGTGTTCGCTTTGAGGATGTTAGTAGAGAAGTACAGAGAAGGTCGGAAGGAGCTGCATTGTGCCTTTGTGGATCTGGAAAAAGCATATGACAGGGTGCCGGGGGAGGAACTGTGGTATTGCATGAGGAAGTCTGGAGTGGCAGAGAAGTATGTTAGAGTGGTGCAGGACATGTATGAGAGACGTAAGACAGTGGTGAGGTGTGACAAAACAGTTCAAGGTAGAGTTGGGACTGCATCAAGAGTCAGCTTTGAGCCCCTTCTTGCTTGCTATGGTGATGAGCAGGTTGACAGACGAGGTGAGACAAGATTCCCCATGGACTATGATGCAAGAGAAATGAAATGAGAAATGAAGGTTAGCCGCAGTAAAACAGAATACATGTGTGTGAACGACAAGGACCCAAGAGGAACGGTGAGGTTACAGGGGGCAGAGATAAGGAAGGTGGAGGATTTTAAGTACTTAGGCTCAACAATCCAGAGCAATGGAGAGTGTGGAAAAGAGGTGAAGAAGTGTGTGCAGGCAGGTTGGAATGGATTGAGAAAAGTGTCCGGTGTGATGTGTGATAGGAAGTTATTGGCAAGAAAGAAAGGAAAAGTGTACAAGATGGTGCTGAGGCCAGTGATGTTGTTTGGTTTAGAAACAGTGGCCCTGGGGAAAAGGCAGGAGGCAGAGTCGGAGGTAGCAGAGATGAAAATGTTGAGGTTCTCTACAAGCATGGATAGGATCAGGAATGAGTACATCAGAGGGACAGCACAGGTAAGAAGTTTTGGAGACAAAGTCAGAGAGGCTAGACTGAGATGGTTTGCACATGTACAGAGGAGGGATAGTGAGTATATTGGTAGTAGGATCTGAGGTAGGAACTACCAGGCAGAAGGCCTAGAGGAAGACCAAAGAGAAGATTTATGGATGTGGTGAAGGAGGACATGAAGGTAGTTGGTGTAAGAGAAGAAGATGCAGAGGATAGGGTGAGATGGAAGCAGGTGATTTGCTGTGGTGTCCCCTGAAGGGAAAAGATGAAGAAGATCAAATAATATCAACATTAATTTCAAATAAATTAAATTCAAGCAAAATAATTTCAAATAGATACATTTAAATCAAATCCACTCATCAAATATCAAATGCAGTATCAAATATAACCTTTAACATTCTCTCTGATGCGATTTTTCTGCTTGTAAATGGTCGACGGAGCCATTTGGAAGAGACATGCAACGTTCACATGTTTTTCACCAGCATCGATTTTCTTGACAATAGCTGTCTTCATTTCTAACGAGATGGCTTGCCGCCTTTTCTGATTACCACTATCACTAGTAAGCTTACGCTTCTGACCATCCATATTTGCTTAGGGTTACAAAAGTCTGCAAAACGGTGTAAACACAAAGATCACGGAGACGGCGTCTTAACACAAGGGTAACGCGCGGTGAAATGGGAAGGAGGGGCACGTTCAGTCTGTCATTTGTAAACAATGAATGCAGCATCATGCATAAGTTGTATATAACGTCAGCGTACTACGTAGGTACGTCTCGTACAACAGAGAGCATGCTAAACTCAAAAAATTTTTTTTTTAAACTTAAAATAAAAAAATACGTAAAACGAATGAACATAAAGCGGGGAGTGACTGTATGTGTGTGTGTGTGTATGTATGTGTGTGTGTGTGTGTGTGTATATATATATATATATATATATATATATATATATATATATATATGTGTGAATTTTGAAGATACATACACACACACACACATATATGTATATATATATATATATATATATATAGGAATTATACTGATTCACGTTTTTCTATTGCCGGTTTTACAGTCATAGGACCAGCCATATAGAGTTGGTCTGAAAGAGACGAACAGAAAACGGAATGTAAAAAAATCTTTATTTTGTGCCGCATTGCAAAAAATTGACTATTCAAATTCAAGCAATTTCTTTTTTTTCCCGTCTCATTTGAATAGCATTCTAATTCAGACACTGTGGACTTTTATTATGTGGGGCTTTTAAATGAAAATTTTTTTCTCTTCATATCTCGCTACATAATACTGTTTATTCATATTTGAAGCCCTCCTACATACCGTGCTGTGATATGACTTTGTGTCAAATGAAAATGTTCTTTCAGTTATCAATTTTAATAATAAAATCAAAGATCACCAAATTTTCATAAAATTATGTATATTTAACATGGCAACATTTCATTCATTCATTTTTTTGTAACCACTTAATCCTAATTCGGGTCACGGGGAGACTGGCGCCAATCCCGGATGACTCCGGATGAGGGCAGAGTACACTCTGGACAGCTCGTCAGGCCAACGCAGGGCAGAAACAAGCTATGCGGCTACTCTTGACGAAAGTCAGCAATGGTTCTTTTACTTGAACCTCTCACTGGAGACAGTGAGAGACATAGCCGGCCTTTGATAAGCCAGTTAGCTGCACTGATGAGGCAGTGACAACCTGTGGTGAGTGGGGCTTGAACCCCCAACCTTAGGATCAACGATCCAGCACCTTTACCACCAGGCCACCACTGCCCCATGGCGACATTTTATTTATTCAATTTATCCAGTTCCAGTTCCAATCATTTGAACTACACATGGTGATGAGAATCCGTCAAACCCAGGTCCTTTCCATTGTGAGACACTTTTACTGAAAGCACTAAATATTCACGGTCAGTGACAGCAACAACACGAAAATCATACTTTTAATTTTGGACTCCTGTCAGAAACGTTTGGCCTCATTAACTGTAAAATTGTTCTTATATAAGTGGTTGCACAGATTTCTTGATGACTACTTCAGTCAATCATTTTATTTTGAACCCATCTTTCTATAGAGAAGATTGTAGATAATAAGTTAATTAACAGTTATGCACAGAAGGAAGGGTGGATGTGATGGAACGTCATCCAGAACAATGTCCACTGAGTCTGAGATGCCTATTTATTTATCTATTAAAAGGTGACCTGAAAATATTTGTACATACTTTAACGATGTCAAAGACAGGTGAGTCCACATCTCCATGAGCAGAGCAAATGCATTATGTAGCAGTATGTGTTTAAAATGATTTGAAATTTGAGTATCTAGGTGAGTACACAGAAACCAAAGTGAGCCACACTTTATAACAGTGTGTTATTTTACATGGAAATGCAAGAAGAGCAAACTAAAATTAGATTTTTCCATGTTTAAAGCATGACACTACCTACCGAGTGACAGTGGCACAGCTGTTTTGATCCAAGCATTATCCACTCAGTATAATGTATGTTATCCCCCAGACAGTGAACTAGTCACACTGCGCTGTTCCTGTGTAGTGTATATACTCATAAATTATGTTCATCTGCTCCTCTGTATAATTTTACGCCTTTTTTTACTGTCTCAGTTGGTGGAAACATCCCTGAAAGGTGAGCTGGCATTTGATGGACGCCGTTCGCGCTACCTGTGGTTTGTGACGGATTTCTGCGACGGTGGTGACCTGAATGCGTACCTGCTCTCACGCAAACCGAGCCGTCGCATCAACACCAGTTTCATGCTGCAGCTGGGCAGTGCGTTGGCCTTCCTGCACCGCAACCACATCATCCACCGGGACCTCAAACCCGACAACATCCTGATCTCGCAGGGCCCAATGGAGCCCACACTCAAGGTGGCTGACTTCGGCCTGAGCAAGGTAGGAATGTCATGTCTTTAAAAGAGGTCAGGGACATATCACAAATGGGCATTGGGCATTTCAAGAATACTAGTAAGGAATCTTCCAAAACGCGGCCCTCTCCTATCATGTTTTCAATACTTTAATTGGATATGACCTCGCATGTTTCTTCTGTCTCACAGTACCACTTAGTAGTTTAGTACTAGCACGAGTAATCCTTGGTTATTCAATGTTATCCACAAAGGGCCAATATTGGAGCAGGTTTTCAAACCAACCAAGCAGGATCCGCACCTTCACCACACTTGTCTTTCAACACCACACCTGTTTGACTCGGTAGAGCTTCACGCAACAGGTGGAAAGTGTGGCTTCTACATGATTGGAATGATGGCACCAGCCCTTTTTGGATAAGATTGAATACCATGTAGTAACATGTTGTTGTTGTTGTTATGGATGTTCATATAGTTAATAGGTGCATCACTGCCACCTTCTGGAGGATGGTGTGACTTACTATATTGACACTCATCCAGGTTTGGTTATTTTGATGTTCAACTGGATAGATAAATAGACAGTTTTAAACAAGCACCAACATTATGACCATTATTATACAGTAATAGTAAATATGCTGTCTGAGTATTTTTGTTTGTGATGTAAAGACTGTTGGCTCTGTTGACCTTCTCTATTACTCTAATTTTCAGGTTTGCTCAGCATCCGGTCTGGACCCAGACGAGCCGGCGAGTGTCGAACGCTGCTTCTTGTCCACAGCATGTGGTACTGACTTCTACATGGCACCAGAAGCACACGAGGGCTGCTACACCGCCAAGGCGGACATCTTTGCACTGGGCGTGATCATCTGGGCAATGGTAGAGCGCCTGACATTTGTAGAAGCAGGCACTCAACGTGAGCTGCTGGGCAGCTACGTGCGCCACGGCGAAGTCATTGTACCGCTCGGCGAGGCGCTGTTAGAGAACCCCAACCTGCAGCTGCTGATCCCAGCACGGATGAAAAGCATGAGCTCTGGAATGAAGCGACTCATCAGGGAGATGTTATCAGCTGACCCACGGCAGCGACCCGACGCCTTTGAGCTTGAGCTCCGGCTGGTCCGTATCGCCTCCAGGGAGCTGGACTGGGGCACGTGAGGGGTGTCTTTAAAAAAAAGAAGAAAAATGTGAATAGATTTTTTTTTTTTTTTTCCATTTTTTCCATTTGAACCAAGCAAAATGAACATGCAGATAATTGCATGTGTTAATATTATCCTCCTTCATTCACAAGCACAAGTGTTTTCTAAGGTGTACGGGCATTTTTTGCTGTGCTTGGAGTGCATTGCCTCCAGAGCGATGGCTCTGACACGTGTAAGGGGCGCATTGATAATCTCTTTATCTCTTTCCTTAACCAAATGAATACATATCTTCTGCCTTTTCCTGTACTTTTGTCTAACATGCATACAAGTGAGCAGCACTACAGTAAAGAGTTAACTGTATATAGGAGGAAATGGATCCCATGTTTGCATGGTTAATATACATTATGGATGATCAGTCTACATATGGGTGTAGATTTCAGAAAACAGCTGCTGATCCACATCGTTTTCTTTTCTTTTTTGTTTCTGGACTAAGCTTGCGCACTGATCCGACATTTTGACCTGGAGCTAATTCCTCCTGGCACATATGTGCAGCAGAGCGGTTTAATTGGGCATACTGCACACTGCTTTGCAAAACAAACCCTTGGCAGTTTTTCCCCAGGTACTCCCAGCGTTTTGTAGGGAACATCGATTTGATTTTGTCCACCTCGCCAGCCTGTCTCACTCTTGGTGCTGACCTCACCTCTGATGCAATGCCAACCCAAACCACAGGGAGCAGCCTCCAGCTGGTCTATATTTAAACCATACCCTGGTGTCTGCTGATTTAACATCTTCACTTTATTATTACTTTCTCAGGATGAATCGATTTTGTATTTCTTAAACGTCACTCACTTGTTCCTTCCTCAGTGTGGGATCAGGAATCGTGTGCGTACATGAGCTGACTTCTCATCCAGATTTAATCTGCAGAAAGAAAGTTTGAGTGGTAAATAAACGGAAAACCTGAGCGGGGCGTTTAAAGCGATTTCTCTCAGCCTTCGGCTCCTGAATAACGTTTGACATGTTGTTCTGTCCTTGGCACCCGGCCATACGATTAGCATTTGCAGGCTGAAGAGTATTTGAAGATGAATTATGTTCCAAGTTCTTCCATTCATTCACCCAAGTCCAATGTATTTATTTTTTATTCCAGCTGAGCTTTCCGGTGACCGAGAACGGACTCGAAGTTCCACAGATTCCTTTTCCATCTCCTCTCTACATTTTACAAATGTTTTGAAAGCTGTGTGTGTGATACGTCACTCTGTTTATTCAGGGAATAAAACCAGTGCATTCATTGAGAATGTCGACTACTTGGTATTTTCCCATTGGTCATTATTTGAATTTGAATTTGAACATCAGTGGAAGACTGAAATGCTGCTGTGTAACCGAAACTGACTGACATTCATATGCAACCACTGCCCCTCCCCCCGCATGACTTCTCATCATTTATACAGCACCTTAAACACTTCAGCTTCCTCATGTGTCCTGTCTGTATATATCCAAGTGTCTCTCCTGCCTCCAGGCTGAGGGACAGTCAGTTAACACCAGCATCCTCATATGTACACTGTGTGGAATATCTTTATTTATAAAGCCCTGAATGCAACCACGTGAAAAACCTGTCAACGCTCCTCATGCTCTTGTTTTCCCCTTCACCGTAATCCCCTCACGTCAGCCCAACACTAAGTCCGATAAATGGTCATGACAAACTGAAAAGGCTTTGAAAATGGATTGAAAATGCCGTTCAAGTCAGGATTTTGTACTGAAGCAAAAGAGTTCACAGAATTCACTGCAGCAAAATCACCGTCTCAGTGCTGCAAAGTTCCGAAATGAAGGATTAATATCCTTTATTATATTTAATATCCTTTATTATATAAAACTGTTTGAAGCCGATGTTTTGGGACCCTTTCTACTGACGGACTCATTGGAACCAGGTCGAAATCACATTTTAAGCATCCCATTTAACCACGAAATGTATCACCATCCCATCCCCCACCCTCCCGAAAGAGGAACCATGGTTTACGATCACCAGAGCAGCGTTTAAGGCTACGCTCACTGTCTAAGATTAAAATATCACAAATTTCATTTTCTTGATTTTTCCATTTATGTATTTACAAAAAAGATCTGATCCCACTTGATCTACTTTGATATGTTGTTCAGGATCTGATACATGATCCATAATTATTCATGCGGCACACAATGGCTCAGATCTGAAACAGTCAGACTTGAAATCCTAGTTTTTCCAGACTCGAATGTGAATGTACGCATGTTGCGTTTTCACACTAATGTGACAATTAATATCAGCATTTGAGGAATCTCATTTAAATGTTAAAATATATATATAAAGTATAAAAGTAGGGTTATATTAAAGACATAATTAGGTGGCTAGAACTCAGATTGGACAGATCCAGATTGTGTAATGAGGTTTATGTGAACGTAGCTTAATTTGATTTTTTTTTTTTTTTTTCTTTGATCAGACTTCTGCCTTATTTTAAAGACCTGCTGCCTTGACTTTTTTTTTTTTTAAAGAATTTAGAACCACACTTTTACTTTAAGGCTTTTTTGTGATGGTTTTGTGTTGTAAATAATCAGTATTAATTATCATTGTGATTATAAATTGGTCTCCATTCCCCATAATACTGAAGTATTTATCGGTCATAAATAAAACCGTTAAATGGTAAATAAGACACTTTTTAACCTCTACGAGTGTTACCTGGCAGGTAATAGGGTGTGTTTGACAAGGTGGTCATCATACAACTGGTTTTAAAGAAGGGGATGCTAAAGTTTAGGCTAAATACACAAAGTGGCGTAGTTGTTGAGTCTTTGCATTGTGACAGCAATCAGTAATTTTCTTGAGAAAATTCGGGGACAAAATCTGTCATGTCTCTTCTGTAAAAACTGACCAATCACTGACTTGTAGTGCTCTGATGAACATCCAATCAAATGCTCCCGTGTCTCCTTTCTCATGCGTGATCCTACCATGCATGAACCTGCAGCCAGAGCCTGTCCCTGGGCCGATGCCGGAGAAATTTTGAGTTTAGTGGAGAATGAAAGACGACCACTGCTGAGATCATTTCTCTGCTCTGTGATGTAGCAGAGGCTATGCATGTGAAAGAGGTGTGGCTTTGGGAGGACCTTCAAAGGTTGGGGTGGGTTTCGCAAGAGCCTTGAAGAGATGCTCCTTTCACATTTTGCTAACTTTTCAGATTACCAACCCCAGCTTGAAATAAGGATTTCATTTTAATTGATTGGCGAGATCTTTGGTACACATGACCCAGGGCTGGATACCTCAGAGATCAGCAAGGGGTTAATCTAATAGCCCAGAAAGCTCATAGAGACATATTTCATTGGATAAAACAGCAGTCGTTCATTTGGAAATCATTTTTATTTTCAAAGCCAACAGCTTGGGTGATTTTACTTCCTCTCTTTATCTTATCTGGAGCGTATCATGTAGAATCTTTTTAATCAGAAATGATTTCATTTGCATTTTTCACCTGATTGCTTTGCACTTGTAGATACTGTAAATGGACTGAAACCACTCCAGATCCACTCTCTATACTGTGGGGGTTTTCAGTGAATGATGGCGGGCAGGACTGAATGTGTAAATCTGTCAATTTTTAAGCTGTAGGATCCTTAATCCCTCCCCCTTCTCCCCAACGAGTGTTGTGAAATGTGTCCGATGATGGGTTACGGCCTCTGTGTGTGTTTACGATGTGGTTTAAAACTGTGAGCAGTTTAAAATTCCACTTTCCTTTGGTCCTACCATGATTTTTTTTAAATCTTAAATAGGGAGCACAGGGATAATTTAATTTATGGACAAAAAAGCAAACAGAAAACAATCAGCTACCTCTATAGCATTGAAAGCAGGGGTGCCATGGGGGTTTAATGGGCCACATTATATTTATTTAAATTTGGCCAGACTTGCACAAGGAAAGGTAGAACACCATCTCATAATGTGTTTATATTTACAAACAGAAGAATTAAAAAAAAAATGTCCTGATTGTATATTTAAAAATAAAAATCTGTTGTCACAATATACACAAAATAGTGTGAGCAGAAAAAATGATTTTGTTCTGCTTATCCGAAGTTGAACTGCTGAGGCAACAGGTCTAGGAGGGGGAAACCCAGGCACGCTCCAGAGTGACACTCTTCAGCTTCCCCTGGGGAAAAATATACAAATAAAAAAAGATCCCACAAGGGAAATTTGGCTCTGCACTGAACCCTTCCAAAGCGGGCAAGTGCACACACGCACACATTGCAGCACCCAGAGAGCAGTTGGGGTTTCGGTGCCTTAGGCCGGGCCTCTTCAGTGAAGAAGTTGGAGGAAGGGGAAGGTGCTGCTCGCTTACCACTGCAGCCACACGTTTTTCTATTGATTCAGGAATGGAACCAGCAACCCTTCAGTCTCAAAACTGCTTCTCTAAGCATTAGGCCACGGCTGCCTTTTTTATTCTTCATTGTTTTAGTTGGTTTATTCCTAAAAATTAAAATCAAATTTCCTATGTTGTTGTGCTGGTCCCAGGGTGTGGACTCAATGTTTGACACTCCTGATCTAAAGGCTTCCTTCACTGCCAAGGTTAAACCCAGTACTGGATCATAACTATCTGGTGGATAATTGCATTCATTCATGAAAGCTGCCTTTTTCAACTAACGTGAGGTGCTAGCAGTGTGACACACTGCCCCAGCATGTCCTCCATATTGTGTCTAAAACACTGTAATATCAGAAAAAGCACTATCTCCACTGTGCAGGAGTCAGCTCAAGCTGTTTCTATCTGTGGTCACATTTGTAATGTCCTCTGCTATGTAGACATGAGAATAAATGGACTGGAAAATGAAAGTCAGCCGTAGTGCAACATACGGGTAGTTTCCCTGTTCAGGCAGAACCATGCGGTCATTACTGGACGGTTTGATTGAGGTATATATATATATATATATATATATATAATGATAAATAAAGCTTGTCCTTTGTTACTCTCAGGACCATGAGAAAATGATTGACAAAGAAAAGAAAGACACTTCCTTCACTGTGCCCTGCTCACACAATCACATCTAACACATCTTGTCTGTTTGTTTGTTTGTCATCAACATTTATCAATAAACTGGTGTATTTTGTGGCTTGGTTTCAACTTTATCTGTTGTACAGTATTTTTATGAGATCGGAGGTTTACAAGAGGCTGTAAATGTGTAACTTATTGTTGGGATTGGTTTTATAATTAAATAATAAAGCACTCGAGTGAAAATCTTCATTGGGATACATCAGGTGTATATTGTGTGTTTGTGTATTTTTCTTTTTTAATTATTATTTTTATAATTTTATCCACAGCACCAAAATCATATATCAGTGAAATGAATCATGTCGCAATACAGTTCTTAATAGACCATTGACTGCTAAAGACAAGGACAGCAGGTGCTCCCCGACTTACGTTTTTAATGGCTTCCAGTTGTTACAGTGACGTATGACGCTCATACTGTACTATACATCCATAAATACCATTACTGTATCTCATAAAACACCCCTAAATCAATTATTATTAACATAACATTGTAAAATAATATCAAATATATCAAATAATATATCAAAAATATCAACATTAATTTAAAATAAGTCACTTATTTATACCGAGGCACTTTACATGAAGCTTAAAACAGTCAATCAACGCTTACAACATGTGAAGTGCTCAATACCGAAAGTAGTGTACTTGCTGTGGGTTATACAGACTTCCGGTCTTTCAAGTGCACAAGGGTGCTGTTGAACTCGTTTAGAACACAGCCTGCACTGATGTGAATCCCAGCAAAGCAGACTTCTGTCTTGTGGAAGGAAGTAAACTTTATTCGAGAGATGCATACAAAGAACGAGGACAAATCCGAATGAATATTAATATAAAAATAAGAATACACTCTTAGGATTCTGCTAAAAGATCATAAATATCTGTAATTGTTCTGTAATTTGTGTTTTCATTCATTTTACAACTCTCTTTGCTTAACTGAGTATGCATGGTAGATTGTGCCGATCTGAGCAGATAGTTAATTCATCGCTGTGTGTGAGACTTGCAACCATAGGCTTACACTTCTGACCAACCATATTTGCTTAGGATTACAAAAGTCCACAAAACAGTGTAAACACAAAGATCACAGTGACGACATCTTAACACAAGGGTAACACGCTGTATAACTGATATATATATATATATATATATTTTTATATATATATATATATATATATATATATATATATATATATATATATATATATATAAATAAATAACGATAAACATATAACTGAACTGGGAAGGAGGGACACATTCAGTCTGTAGTTTGTAAACAATGGATATTGCGTCATTACGTCAGGGAGGTACGTCTGAACTCAAAATTTGACTTTTTTGAAGAAAAAAAACCCCGAAAATCGAAAAAACATAAAACAGATGAACGTAAGTTGGGGAGCGTCTGTAAAGTGAAATCATCTCTGGTCTGGCGCCTCTAGTGGCTGGATGCAGTACAACTTCAGCCCCTCCCATCTCCACAAGTTTTACAGACAATAACCTATATGTTCCATCCCGTGTCTAATTTTTATAGTTGATATCTGATTTTTTTTTTCTTTCCCCCAAATATTACAATAAATTGTTCCATTGACTACATCACAAGAGATTTTACCACACAATTTACCGTCATATACTCCTTTTCCTTTCGGCTGTTCCCTTCAGGGGACACCACAGCAAATCATCTGCTTCCATCTCACCCTATCCTCTGCATCTTCTTCTCTTACACCAACTACCTTCATATCCTCCTTCACCACATCCATAAATCTTCTCTTTGGTCTTCCTCTAGGCCTTCTGCCTGATAGTTCCAACCTCAGCATCCTACTGCCAATATACTCACTATCCCTCATATGTACATGTTCAAACCATCTCAGTCTAGCCTCTCTAATTTTGTCTCCAAAACTTCTTACCTGTGCTGTCCCTCCGATGTACTCATTCCTGATCCTATCCATGCTTGTTACTCCCAAAGAGAACCTCAACATTTTCATCTCTGCTACCTCCAACTCTGCCTCTTGTCTTTTCCTCAGTGCCACTGTTTCTAAGCCATACAACATCATTGGCCTCAACACCGTCTTGTACACTTTTCCTTTCATTCTTGCCGATACCTTCTGATCACACATCACACCGGACACTTCTCTCCAACCATTCCAACCAGCCTGCACACGCTTCATCACGTCTTTTCCACACTCTCCATTGCTCTGGATTGTTGAACCTAAGTACTTAAAATCCTCCACCTTCCTTATCTTTGCTCCCTGTAACCTTACCGTTCCTCTTGGGTCCTTCTCATTCACACACATGTATTCTGTTTTACTGAGGCTAACCTTCATTCCTCTCCTTTCCAGGGCATACCTTCACCTCTAGATTTTCCTGCACTTGTTCTCTGGTCTCACTACAGATCACAAGGTCATCTGCAAACATCATAGTCCATGGGGAATCTTGTCTCACCTCGTCTGTCAACCTGTTAATCACCATAGCAAGC
This sequence comes from Plotosus lineatus, assembly GCA_024760905.1. NCBI lineage: Eukaryota > Metazoa > Chordata > Actinopteri > Siluriformes > Plotosidae > Plotosus > Plotosus lineatus. Next base: position 60,373,153 of record CM045731.1, on the reverse strand, counting down.
AACAAGGGGCTCAAAGCTGACCCTTGATGCAGTCCCACCTCCACCTTGAACTCTTGTGTCACACCGACAGCACACCTCACCACTGTCTTACATCTCGTATACATGTCCTGCACCACTCTAACATACTTCTCTGCTAACATCCTCAAAGCAAACACTGCATCTGTGGTGCTCTTTCTTGGCATGAAACCAAACTGTTGTTCACAAATGCTGACCTCTGCCCTTAGTCTAGCTTCCACTATTCTTTCCTATAACTTCATTGTATGGCTCATCAACTATATCCCTCTGTATTTGCCACAACTCTGCACGTCTCCCTTGTTCTTAAAAATGGGCACCATCACACTTCTCCTCCATTCCTCCGGCATCTGCTCACTCTCTAAGACCTTGTTGAATGTTCTTGTCAGAAAATCTACTGCTGGCTCTCCTAGACACTTCCATACCTCTACCGGTATGTCATCAGGACCAACTGCCTTTCCACTCTTCATCCTCTTCAATGCCCTCCTCACTTCACCCTTACTAATCTTTGCTACTTCCTGGTCCTCGACAGTCACCCCTTCTACTCTTTTTTCTCTCTCATTTTCCTCATTCATCACCTCTTCAAAGTACTCTTTCTATCTTCCCAGCACACTTCTGTCATCAGTCAATACATTTCCCTCTCTATCCTTTATCAATCGAACTTGCTGCACAGCCTACCCATCTCTATTTCTTTGCTGTGCCAACCTGGATAAACCATTTTCTCCCTCCTTACTGTCCAGCCTATCATACAAGTCATCATACACTCTCTGTTTGGCCTTTGACACCGCTACCTTCGCCTTGCGCTGTGTCTCCCTGGACTCTTGTTTACTCTCTTCGGTCCTCTCTGTGTCCCACTTCTTCTTAGCTATCCTCTTCCTTTGTACACACTCCTGCACTTCCTCATTCCACCACCAAGTCTCCTTATCTACTCTCCTTCCAGATGACACACCAAGTACTCTCCTACCTGTCTCCCCGATCCCATTAGCTGAAGTTGTCCAGTCATCTGGAAGCACTTCCTGACCACCCAAAACCTGTTTCAACTCCTCCTTGAAGACGACACGACACTCTTCCTTTTTCAGCTTCCACCACTTTGTCTTCTGCTCTGCCTTTGCCTTCTTCACCTTCCTCACCATCAGCGTCATCTTGCACACCACCATTCTATGCTGTTTGGCAACACTCTCACCAACTACTACTTTGCAATCACTGACTTCCTTCAAATTACATTGCCTACACAAGATGTAGTCTATCTGTGTGCTCCTAGGTCTGCTTGTATAAGTCACCCTATGCTCCTGTCTCTTCTGGAAGTAAGTATTCACCACAGCCATTTCCATCCTTTTTGCAAAATATATCAACATCTGTCCTTCTGTGTTCCTGTCCTGGATACCAAATCTGCCCATCACTTCCCACCCCCCCCCTGTTGCCTACACCAACATGTCCATTGAAATCTGCACCAATGACCACTCTTTCATCTCTGGGGGTACTCTGCATCACTTCATCTAACTCATTCCAGAATCTCTCCTTCTCTTCTAGCTTACATCCTGCCTGTGGGGCATAAGCACTAACAACATTGAACATCACACCTTCAATTTCTAACTTGAGACTCACCACTCTGTCTGACACTCTTTTCACTTCTGGAACATTCCTGACAAACCCCTCCTTCAAGATGACTCCTACTTCATTTCTCTTCCCATCCACACCATGATAAAACAGCTTAAACCCTGCTCCTAAGCTTCTAGTCTTGCTACCTTTCCAACTGGTCTCCTAAACACTCAGTATGTTCACCTTCCTCCTCTGCATCATGTCAGCCAGCTCTCTACCTTTTTCTGTCATAGTTCCAACATTCAAAGTTCCTACTCTCACTCCTAGGCTCATACTTTTCCTCTTCTCTCTCTACCTAAGGACACGCCTCCCACCTGTTTTTCTTTGACCAACAGCAGTCCATTTCCACCAGCACCCTGTTGGTTAACAGCACTGATGGCGATCGTTGTTAACCCGGACCTCGACAGATCCGGTTTGAAATTTGTTTTGATCATTCGTATGTTTATCTTGGCACAAGTTTTACACCAGATGCCCTTCCTGTTGCAACCCTCTGCATTTATCTGGGCTTGGGCCCAGCGTGAGCAGGAACATTGGCGTGTCGTCCCCCCGTCCCCCCCCCTCACGGCTGCATTCACTTTTACAGACAGTGAACGGCTCATTTTACTGTTACAGAGACTGATTGAATAAAATTAGTCAGTTTGATCTACGATTTTGCTTCCAGTACACATGGGTGGTTATTAGACATAAGATAAAAAATATTGTGTGTGTGTGGGGGGGTGTCTTATTGGAGCAGGGCGCTTATTACGCTGTATACAGTATATATATATATATGTATATACACACAGTAGGCCCTCGTTATTCGCGGGGGTTTGGTTCCGGCCCCTCCCGTGAATGAAGATAATCCGTGAGTTCTGTACCCTGAAGTAAAACCCCATGTATCATATTACATGCGGAAATGATCAACTAGAAGTAAAATACTATGTATCTATTACATGCGCTAAAATATGCTTCTTCAACACATTCTATAGACAGTCTTACTCATTAATACAGTATTAATGTAGAAATTATTAAGAAAAACTTAATTTGTACTGTGATATTTATTGATAATAAAGTATAAACATTATACAGTTTATATATATATGGTAGGCCTCCGTCAGTCCCGAAGGACTATGGCTGCGCTCTGGCTGGTACCCCAGCTGGTGATACTCCCCAGTGTGCAGAGCCTGGGTAGGGAGTAATGAGGGACAGGCTGTTACCCAAGCAGCAAGTCCTCTCCTGTCTTGGCGCCACCGGAAGGATCCAATGGAAGGGCAAATGCCGATACGACTGGGTTCCAGTGCCGCTGCAGGAGAGAATCTACGGTCAATTTAGAACGGCCAATTAACCTACAGTGCAGGTCTTTGGATTGCAGGAGGAAACCGGAGCGCCCGGAGCAAACCCGCACAAGCACAGGGAGAACATGCAAACTCCACACAGGAACGCCCAGGCCAGGAATCGAACCCAGGCCTTCTTGCTGTGAGGCGGACGTGCTAACCACTACGCCACCGTGCCGCCTTTTGTTATTACTGTATTGTTTGCTGGGTCTGTGTGAGGTCCTTTTTAGATAAAGAATTTTTATGTGTTTATTTTATAGCAGTTTGTGCGTTGTTGATTTGAGCTTTCTTTTCTGTTTGTAACTTGACTCCTTGAACAACAGCACAATAATTCCTACCTGTGTAAAAACACAAATGGCTATTAAAAATCCTGAATCCTGAATCCTTAAAGCTGTAATTTTTTTTTCAACCAACACATCTTATTTCGAGTACACTGTATTTTTTCCTCACACTATTTCTGATAAAATCTCTCTGAGATTTCCTTTCGGCTTTTTCCCTTTTTTTCAGGGGTCACCGCAGCGAATGATTCGCACATTTGATTTGGCAGAGGTTTTTACGTCAGATGCCCTTCCTGACACAACACTTTTAGCAAGGGACAGAAACACGCTGACAGCTTTGCAGCCTACTGTTTACGAAAGTCAGCAATGGTTCTTTTATATGAACCTCTCACCATAGACAGTAAGAGACATGACCGGCTGGGGGGACAGTAACAACCTTGTGGAGAGTGGGACTCAAACCCCCAACCTTAGGATCAGCGATTCAGCGCTATATACCACTAGACTGCCACTGTGGGGACATTTCTGATAAAATCTCTGTCTGTCTATCTTCCTTTCGGCTTTTTCCCTTTTATTCGGGAGTCGCCACAGCGAATCATCTGATTCGCACGTTTGATTTGGCAGAGGTTTTTACGTCGGATGCCCTTCCTGTCACAACCCTTTTTAGCAAGGGACAGAAACACGCTGACGACTTTGCAGCTACTCTTTACGAAAGTCAGCAATGGTTCTTTTACATGCCTCTTACCATAGACAGTGAGAGACATGGCCCGCCTTTGATAACCCAGTTAGCCGCACTGGGGGGGGGGCAGTGACAACCTTGTGGAGAGTGGGACTCAAGCACCGTAATTTCCGGACCATTGAGCATACCTGAATATAAACACACCAAATAAATTTAAAAAGAAAAAAGAATTTGTACATACAGGTCCTTATAAAAAAATTTGCATATTGTGATAAAGTTCATTATTTTCTGTAATGTACTGATAAAAATTAAACTTTCATATATTTTAGACACCCTCAAGCAAGAGGGTCAGACACAGAAAGAAATCTCTGAGCGAATAGGCTGTTCCCAGAGTGCTGTATCAAGCCACCTCAGTGGGACGTCTGTGGGAAGGAAAAAGTGAAAGAAGGGCCGATTCCAGACCTTGGGGGACCTGTGGAAGCAGTGGACTGAGTGTGGAGTAGAAACATCCAGAGCCACCATGCACAGGCGTGTGCAGGAAATGGGCTACAGGTCAAGCCACTTTTGAACCAGAAACAGCGGCAGAAGTGCCTGACCTGGGCTACGGAGAAGCAGCACTGGACTGTTGCTCAGTGGTTTAAAGTACATTTTTCTGATGAAAGCAAATTTTGCATGTCATTTGGAAATCAAGGTGCCAGACTGGGGAGAAGAAAATGCCAAAATGCCTGAAGTCCAGTGTCAAGTCCCCACAGTCAGTGATGGTCTGGGGTGCCATGTCAGCTGCTGGTGTTGGTCCACTGTGTTTTATCAAGGGCAGGGTCAATGCAGCTAGCTATCAGGAGATTTTGGAGCACTTCATGCTTCCATCTGCTGAAAAGCTTTATGGAGATGAAGATTTCATTTTTCAGCACGACCTGGCACCTGCTCACAGTGCCAAAACCACTGGGAAATGGTTTACTGACCATGGTATTACTGTGCTCAATTGGCCTGCCAACTCTCCTGACCTGAAGCCCATAGAGAATCTGTGGGATATTGTGAAGAGAAAGTTGAGAGACACCAGACCCAACACTGTGGATGAGCTTAAGGCCGCCATCGAAGCATCCTGGGCCTCCGTAACACCTCAGCAGTGCCACAGGCTGATTGCCTCCATGCCACGCCGCATTGAAGCAGTCATTTCTGCAAAAGGATTCCCGACCAAGTACTGAGTGCATAACTGAACAGAATTATTTGAAGGTTGACTTTTTTTTGTATTAAAAACACTTTTTTTTATTGGTCGGATGAAATATGCTAATTTTTTGAGGTAGGGATTTTTGGTTTTTCTTTACTTTTTTGCCAAAATTATCAATATTAAAACAATAAAAGGCTTGAACCACTTCAGTTGTGTGTAATAAATTTAAAATATATGAAAGTCTAATGTTTACCAGTACATTACAGAAAATAATGAACTTTATCACAATATGCTAATTTTTTTAGAAGGACCTGTATATGAGCTGCAGTCCTCTTGCGCTTCCTGCTAGAGCACCCTGTGGAGGCCATTAGCTGTAAAAAATCTATAGATTAGCCGCATCCTTGTTTAAGCCACAGGGCTCAAAGCGTGTGGAAAAAAGTAACGGTTTATAGTTCGCAAATTACAGTAGATGCAAAGGGTTATTGTAATTTATATTCATGTATAATCTCATATGCAAAAATAATAAAAATAAAGTTTGCAAGTTTCATCAAGAGGCTGACCAGTATATATATATATTTTTTTTTTTGAATCATTTGTACAGGATTTTCATAAATTTATTATGTTTGTGAATTCCGAATCTAGGTGTCCGATAAACACCCACAAGCACGTTATGAGAATTTTATTAATTATGTCACTGAATTTTTTTATTTTAGTCTGACCCATTTGACTAAATATACTTTAAGATTTAAGATTAATAAAATTGTTTTTTCAGTAGATATTCCTGTTTAAAATTTTTCTTCAAGAATCATGATAGAATCAACGGTAAGTGCAATTTCAAAATGCTCACAATTCATAGCACATCGTAAACACATACATAGGCTGCACATAACCATTGGTGGAGGTATAACCCCCTTGCTGCCGGATGAACATACTACCCACCATGCCAGCGTGCCACTGTCTGACTGTTTCAGATCAGAGCCATTGTGTGCCGCATGAATACAGTAGTTATGGATCATGTATCAGATCCTGAACAACATATCAAAGTAGATCAGGTGGGATCAGATTTTTTTGTAAATACATAAATGGAAAAATCAAGAAAATGAAATTTGTGATATTTTAATCTTAGACAGTGAGCGTAGCCTTAAACGCTGCTCTGGTGATCGTAAACCATGGTTCCTCTTTCGGGAGGGTGGGGGATGGGGTGGTGATGCATTTCAGGGTTAAATGGGATGTTTAAAATGTGATTTCGACCTGGTTCCAATGAGTCCGTCAGTAGAAAGGGTCCCAGAACATCGGCTTCGAACAGTTTTATATATTAATCCTTCATTTCGGAACTTTGCAGCACTGAGACGGTGATTTTGCTGCAGTGAATTCTGTGAACTGTTTTGCTTCAGTACAAAATCCTGACTTGAACGGCATTTTCAATCCATTTTCAAAGCCTTTTCAGTTTGTCATGACCATTTATCGGACTTAGTGTTGGGCTGACGTGAGGGGATTACGGTGAAGGGGAAAACAAGAGCGTGAGGAGCGTTGACAGGCTTTTCACGTGGTTGCATTCAGGGCTTTATAAATAAAGATATTCCACACAGTGTACATGTGAGGATGCTGGTGTTAACTGACTGTCCCTCAGCCTGGAGGCAGGAGAGACACTTGGATATATACAGACAGGACACATGAGGAGGCTGAAGTGTTTAAGGTGCTGTATAAATGATGAGAAGTCATGCACGCGTAGGGGGGGGCAGCGGTTGCGCATTTATGTCTTCCACTGATGTTCAAATTTATATTCAAATAACGACCAATGGAATACCAAAAAAGTCAATATTCTCCCAGTGCAGCAAACTGGGTTATCACAGGCCGGCCATGTCACTGACTGTCTGTGGTGAGAGATTCATGCAAGAACCGTTGCTGAATTTCGTCAAGAGTAGCTGTTTAGTCGTTAGCGTGTTTCTGTCCTGCGATGGGCTGGTGAGCTGTCCAGGGTGTACTCTGCCCTCGTCCGGAGTCGGCTGAGAGGGCACCAGCCTCCGCAACCCATAATTAGGATTAAGCAGTTCAGAAAATCAATGAATGAATGAATAAACAGAGTGACATATCTCACACACACACACACACACACACACACACACACACACACAGCTTTTAAAACATTTGTAGAATGTCAAGAAAAGGAATCTGTGGAACTTCGAGTCCGTTCTTGGTCACCGGAAAGCTCAGCTAGAAAAAAAAAAATACATTGGACCCGGGTGAATGAATGGAAGAACATGGAACATAATTCATCCTGAAATACTCTTCAGCCTGCAAATGTTAATCGTATGGCCGGGTGATAAACGTCTCAAACGTTATTCAGGAGCCGAAGGCTGAGAGAAATCGCTTTAAACGCCCCGCTCGGGTTTTACGTTTATTCACCACTCAAACTTTCTTTCTGCAGATTAAATCTGGATGAGAAGTCAGCTCATGTAGGCGCACGATTCCTGATCCCACACTGAGGAAGGAACAAGTGAGTGACGTTTAATAAATGCAAAATCGATTTATCCCGAGAAAGTAATAATAAAGTGAAGCTAAGAACTGTGGGAGTATTTTGGGGAAACTCACACATCCCGGGACTCAAACCCAGGACCTACTTGCTATGACTACTCCCTCCTTTGACCCATTTGAGTTTCATTCATTTTCTGAACTGTTTAATCATGCAGGGAGGCTGGCAACCAGCTCAGCTGACTCCTGGGGAGGGGTGGACAGCTCGCCAGGCTCGCTGACTTGCCAGTTGCAGGGCCAGCAGTCACACAATAATTTATACTCACATTCTTTGGAACAGCCAATTAAGCTACTGTGCATGTTTTTGGACTATGGGAGGAAACCGGCATACCTGGAGAAAATCAACAAAAGCACAATGAGACACCTGAGCTGGGACTCAAACCCAGGACCTTCTTGCTGTGATGCAGATGCACTAACCATTATGCCATTTTTCATACATTCATTCATTTTCTGGATCACTTAATTCTAACGGGGGTTGTGCCCATCTCAGCCAACACTGGCCAAGGGCTTGGTACACCCTGGACATTGCAGGGCCAACACTCACACAATCATTCATGCTCACACTCACAACCTAGGGGAGATTTTGAACAGCTGGGAATCGAACCCGGGACCTTCTGTCTGTGTGCTGTCTGAACGTGCCACTACGCCACCGTGCCACCACTTGAGGTTTTTCAACACTGTAGTACGTAATGTTTTTGACTCTGATGCGAATCATGTGGATTCGAGTTTAAGAATCGATTCGTTTAAGGTGAACCGATTCTTCGCGACTCTCAATTTAGGAAATTCGGCTTGAAGGTGGTCGGTCCGCTTTCAACTAAAGACTAAATACTGTAATTTCTGGGTTTGACTATTTTTTTTGTTACTTTTCAGTGATTTTTACATCATGGAAAGCCAAGGTTCGCTCCATGTGGTGTATATTATATTGTATAAATGTAAGGTGCTAGCTTTGAATGGATTTAGGTCTGTCTGGTGTGTTATAGGCAGTTTTATCAACCTCTTTATACATATTCTATTTTAAAAGCTCTTAATTTTAATTAATTTCTCATTAGGTTATGGGCATAATTCTTCTCCAGGTGAACTTGCATCCTCGAAAAAGGACAGAAATGGAAGGGTATGTTTAATTCCTCTGCTGTTAATTTCCTCTCAGGAATTAACTGATTAGCATCAAGGCTCTGTGAACACATGTAGCATGGTAGCAAACTAAAGTGTTACAGTCCAGGGCTCTTTATGAACCTTATCCAACCTCAACACTGTAAAAGTTCATTTTTATTATTATAGTTACTTTTTTTTTTTCTTCTTTCCTCAGACTGGAATACTTCATGTGATGCCATGCACTGTGTCTCAGCTCCTGTCAGCCAGAGAACACAGGGACTCCTTCTATATAAGGGACATGCAGCTCAACCAGGTCAGAATAATAATAACATTTAATAAAGGTGAAAATATATTTTATTTATAATTTCAAAATAAATTATAAAATATATTTGGACGGGATGTGAATTTCCACACTGTTTTAATATTTCTTAAAACGACTGAAATACATTATTACTTCAGTATTAGTTGTTTACCATCCACATTAATGCACTATTATTGTTGCACTAATTAATTAAACAGAATCTCTGGGTTATGGAAGGATTTTCCGTCTAGTAGGTTTCCAAATCACCAGATACTTCTGCCTTGATCTCTTCCTTCAGGTGGCTGTGGTGGGTTTGATCAGAAGAACCAAACAGTTGTTTACTCATCTTGTGTATTGTCTGGATGATATGACCAGCTCTCCGCTCGATGTTAAACAGTGGCAGACCCTCGAGGCCAGTACACTATCATGCACAGACAGTGTTGTTTAAATATGTGTACATAATTCCTCTCAAAACCTTTACGAACATCCAGTGCTCACTACAAGAATCAAATATAGTGTGTATTGTGAATGTACCAAAGTCTGTTTTATACAAAGACGTGAATCGTATCAGCTGATTCTGGTTATAAAGGTAATGTTCATGTAAATAGTGGTTGTTGGTTATGCTTTCAGAAATCACTCAAGGTGACCTCCAGAATTAAAAAAATAAACATTCCAACTAACTACTACATGAAAATTATGATGAAGAATGTAGAAGCCAGATTATTGTAAATGATTGAATATCCATTAATAACAACCCCCCAGTGCAGCTAACTGGGTTATCAAAGGCTGGCCATGTCTCTCACTGTCTATGGTGAGAGGTTCATGTAAAATAACCATTGCTGTCTTTTATCAAGAGTAGGCTGCATAGCCGTCGGCGTATTTCTGCCCCTTGTTGTGTTAGGAAGGGTATCTGACTTTAAAACCGATGCCAAATTGAATATGTGAATCGTGATTTGCTGTGGTGACCTCTGAAAGGGAACAGCCGGAAGGAAAACAAGAAGTGGTCAGTCAATTTGCTAAGTTTTATCACAGAACTTGCTTGGTGTATTTTTTTGTGTCACCAAACCATCCACGCAGGCTTGGGTGTATACTGTACTGGAAACTCATTCATTCATCTTCTAAGTTGCTTAATCCTAATTGGTGTCACTGGGAAGCTAGTGCCCATGTCAACCGACTCTTAGCGAGGGCAGGGGGACAGCCGAGACAGCTCGTCAGGCAATTGCAGAGCCAACTCTCAAACAACCATTCAAACTCGCACCCAGGGGTGATTCGGAACCGCCAAGTAGCATCGTGTGCATGTTTTTGGATTGTCTGTGGGAGGAAACAGACACAAGTACACAGAGGACATGCAAACTCCACAGAAAAGCCCGTGCTGGGAATCAAACCCAGGCCTTCTTGCTGTGATGCGGAAGTGTTAACCACTACACGATTGTGCCACCCTTGATGCAAGCATTTTTATCACCATATCATGTTGTTTATAACTGAGTCAGTCACATTAACTGGACTATCACAAAGCACTGAGGATGAAATCCATTTCCCTGTGAATGTAGATTGCTCGTTTTTTTGTTCACATGGTTTGAATTTTCTCAGTTTTATCATGAGATACCACAAGCGGTTAGCCAGAAGAGCCTCACTGTAGGATTTGTGTTCATGGAGCTTAGGATCTGAAGATAGACAAATGTGGTCACTGTGAGCAGAATGTGTCCTGGTTTGAAGTTTGATTTGACCAAACCATTAAGGTTTAAACAGCTTGCTAGTGGTGAACTCCGATGTTTGGTGGTGACTGATACGCATACCAAGAAAGGAGTCTGGTTACTTTCTAAGGGAATTAAAAACCTGGCTCCAGTCACTGCTTGGATAAACTTGATGATCCATGAGTTGACAGTGTGCAGCTTGCACGCTCATAACCTTCAACAGAGCCTTCCCTTAAATTTGCCAGGGTTTTTTTAAATTTATTTTTATTTATTTATTTATATATTTATTTTTGCCAGGGTCGTCATTGATAGAAAATTTAAGTGTTTAAGTGAATCAAAAGGAAATTTTGTTCTGTGAATCCACCATGTGGCACCTAAACTTGGCATCCAGGTCCCTCATTCTAATTTCAAGGCTGAGATGGGGCCCCAATACTAAAAGCTCCTGCTGAGCAAACGCCTCAATACATGGGCACATTATTCGACTGAAAATGTTACTCACTGAGCTGCAAACTACAGTTCTACTACTAGCTTGGGGATTTTTCGCTATTAGGCTTTAACATAGTTTGCACTATGAATAAAGGGCAGTTAATAAGGACGTTAGTTTTCTTCCAAATCTCGTCGTGTGGGACAGAGTTCAGAAAAACACATTGAGCTGTAGATCACCAACATTTATTCACCTTATTTCACCAAAGCCAAGCTGAATATTGCTGAATATTCCTGAGAGGAAATTACAGCAGCATCCATCATGCTCATTATTTTAGTATACAGTATATTACACATCGGAAGAAAAGCAAAGAACATTTTTCGCTTCTGTACACAAATTGGCTCGGTAACTATAGGAATGGGGTCCGTTCATCCATCTGTCTGTTCGTTGTATTTTAGTTTCCCTTTACTTGCCACGCGCTGAATTTGGGACTTTCAAACTTGCCATTCTGGCTCTCTACTATGAGTGCTGGGATATGTGTGAATGACTTTGACCTATGTTTCAAGGCCTGTGATGGTCTGGCGGGCTGTTCAGGGCTACCCCGCCTTTGCCCTGCGTCGGCTGAGATGGGCACCAGCATACGTGCTTTTTGCTTATATAGTATGTTGTACCCGGAAGTAAAACCCCATGTATCACGTCACATGCGTGAATGAGCAGCCGGAAGTAAAATATAGTTGGCCCCCAACTTACGAAGACCCCTGTGTACGAAATCCCCGGGTTACGAAAACCAATTTCCTGAGTTTCCGACCCTGAGATACGAGACAACCCCCTCTTATGAAAAGAAATTCAAAATTCAAACGCGCCAATCAAAATTTCATACGACGCGCTAGTTGCTCTCTCATTGGCTGTCTCTCAACATCCCGCTCCGCTGACCTCCCAGATAGAGACAGACGGAAGCTTCACTGTTTAGTTTTTAGTTTTTTTAAGTTGTTTTAATTCAGTATATGTTTAATAAATGTGGGCACATCTGGAATTCCGATCCCTCAAGGAATCAAATTAAAGTTGAGTTTGTCAAGCAGGGAATGCGCTTTGAATTCACGTCATGTGTGCGTGGCCCACAGCGCGCGCGAGAGAGAGAGAAAGAGAGAGAGAGTGAGAGAACAACGCTTTAGTTTTTAGTTTAGTTTTTCAAGTTGTTTTAAGTCAGTAAATGGTCAAACAGGGAATGTGCTTTGAATTCACGTCTTGTGGGCGTGGCCCACAGCGCCCGCCGAGAGAGAAAGAGACAGAGAGAGGGAATAACGCTTTAGTTTTTTAAGTTGTTTTAAATGGTCAAGCAGGGAATGTGCTTTGAATTCACGTCTTGTGGGCGTGGCCCGCACCGCGCACACGAGAGAGAGAGAGAGAGAGGTGTGTGTGTTAATAAAAATGTTTAATAATGGTTTAATTAATAAATATGTTAATAAAATGGTTTAATATGTTAAATGTTTAAATGGTTTAATAAATAATTTTCTTTTACTTTTAACACATATACAAAATTGGTGTACTTTTATCATTTTTAAAGGGTTTATGGGTTTTATCCAGTCCAAAGACTGGAGCCTTGGAACGAATTACGCGTTTAACATGTAAGATGCGACCCCTACTTACGAAATCCCCGCAATACGAAAAGGGCTCTGGAACAGATTAATTTCGTAAGCTGGGGGCCGACTGTACTATGTATTTATTACATGCGCTAAAATATGCTTCTGAAACACATTCTATAGACAGTCTTACTCATTAATTCAGTATTAATGTAGTAAAATGTAGTAATGATTAAGAAAAACTTAATTTTTTTACTGTGATATTTATTGATAACAAATATAAACATTATACAGCATACATATAAAAATGTCTTTAAATGCTCTTTGAAAAGCATACAGCACTGTAATTTTCAAAAATGCCCACTAGAGGAACTAGAGGAATAGATGACTGAATTCAGGTATTAACTGCATTAAGTCCAAGCAGCTCAGCTACACCCCTCAGCCGGAGTGAGTACAAAACAGAGTTTTAGAGTGAGAAAGTTAGAGAATGTTACAAACCAAAGAAGCAGTGATGTGATGTGAGTTAATCCTCTGGCAGTGGTGAGTGTGCTTTTGTTTATTGGGAGTAAATGAGAATAGTGAATTCAGGTGTGTGCTACCGAGCAGCTCAGCCATGGCCCTCAGCTGAAGCGGAGAGTAAACAGTGAGTTAGAGTCACAGTGCCAAAATCAAAGTCCCCCAAAACACATGCTACACCACAGTAAATAAAATATAACACACAAACATTTTAAACATTACCTTAGGTCATGTACTGGAATAATAATTGAAAAAGACTTTAATCTTCTTCTTTTCCTTTTGGCTTTTCCCTTCAGGGGTCGCCACAGCGAATCATCTGCCTCCATCTCACCCTATCCTTTGCATCTTCTTCTCTTACACCAACGACCTTCATGTCCTCCTTTACCACATCCATGAATCGTCTCTTTGGTCTTCCTCTAGGCCTTTTGCCTGGTAGTTCCAGCCTCAGCATCCTATTACCAATATACTCACTATCCCTCCTCTTTACATGTCCAAACCATCTCAATCTAGCCTCTCTTACTTTGTCTCCAAAACGTCTTACATGTGCTGTCCCTCTGACGTGCTCATTCCTAATCCTATCCATCCTCGTTACTCCCAAAGAGAACCTCAACATTTTCATCTGATTATTCCTCTTCAGGCACTTCAGACAAAACTGTCGTTTCTTCTGGAGAAAGTCTTATTTCTTCAGAAGAGACATCCAACCTCATTACCTTTTTCTGGTGCTTAGCAGGCATTTGATTGACATAGAACTTAACTGGTAATTAAAACACACTAAAAAAGGCTCATTGACAACTTGTACGCAAGTGAGGGAAAAGGGGCGTGACTGTCAATCAGCCAATCAGAAGGAAGGAGGACCGCCATTGGCTGAATTTGAATCACGTGAGAGTTGCTTGGCAGTCCGCAAATACTCGAACCGTGAGTGCAAAACTGCGAATAGTCAAAGGCCTACTGTAATAATTTGTAATTTTATCATATTGGTGTATCATTCAACTGTTTGACTGATCAAGATCCAAAATATTCTTTCCTCCCATCAGGATGTTAATATGAATCACAGTGGTATTCCTCCTGGGAAATACGTCAAAGTAGTGGGAAGCCTTCGCATGGATCAGGTGTTTTCATAGCCGGTGGTGTTTTTACTGTTATTTATCAAGTTTATAACTGTTCTAAATAACTGCCCTTTATTTAGCTGATATGTCCAGTCTGTCATACATCTTATATTTCAAGAGCGATGCTACGGTATCTCCTGTATGACTTGGTGTCTTTCTGATGTCAGCACCACAGGTCCATGGTAGCATTTAAGATACGTCAACTGGATGACTATAATGAGATCACGTCACACATGTTGGAGGTGATTCGGGCCCATCTATTTTATGATGGCAGTCTGTATAGCATGGTAAGTGTGGCTTTAAGATACTGTAGACATGGCTATTGATTCTTGTGCTAAGCAGCATTCTGATTGTGGTGTCATAGCTCAAGTGTTTAAGGTGTTCGGTGACTGGGATGCAGTCTGCACTCCAGCAGGCCACCGGTGTTGGTGATCAGAGCTCTTAAGTCCCAACTGTCCTTCAGCAGACATGATTCACAAATTTTGGAATGTGGTCAGTCAGGTTTTGTGTCCATGTGGACTGTGCTAGCATGCATTGCAAAATGTTTTATAAAACTTTACAAATGCTTTAAATTCCCAACTACCATGCAAGTCTTTGTGTTGTTTTTATCTTATTCATCAATTGTTTAACTAATCAGCTGTTTGGCTCTTTGCGAATAAAATTATAAGTTTTCTGAAATGCATTCATATTCAGTGGAACATGTTGTATACAGACGCTCCCCGACTTATGTTCATCCGTTTTTTCGCTTTTACGTTTTTTTTTCCAAAAAAAAAAGTCACATTTTGAGTTTAGACGTATCTACGTAGTACGCTGACGTAATGACGCTGCGTCCATTGTTTACAGACATGCCCCTCCTGCCCAGTTAAGTTTTATATATGCATACTATTCCTTCTCAAAAAATTAGCATATTGTGATAAAGTTCATTATTTTCTGTAATGTACTGAAAAATTAAACTTTCATATATTTTAGATTCATTGCACACCAACTGAAATATTTCAGGTCTTTTATTGTTTTAATGCTGATGATTTTGGCATACAGCTCATGAAAACCCAAAATTCCTATCTCAAAAAAATTAGCATATTTCATCCGACCAATTAAAAAAAAAAAAGTGTTTTTAATCCACAAATAAAAAAAGTCAACCTTCAAATAATTATGTTCAGTTATGCACTCAATACTTGGTCGGGAATCCTTTTGCAGAAATGACTGCTTCAATGCGGCGTGGCATGGAGGCAATCAGCCTGTGGCACTGCTGAGGTGTTATGAAGGCCCAGGATGCTTTGATAGCGGCCTTAAGCTCATCCACAGTGTTGGGTCTGGTGTCTCTCAACCTTCTCTTCACAATATCCCACAGATTCTCTATGGGGTTCAGGTCAGGAGAGTTGCAGGCCAATTGAGCACAGTAATACCATGGTCAGTAAACCATTTAGCAGTGGTTTTGGCACTGTGAGCAGGTGCCAGGTCGTGCTGAAAAATGAAATCTTCATCTCCATAAAGCTTTTCAGCAGATGGAAGCATGAAGTGCTCCAAAATCTCCAGATAGCTAGCTGCATTGACCCTGCCCTTGATAAAACACAGTGGACCAACACCAGCAGCTGACATGGCACCCCAGACCAGCACTGACTGTGGGTACTTGACACTGGACTTCAGGCATTTCCTTCTCCCCAGTCTTCCTCCAGACTCTGGCCCTTGATTTCCGAATGACATGCAAAATTTGCTTTCATCTGAAAAAAGTACTTTGGACCACTGAGCAACAGTCCAGTGCTGCTTCTCTGTAGCCCAGGTCAGGCACTTCTGCTGCTGTTTCTGGTTCAAAAGTGGCTTGTGCACTGTGGCTCTGGAGGTTTCTACTCCAGACTCAGTCCACTGTTCCACAGGTCCCCCAAGGTCTGGAAAATCGGCCCTTCTCCACAATCCTCCTCAGGGTCCGGACACCTCTTTTGGTTGTGCAGTGTTTTCTGCCACACTTTTCCCTTCCCACAGACGTCCCACTGAGGTGCCTTGATTCAGCACTCTGGGAACAGCCTATTCGCTCAGAGATTTCTTTGTCTTAACCTCTTGCTTGAGAGTGTCAATGATGACCTTCTGGACAGCAGTCAGGTTGGCAGTCTTACCCATGATTGCGGTTTTGAATAATGAACTAGGCTGGGAGTTTTTAAAAGCCTCAGGAATCTTTTGTAATAACAAAATGATCAAATACTAAATTGTATCTGTGCTTGTCTGATAAGCAGGATTCATGATGTTCAGTGCTGCACTACTTCTTATTCCAGATGAACAAGACCGTAACCTCCCAAATAATAAACACCTCATGTCCAAGTGACCCAGCCACCTCTGACTTTACGGCCAATCAGAGACAGGTTAGACTTGCTTTAAAATTTAATTCGGTACATAATTACAGTCACCTTGATGCACACACACACACACACACACACACACACAAATTAGTGTGTGTTATGTTTAAGTTTAGGAATTAAGAAGTTTAAGAAATAGGTTTACTGACAGATATGATGTGTGTGTGTGTGTATTGGGACCATATCATGTTCTATACTGTAATAGTGTGGAAATGTTCTGTAGATATTTATGTTGATTAAGAGCTGCCGTTTGGCTGAGGGTATCAGTTTGCAGTACTTGAGCAATTCCCTCAAACGCCTGTCCTTCTACGACATCAGGTAAATGCTTTTGTTTTATTCTTTGAAGAGGATATTTGAATATTTTTGAAATTTCTGTTGCCTGTAAATGGATTTTGTATTGTGACCAAACATGAACACACCTGAGAAGCTACTGTAAAAATAAAATGTCATGAATATAAAAATCCTGAATAAATGTCTGTGTCCTAGGAATTGTCTGCAGTATCTAATAAACGAAGGGCACATTTTCTCCACAGTTGATGACTTTCATTTCAAGTGTACGACTGGCTGAAATAATTTGGTTGTCTGAGCAAAAATCTATGTATTTTCTTTTCTTTTTCTTTTTGTGTTTAATAAATTACCGTAATGACTAGGAAAACCATCTGTCTGCCCTTGTGTATTTCAGTAGTGAACGCAGGCCATTTGTAAATTATAACTCTAATGCATTTATTTTGTCTGTTCTTGCAGATGATTGAAATTGTAAATAAATCTATATACCTTGCATAATAACTTGGTGTTTTGGTGTTGGCTGCATTATTTTATCTGGATAATTTGAGTAATATTTAAATCTTGCAGTTGCTTTTGATCTATTTTTTTGTATATGCAATGGTTTGTAATGAATATCTAAGGCCCTGTTCTACAGTCAACTGTGTGTTGGTTGCAGCAGAGGTCATCTATGATTTACAGACTCGCTGAAGAGACAACTTAATCTCTGCAACAGTTTGATCCTCAGACCTATAAGTGTTGCTGTCGACTGAAAGGCATGACCACACTGCTGTAACTCTGGGGTGCAGGCCCTTGAACAAAGGAGAGTTGCTGTTTTACTGGACAAAAGCTAACACAGGAAAGAACTGTTTGTCATTCATCGCATTTACAAGACTTTATTAATATTACGTGCGTTAAAAAAATGAGTAACGAACACAAGTTCAAAAGCCATTCAGAGGTGAAACTTTGAAGAGTGCTCTGATTGTTCTTGGGCTAGCGAGCCATCGTAGAGCTATGACATCTTCAGTCAACCTTCAGTGGCTCCACTTTCCCAGGCATGCTAATACCAGGCATAACAACAATTATAGACCGCATTGCCAGCGTCCCATTTTGATTAGAGATCAGATGCTATACTATCTCTGCCTTTTTTTAAAAAAATGGTAATCATAAAGTTTAGGTTGGTCTTTACCTTGAGAATCCTACTTCCAGCCCTTGACTTAGGTGCCACTCTGGACTAGTTTTCCTGCAAGAGACCTTGATCACTTTTGGCTTGAATGAAGAACTGGTTTGATATTAGGTACTGGCTTCAAACTCAAACATGGTGGAAAAGTGGCAGTAGAACCAAAAACAACTGATCTCACCAATTGGAGATCGGCATATTCAACTGACAAGACCAACTGAAAGCTTATGACCACTTTTTAAATAATCGGTACTCACATGCTCTGGGCTGGATGTGTTTTGTTGTCAATGTAGGCTTGTAAACCTATGAGCATGCCCTAAAGAGATGATATATGGTACTGTTGCTGTGATTGGTCCTCGCTTCATTGCTATGAATTGATTCCCAACTGAATACAACAATGACCTAAATTTTAGCCCATCATATCAATTTGCCAGTCCATTACAGTGAACATTAAGGAGCCACTTGGTACTTTCACACTGAAGATTACCTCATGTTTCAAAAAGGTGAAAAATAAAGTTGGATCTAATGGAAAACTTTTTTAAATTGTTAAGCATAACAAACGTATAGAAGAACCGTAACTCGATATGAAGGCTACAACCCCAAAAATTAGAGAAATATGTGATACCAAAGGGGGGAAAAGACATTCTGAGAGAGTTACAGACAAAATTGACTGCAAAGCAAAATATACCTTGCATGAATTTTGCTCCATTTCAGGTCGGAATGTTGAAATACCGTTAATGAAACGAGACCCAACTTGAAAATCATACTTTCCCTCAAAATATCATTTTTAGCTAGGAAAAAGACCGCTTTCTCAATATATCAAGCTGTCATTTGAACTAGAAAGTTAAATATTTAACCAGTCATATTGAAATTAATCCAGAATAGTGATTAGATGAGGATGGTCTCCTGACAATTTCATGTGCATACCTGGGGAAAGTTTTTGTTTGACTAAGGTTGAAAATTGACATTCAAATTACTTGACCAAAAGCAAACCTGGCAAGAGAGTCTAAGTCAGGGGTCCCAAACCCCCGGTCCACGGACCGGTACCAGTCTGTGGATCATTTGATACTGGTCCATAAACAAAATCTTTCATGGTACAAATTACATTTTTTTTTTTTATTAAGAGCTTCCGGATCTTCTTTTGAAAAACAACTATTTTTGACATTGCCACAGACGCACTTGAATGCCCTTCTTCTGTTTCCAACCAGATATCTTTGTCAGGCGGGGTTTCCTGTGGTTGACCTCCTTGCATGAAAACCACACTGAGATTCAGGGTAAACCCTGTCAGCAAGTATGTGCAGGCGGTTAAAGGACTACCCTGGTGAAGGTGTTTCTCCACAATGCTGAGAGGGCCATACCACGATAATTGTTGCAATCACTGTGGTCACACTTGTTCTTATAAATCGTGATGATTCTTGCGTCCCGCATGTCTTGAGGTATCGTTCCCTCTTCCCAGCAGTAAAGCAAAAGCTCATGGAGGTGTCTTAGGAGGGAGCTCTCTTTCGCCACCTTTACAGTTTCTGGTGAAATTCCGTCACTGCCTGGAGCTTTCCCACATGCCAGAGAGTCAATGGCTTTACTGAGCTCATTGATGGTGGGTGGCGAGTTGATCTTTTCCAGCATGGGCAGTGGGGAGGTGTTATCTATGACTTTCTTAGTTACAAGGTTCTCTCTGGAATACAGTTTCCCATAATGTTCAGCCCATCTCTCCATCTGTTTATCAAGATCCTTGATGATATCACCAGAGAGGGACTTGAGGGATGTGAGCTTGGTGACACCTGGACTGAAGGCTTTCTTCATCCCCTCATACATTGTACAGGTGTTTCTGCAATCTGCAGAGGCCTGAATGTCAGTGCAAAGCTTCAGCCAGTAATCATTGGCACACCTGCGGGCAACCCTCTTAGTATTGTTGTGTGCTTCTCAGTAGAAGTCCAGTGATTTCTTACAAGGCTTCCTCTTGTATTCGAGAAGTGCAGCTCCCTCGGCAGCTATGGCAGGTTCCATCTCTTTAATCCCCGCCTCAAACCAGTCCTCGTTCTTGCTGGTTCTTTTGTCGAAGGTGTCTATGGCAGCCTTGTACACAGACTCGCGGATGAAGTCCCAGTGTGCAGTAGTGCTGCCTATGGAGCAGTCATCCATGGCTTTGTCGACAGCCTTTGTGAAGCATTCTTGAAGTTCAGGCTTCGATGTTCTGGCCATATCAGGCCCTTCTTCTTTTAGTGGTGGATTCGCTTGAGTCGGAGACGCACAATGTTGCCAACCATAACTCTATTGTATGGTTGGTGTCGCAGTCGGCACTGTGGTAACTGTGCATGTGGAGCACATGGTTCAGCATGGGTCTCTTGGTAAAGACAAGGTCCAGCTGATGTCAGTGCTTGGACCTAGGATGTCTCTAGGAAATTTTGTAACGAGGGTTCATGGGGAAGAAGGTGTTGGTGAGGCAAAGATCATGGTAGGCACAGAGCTCGAGTAGCTGCTGTCCATTCTCATTGAGCTTGCCGATGCCAAAATGCCCAATGCAATGTGGTCAAGAGATGTGGTCTTTTTACACTCTGGCATTGCAGGCTCCGAGCAGGAACAGGCTATCCTTCATTGGGACCGCTCTGATCTTTGCATTAAGCTCCTCATAGGATGAGTCTTTATTCTCATCTCTGGAACAGAGTGTGGGGGCATAGATGCTAAATATGCTTGTTGAGCCCGAGGAGGTCACGAGGTAAATTGAGAATCCTCTCAGATCCGCAGGAAGGTGGCTCCACCGACCACAGGAGGGAATTACGGACTGCGAAACTGACCCCATAGAGTCGTAGCTCATCCGACTCCATGCCTTGCCAGAAGAACGTGTAGTCATTTTCCTTGAGAATGCCATTGGAAGCGAGGCGTGTCTCCTGAAGAGCAGTGATATCAATGTTCCGCTTAGCTAGCTCACGGTCAACGATGGCAGTTCTCCTGGCTTTGTCAATTTGCTGGAGGTTGTCAGAGAGGCCAGGACACATTGTTCTGACGTTTCAAGTTGCCAGCTGTAGGGCTGGAGATTTCATTTCTTTTTCCTTTTTATTTTTGCCTGGTGCTTGGTTTTACAAAAAGCCTGTCGATTTTGTCTTAGCTTCATGCACTCGATGAGGCAAGCATGTTGTGGTGAGGTAGTACCTTATTGCCTGGGGGCTGCCCGAATTGAGGCAGGTGGTAGCTGCCCAGTAGAGCCAAATGACTCTTCCCACCTTCGGGAGCAGCCCCTAGTGCCCAGCTCTACGCTAAATGAGCTTAGGCTTATCACTGGTGGCTTCTGCTCCCCATGTTGAATCTACGCTGGTATAGAGAAGCTGGGGTGACTTCTCCAGGTGCAGGCTTGGGTAAAAATTATTGAAATCCTGGGTTGCCCAGTACCAGGATTCCCCTCTTGGCACTGCTGGCAGAGTGACGGAAAGGAGAGTCAATACAGTTGGTAGCAGCGTGACTGCAGAAATTGCCAGAAGGTCTTGTGAGGCTCGACCAGCTGCCACTCCGGGTACTCAGTCTGGGTTTGCTCCCATAGCATTTGGCCAGCCATGGTCAACCTGCAAGGCAGCAGGGAACTGGTGGAGGGTGGGGTTGTTTGTTTCCCATGCGGATGTAAGACATCTGCACACTAAACATTGTACAGTGACTTATGTCAGATGACCTTTTTTGGCTCAACATCATGTTGTCAAAATGAGAATTAACATATTGATATAGCAATCTAAGCCTCTGCCTCCTGTCTTGGAGAGGACATTTTCTTTTAATATTGTTTCAACAAAGACACCAATCAGTCCCAATTCATTTTCAGCACACTGAATTCTTTTGAACTTTTCTTCATGGCTTGAGCATAAATTCCAGTTAAATTTCACCTTTAGTTTACTCGTTTTTAGTTCTCACTATAGCATCCACTATTCTGATTAAGAAGACGTAGGGACAAAAAGAAGCACCTGGTAAATACTCAAACATCCACATTAGAAGAACTGTGGAAAATGAGTTATAACTACATGTTAAAAAAGAAAGTTCTCTCAGGAACAGGTCTGCATTCTCCTACCTGTGCCTCAGATGGCAGTTGGTAACCGTCCGCCCATGTAGAAAAAACAACCATAAATATTGAGGGGCCACTAAAGTGAACTCTTATAGCCAATCACACCAACTTTCAGGAAAAATGATACAATGTATCACTCTGAAACAAAAATGTCATTTTCGCAAACAAGTATTTTGCACTCATTTGAACATTTTATAACCGTTGAGGTTGAGTCGGTTGAGTCAGCAAACGGTTGAGTCAGCAAACCCTGGAGCAAGTTTATGTGCCTGTGTGGAGTAGAGGTGTTGCTTGTAGCTTGCTGGGGATATGTTATTTCTTAAAGCATCTGTATGTAGGCTCTTCTTTTTCTGTGATTTTCTGGAGAGGACACTACTCCAATTTTTTTTTAACAGAAAATGATTTGGTTTTTCAACCATAGTTTTTGAGTGAATAAACTGAATTTGATTAAATTTTGACTGTACATAGTTCAGATATAGCCTTCTCCATGATTGTCTTATTGAAAGCATTTGTGGACTTCTAATTAAACAATATAATGTTAAACCAATAGATCCCCTCTTTGAATCGCATCACGGTGGAGGGGTTTGGGTGAGCTAATGATTCTATGAGTAATGTTGTCGGGTTAGGTTCTTCTTCTCCTTTCAGCTGTTCCCTGAGGGGTTGCCACAGCAAATCATCTGCCTCCATCTTCATGGAAGTCATATTAATGATTCACACGTTTGATTTGGCATAGGTTTTTATGTCAGATGCCCTTCCTGACACAACCCTTTAAGTCTCCCATCCAACTACTAACCAGACCCAACCCTGCTTAGCAGCAGCTTCCAAGATCAGGCATTCTCAGGGTGGTATGGACAACCCTTTAAGTCTGTCTTCCTTTCGGCTTTTTCCCTTTCACTCGGGAGTCGCCACAGCAAATCATCTGATTCACACGTTTGATTTGGCAGAGGTTTTTACGTCGGATGCCCTTCCTGTCACAACCCTTTTTAGCAAGGGACAGAAACACGCTGATGACTTTGCAGCTACTCTTTATGAAAGTCAGCGATGGTTCTTTTACATGCCTCACACCATAGACAGTGAGAGACATGGCCGGCCTTTGATAACCCAGTTAGCTGCACTGGGGGGGAAGTGGGACTCGAACCCCCAACCTTTGGATCAGCGATCCAGCACCCTATACCACTAGACCACCACTGCCCCATGGACAACCCTTTAAGTAAGGGGCAGAAACATGCTGACGGCTATGTAGCCTACTCTTGACGAAAGTCAGCAATAGTTTTATACATGCCTCTCACTATAGACAGTGAGAGACATGGCCAGCCTTTGATAACCAATTATCTGCACGGGGTGGGGTGGGGGGGGGGGGGGGGGGGGGCATGGTGACAACCTTGTGGAGAGTGAGACTCAAACCCCCAACCCCAGGATCAGTGACCCAGCACCTCTCACCACCAGGCCACCACTGCCCCCACTGCACTGGTTAGGGTGTTGGGTTCAAATCCCTGTTAGACCCCTACTGTGCTGAGACATCCCATCCAGAATGAGTTTAACTCCTAACTGCTTTGTGCGACAGAAACTTTGATAAACTCTGGTCTGATGAGCCGGTAGGCCTTGGTGTAAAACTGCTGTCACAGTAGCTTTTAAGTGAACTATTAAAGTGGAGGACGGCACAGTGGTGTTGTTGTTACCATGTCCACCTCACAGCAAGAAGGTCCTTGGTTTTAATTCAATGCTGGGAGGGAACGTTTGACATGCTGTGTCCTGAGATGCATTTTTCCTTGCAACCGTTATAGAAAGTGCTGACTGCTGACCTGCACAAAATAGGTGTGATATTAAAGGAATAAAATGACTAAAACATGATTGTGGGGTCACGGTCACGTAGTGGTTAGCATTTCTGCCTCACAGCAAGAAGGTTCTGGGTAAGAGTCCTCCTGGGTTTGAGGGCTCGGGCATTTCTGTATGGAGTTTGCATGTTCTCTCCATATGTGGGTGTCCTCCTGGTACTCTGGTTTCTTTCCACAGTCCAAAGATATTAGGTGAATTGGCTTTTAGAAATTTCCCCATCGAGGGCAGTGGTGGTCTAGTGGTATAAGGTGCCGGATCGCTGATCCAAAGGTTGGGGGTTCGAGTCCCACTCTCCACAAGGTTGTCACTGCCCCCCCCCCAGTGGAGCTAACTGGGTTATCAAAGGCCGGCCATGTCTCTCACTGTCTATGGTGAGAGGCATGTAAAAGAACCATTGCTGATTTTCGACAAGAGTAGGCTGCAAAGCCGTCAGCGTGTTTCCGCCCTGCGATGGCCTGGCGAGCTGTCCAGGGTGTACTCTGCCCTCGCCCTGAGTTGGCTGGGATGGGCACCAGCCTCCCCGTGACCCTAATTAGGATGAAGCAGTTACAGAAAATGATGAACTGAAATTTCCCCGTGTGCTGGTGTGTGCGGTGATGATCTGTTCAATTTGTACCCCAGCTTCGGTCAGTGTTGGTTGAGTTAGGCTCCTACCCTATTAAAATTAAGTGGTTTGGCAGATGTAGGGAGTTTCAAAGTACCACTGTAATGCTTTCTTTTTGGCTGTTGTATGTAACATATCATGAATCGCCGAAAACAGACACATGACACACACAGACTACGATTCCCAGCAAAAGAGGCGCAATGAACTTCATTACCCAGCATTCCTGAGCACTGCGTCAGCAAGATGGCGGTGAATCCGAGCACAAACGCCCCCCGCTTTGACTGTCCGTCATGGTAAGCCTTGATTACCAAAACAAAACGCAAAAGGCACAGACGCCGTGATTACTGTTCGACATGTTTCTGTCGTGAGTCAGTGGGAATAACTGGGGGGCAGTTTGTATTGCAGACAGCAGCTGTGTAACTTTATCAGCAATCTGTAACGCATGGAGTGGGTCTGTACCCCATCAGCACAGACAGCAGGCTCAGCCAGTCTGAAGCTTTATTTAATGTTTATTGCCTCAGCAATATTTATTAATTTACACACCCAGTGCAAAACAGCAAACAGCATAATTATGAGAAACATACAATGTAAGATTTACATAAATATTTCATAGAAATAGATTATTATTCAGTCATAATTAGGGTCGCAGGGGGGGCTAGTGCCCATCTCGGCTGACTCCAGGTGAGGGGTGGGGTACACTTTGGACAGCTCACCAGGCCATTGCAGGGCCAATACTCACACAATCATTCATACACACACTCACACTCGGGAGATTTGGAAAATCCAATTAACCTACTGTGCATGTTTTTGGATTGTGGGAGGAAACTGGAGTACCCGGAGGAAACCCATGTAAGCACGGGGAGAAGATGCAAACGCCACACAGAAGCACCTGAGCTGGGAATCTAACTCGGGACCTTCTTGTTGTGAGGTCGACGTGATAACCACTGTGCTGCCCAGATATTTAATACCTATGTATACAGGGATCCCTCGCTACTTCGCGCATCAATTCATGCGGCTTCAGTGCATCGCCTTTAAAAAAAAAAAAATCAAATTAAAAAAAAAAAATAAGGAAATTAAGGAAGAATAGGGGTAAAAGTTAAGGCAAATGCAGCAAAACAAGGCCAATTATGCAACAACAAAAAAAAAACCCCCACTAACAAAAAGAACCCAAAACCTCCCATCAAAACTACTTACATTTTTATGTGAGGTGCGCTGTCTGTGTGTATTTATATTTTATTTATTTAAATAAAAATAAAATTAAGTAAATAAAATTTATTTATTTTATTTACATCTTATGCATTATCTTTGAATGTTTAATTGTTATTATAAGCATTTATAGCATGAAATATATA
Source organism: Plotosus lineatus (assembly GCA_024760905.1). NCBI lineage: Eukaryota > Metazoa > Chordata > Actinopteri > Siluriformes > Plotosidae > Plotosus > Plotosus lineatus. The sequence goes on along the minus strand of CM045731.1, from coordinate 60,347,245 downwards.
TGATTGATATTATATACACATATACATGTGCATATACGGCAGTCGGGGGGGGTCGATCCTACTTTGCGGAATTCGGCGGTTTCGGGGAATTCTCGGTCCCCATTATTCGCGAAAAGTGAGGGATCCCTGTATTCTATAGAAATAGATATAACTCAATGTCTTAAATCTTGACTATTGAAGTGTGTGTGTGTGTGTGTGTGTGTGTGTGTGTGTGTGTGTGTGGGAAGGGGGAGTTATATTAGGGTAGTTAGAATCTCTGCCTCACAACAAGAAGGTCCTGGGTTCTATTCCCTGGACTTGGCTGGGGTGTGTACAGAGTTTACATGTGCTTCTTGTGTTGCTTTTCTTTTCTTCTACAGTGCTAAGCCATGCTTTATATGCTAACTGGCTGTTTCAAATTGCCCCTGATTGTGAGTGTGAATGTATGTGTGTGTGTGTGTGTGTGTGTGTGTTACCCTGCTTTTACTCAATGTTGGCTGAGATAAGCAACAGCTTCCCCGATCCTGCAGCAGAATTAAGCAGCCTGGAAAATGAATGAAAGTGAACGATAGTACACCGACTGACAAAGATAAATAACACCCACTATTATTATTTTTTATTTATATTTAGTGCATTTATTTATGATCACAACATGTAATCTCCATGTCATTGTTGGTTGAGGCTTAGAAACATTAATGCTATAATAAAACGAAGCAGCTGATGATCTGAATGTACTGAATGAGCAGGTTATCACATCAATGCCCTTTTACTTCCCTGATGGCTAGGTTATAAAATGGGAACTCCAGTAATGTAGTGGTTCAGAGAACACGAGGAATCATTTTCACACATGTATTGGCCCCGAAGAGGTTTTCGGGATGTGCTGGAGAAGACTTTCTGGAGTGGTTCAGTTTTTCCCCCATCAGTTCAATATGTCAGTGAGAGATGAAGCCCTCACTGGATGGGAATAAATGTTTTGTTGCTTAGGTGAATTTTAACAGTTTCTTCGAACAACTATTCAGAAAAATGTTCAAAAATAAATGGTGTTATTTTTCAAGTTTTTTTTTTAAGTTGTAATTTTTAAAAATTATTAAGGTTATGCAAATTTTTTACAATTTTGGCTGTAACGGTTTTGTCTTTTAAAAGTATTCGTTTCCAAAACAAAAAACAAACTTTTTCACACAATTTCAGTGAGTACTTGTAGTATCTAAATCAACAGCATATAAGATTCTACATGGAGAGATTATAAAATATGCAGCAAATGGATATTTTTTCAGAGCTTTTATTGGTAAAAATATATTTTGTGTTAAATTACTGATGGCATAAACCTAGATTTCGGAGTGGACACTTTTGGATGGAGGCGTATTCACACGCTTTCATCATTTCAGAATCTGGTTCAGATACGCTTTGCTCTTAAGTTAGATGGTTGGACGTACCTTCTAAAAAGTGCATTTGATTGAAAAAAAGAAACATTTCTTATCACAACAGGAAGAAGATTTGGCAAGGACATTACGGACGGACACTTCCTCCATTGCATTCAGATCGTCCCTGTGCAGAACAGATCGGGGATATTGCCACCAATCTATTGTTTAGTTAAAAGACAAGTTGATGTAATTTTGAAGAGAAAGGGGCAGTGGTGGTCTAGTGGGATAGGGCGCTGGATCGCTGATCCAAAAGGTTGGGGGTTCGAGTCCCACTCTCCACAAGGTTGTCACTGTCCCCCCCCAGTGCAGCTAACTGGGTTGTCAAAGGCGGGCCATGTCTCTCACTGTCTATGGTGAGAGGCATGTAAAAGAACCATTGCTGACTTTCGTAAAGAGTAGGCTGCAAAGTCGTCAGCGTGTTTCTGTCCCTTGATAAAAAGGGTTGTGACAGGAAGGGCATCCGACGTAAAAAAAAAAAAAACCTCTGCCAAATCAAACGTGTGAATCAGATGATTCGCTGTGGCGACTCCCGAGTAAAAGGGGAAAAAGCCGAAAGTAAGACAGACAGATGTAATTTTGAAGAGAGAAATTTTCATAACAAACATCTTCCTTTAAAAATTATTTCAGTCGGAATCCTGAGAATTTTTCAAGTGGGAAACTCAAATTTGTCCAAAATGTTACTTCTGTGTATATTTTCAACACAAACCGATAGCGTTTGTGCATTTTTTATTTGAAGGTATTCAACACTATTGTATATTTATTCATATAAGAAATTTTTACATAATTTATATAAATGTTGGCGCAATAACCCTCATTTTATGTTCCCCGGTGCTTTAGAAGACTGAAAAGGCTCAGGTTTGCTGAAACAATGGCATGACAATTATGTGCTGTATGCAAAGCTATCAGGAACAACCACTTCTTCTAGCGCATTGCCAAAGACTTGGTAAAGTCAAACTGCAAAAAAAAAAAAAAAAAAAAAAAAAAAGGGTCAGTCGAATTCTCCGTTATGTTTAATAGTGAAGTGAGAGCATTTCTACACAAACAATGTCTCGAGGGATCACAAGATTAGGACAAAATAGCCGTGTGGCCATCAGAAAACCACTTTTAAATATCAGACTCTGGAGCAATACAAAAACATCACGTGATCTGATTAGTCCAGATTTACACTATTCCTGATTGATGGGCGTGTCAGGGTAAGAAGGGAAGCGATACATACAGTATCGGGCAATGTACACACCTCTGGAGGCAGTGTTAATGAGCTGGGGCTGCTTCAGTTGGTTGAGTCGAGACTCAACAACATTATGAAGCAATCATCTTTCAACGAGTTGGCCTTCTGTGTAATGTAGCAAAAATTACTTCAATATCAGTTCTACAGCCAAAAGATCCACCATTCCCGAAGCTGAAAGGAGAGATATTGTCGATGCTCATATCATTAGCAAGGAATGATACCCTGTGGTGGTCTCTAGAGGGCCATGGTGGTCTCAGCCTCCTTCAGAAGGTGCTTCCAGTGTACCATGTGGTGGTTAAGAGCTCACTGCATAGCAAGATGATGCATGAGCATCAGAATTTCAAGGGTGTAAATCCAAACAATTTCTGAATTTAATCATTTTCTGCTTGACCCCAGGGCAGGAAAACCACCACCGGGACTCCATTTGGATGTGGTTAAAGGAGACAAACTGATTGAGGTAAGAGCGTTTAAGCTGTTGAAAATCACATTACATTACGCTATCAATAACACTCGGGGTATGTCAGTTTTCACTGCTGTTTGCATGAACATAGCACATATTTACACTTTAAAATTTAAAATAAATTCCAGACAAGAGGTTAGACGTGTGTGGAATACGAACAGCTCTTATTTAAGTAACCTGAAGATGGAGGCTGCTTCGGAGATACAGCTGTTATTATTGTCTCCTCAGATATATATATATATATTTTTTTAGATTGTATTTGTGAACGGACAGCACATGTAAGATGTTTTGGAGACAAAGTCAGAGAGGCTAGATTGAGATGGTTTGGACATGTACAGAGGAGGGATAGTGAGTATATTGGTAGTAGGATGCTGAGGTTGGAACTACCAAGCAGAAGGCCTAGAGGAAGACCAAAGAGAAGATTTATGGATGTGGTGAAGGAGGACTTGAAGGTCGTTGGAGTAAGAGAAGAAGATGCAGAGGACAGGGCGAGATGGAGGCAGATCATTTGCTGTGGCGACCCTTGAAGGGAACAGTCGAAAGAAAAAGAAGAAAGAAGAAGAATTTGTGAACCCTGTGTATGATGTCGAGATCGGAGTACTGGCGCAATGCTAGATGATTGGTACTGGTTTGGTCGTTGGTATGAATGGGCTAGTTGAGCATGTCTGTCTTTTTTTTTTTTTTTTTTTTTTTCAGATCTATGATGTTCACATTAACCAATTTTCTGTTAATAATTATTAAAACTGAATATTTTGATCAAAGAACAACGCACTGCTCAGACGATGAAAAAGTAATGCAAACCCAGAGGCTGATTTCTTTCCATCCCAGACTGCGGATTCATTCAGCCAATCCGTGACTTTAGCCGGGTTTCCAATGCAGTTTTGAACAAAATAAAAGCGTTTTTTTTTCCTTTCCACAAATTGATGGTCTGTGTTTGTTTTGAGTGATATCATGCACTTAAAATGGGTTGTCACCTGTTATGGTAGTTATTCAGAAGTCCGAGGCACGATTCTAATCTACAGCAACTGCTGCGCGGGTGTTTAATTTAAAGAAAAATGGGCTTTCTTTTACTTTTTAAAAATACAGTATTGTGTTTGATGTGCAGTACTCATGTTTTAGTTCGCAATTTCAAAATTACACAATCTAGTGGAATGCTGTAGTGGGTAGTACATCTGCCTCTCAACAAGAAGGCCTTGGGTTCCAGTCCTGCGCTTGAGCATTTCTGAGTAGAATTTGCATGTTCTTCTTGTTCTTGTGCTTGGTTTCCTCGTTGCACTTTAGTTTCCTCCCATAGTCCATACACACTAGACTGTTCCGGGTTAACCCTAGGTATGGATGTGATTATGTATAGTCATGTGTGTTGTAGTGTCGGCTGAGATAGCCTCCCGCCTCCCCACAACCCGATGGGATTAAGTGGTTTGGCGAATGATTGAGTGAGTGAACTTCATTCATGTGTACTGAGGCTGATCACGATGATACAATCTCTCAGCAATCAGATTGCACTTCCCTGTAATGTATACGAATTGCGGACAGGCTAACACACGTTGTCCAATTAAACCACTTATTGAACAAAAGCTCTGCTGCTTCCTTAAAAGTGTTGAAGTGTTTCTGTTTGTTTTTCCTTCTCAATCAGTATTTAAAAAAAAAACAAAAAAACATTATTTTATCAACCAAATTTTTATTTCATTAGTGAGAATACTGTTAGATTTCAGTGTGTAGAGGATTGTGACCCAGTAACTAGCTGCTAGGGAACAATGGTAATAGGATAGGGCAGGAAAAGAAAGGGATGTGCGCCCCCTGCTGGCCAAATAGATCACACGTCTGCACAATGATCTCGGTCCAGAGATAAAACGGACAGATATTATTATTATTATTATTATTATTATTATTATTATTATTATAGGTAGAAAAGGCTTAAAAAAAGTCAAAATTTCCAGGATGCTGACTCAGCACTCCATGTCAGGAACAGTCCAGTAAGAACACTCCTCCAAGAGATGGTGGCATCCTTTAGTAGTCGTCTGTAAAGATAAGAGCTGTATCTACTTGTGCTTCTCGTATCTAAAATACAGGTTTCTGTCCTTTAGAAACTGATCATCGATGAGAAAAAGTTCTACTTGTTTGGGAGGAACCCAGACTACTGTGACTTCACAATAGACCATCAGTCATGCTCACGTGTGCATGCAGCACTTGTCTATCACCGGCATCTCAAGAGGGTCTTCCTCATTGACCTCAACAGCAGTAAGTGTTCATCCACGCACCAGCACTAAGAAACACAGCAGGCCTCAATTTCTTCACTGAAGGCTAAAATTAGGTTTCGAAAACTCGTTTGTTTTTCGGTGTAACCAATTTTCTACCCCCTGACAACTATCTATAGCTTCACAAGGCTTTGAATTGTGGTGTGATGAGAAACTTACTGGGCTGTTTCTCAGCTGTGAAGATAAATGTTCAGTAGGTGTGTCCTTGACAATATTTCAGATAAAAAGCAGTGTTGTTTCTAATTACAATGAGAATGAAAGTATCGTGTGACGGCCACTTCTTTATTCCTTGTTTGTTATTCGTTTATTTGCTGAGCCATTTAATCCTACTTGGACCACGACTGGATTGCAGCTGGGTCAGCCAAGTAATGGGCAAAGGGGGGGATATGCCCAGAACAGCTTGTCAGATCAATGCAGGGAAACACACACACACACAACTATTCATACTTATTCACCCGTGAGAGTAATTTGGATCAACCGGTTAGCCGAATGTGCGGATTGTGTGGATTGTGGGACTACACCAGTGTACCCGGAGGAAACCCTTACAAGCACAAGTAGAACATGCCGACTCCACACAGAAACACCCAAGCCAGGCCCGCATGCTGTGAAGCAGACATGCTAACTGATGCACCACAGTGCCGCCTTTCACAACGATTCATTCATTTTCTAACCTGCTTAATCTCGGATGACTCTGGGTGAGGGCGGGGTACACCTTGGAGAGCTTGCCAAGCCATTGCAGGGTCAACACACAAGCAACCATTCACACTCACACCTCGAGTGACTTGGATCAAGCAGTTAGCCTACTGTGCATGTTTCTGGACTGTAGGAGGAAACCGGAGGAAATAGAGGAAACACGCAAGCATGGGGAGAGCATTCAAATTCCACACAGAAACGCCCAAGCCAGGGACTCGAACCAATGACCTGTTCGTTGTGAAGTGCACACGCTAACCACAACACCAGTGTGCTGCCATTCACAGTCATTGTTTTTTTTTTTCCCTCCACACCTGAAGGGGCAGTGGTGGTCTAGTGGTATAGGGCGCTGGATCGCTGATCCAAAGGTTGGGGGTTCGAGTCCCACTCTCCACAAGGTTGTCACTGTCCCCCCCAGTGCAGCTAACTGGGTTATCAAAGGCGGGCCATGTCTCTCACTGTCTATGGTGAGAGGTTCATGTAAAAGAACCATTGCTGACTTTCGTAAAGAGTAGCTGCAAAGTCGTCAGCGTGTTTCTGTCCCTTGCTAAAAAGGGTTGTGACAGGAAGGGCATCCGACGTGAAAACCTCTGCCAAATCAAAAGTGCGAATCAGATGATTCGCTGTGGCGACTCCCGAGTAAAAGGGAGAAAGCCGAAAGGAAGACAGACAGACAGGCCTGTTTTGTGCAGACGTGCACTAGGAACCTATCCAGAGAAATGCTATTAAGGTTAACAGGAAAGCGATGATATCTAAAGTAGGCGCTTTTATAACGGTGTTAAGGAGAAAAGCATCTTAGCCGACAAGTTGAATGTCTACGCAGATGAACGACAAAAGTGGACTGGGTTTCAGGTGTTGCAGCCAAGAACATAAATCTGAAGCTGTCGTGGGCAGAGGCTGTAGAGGTTCTTATTCCTTTGTTCTCGTTGTTGAATTTAAGCTCTGTTATGGCATGCAGTAAGAAAAGTAAATCACTAGATGGTACGGCATAGCAGAATTAAATTGTAAAAACCTCTTGAATTAATTTTGTGTACGTATAATTAAAGTCCACACTTACAAGCTGCTGCCTTGTCTGCAGTCACTTTTTCTGCTTTTTTCCAGCCCATGGCACCTTTCTGGGCAGAATTCGTCTGGAGCCCCAGAAACCTCAGCAGGTACCTATCGACTCGACTATGTCATTTGGAGCATCCACACGAGTGTACACACTGAGAGAGAAGCCACAGACACAGTCTAGCGCGACCGCAGGTGATACGGCCGTGGAGGACGAAGAGCTGAAAGGACTACTCGGCTTACCGGAAGAAGAGACCGAGCTAGACGTATGTTCTTTATCCTTGTGTGTAGTCTGGCCGAGGTACTTGTACATAATGTGTTACAGTGAGCGGAGAGATAGGTCCTGCGAAATAACCTAATGGAAGTGCTTGTTCTCATCTGATTGGCTGATGCAGAATCTGACCGAATTTAACACAGCACACAACAAGCGCATATCTACTCTCACCATTGAGGAGGGTAACCTGGATATCCAGAGACCCAAGAGGAAGAGGAGAAGCTCGAGGGTGTCCTTCAGCGAGGAGGAGGAGATCATTAACCCTGGTATGAATATAGTGACATAGACCAGCATAAGCACAACAGTATTTTTATTTGTATTATAATTGAATCCTATGAGTAGTAATATAGATGTTATGAACTGTAGTAGGACTATCACTGTACAGTATAATTATCCATATTTTTACCAATGTTTATGATTTCCGCCTTTGTTATTGTAGTTGACGCAATTGGATATGATCTTGGTTAAGTTAACTGGTTGATGCCACCTTAGATATGGGTGTGTAATTATTTTTTATTACCACTCCTGAATTATGTTGTTAATCAAATTAGTTGTGTAATGTAGTAGACTAACGATCTACTCCCTCATTCGGTCATTTGCCGCACCGCTCATCCGACTCCGTTCCAGCCTGATGGTGACGCTGCATCGCTGAGCCGTGTATCATAACACATTAATGGTCCAGCATTGAGCTGCACAGACAACAGAAATCACAGAAAAGTTTTCCTTTTGTTCTTAAACCAACTGACAACGGGAAAGCTGAGTCGGCAAACCATTAGCTGCATGAACTGTTTTGGATTCACCGTCATGCTCATCTTCAGAAAGCATTCTCATTTTCAGAATCACTAGAATGTGACTTCTTACTGTCTCCACAAGAAACGTCAACCCCGCTCAACGTGTTGTCGTCACTTCAGGGATAACGACGACGACGACTGCTAAGCTGCTACCGCCTCTAATAATCTACGCAAAAAAAAAATCACAGTGTTGTGCTTTTTGTGGTCATTTTACGTTAACATAATTGTCCATATCACTTAAACGTATTGCATGCTCACAGTTTATACTGTAAGGATCACCAACACTGCTACCCTTTCACGTAGTAAATATAATAAATGACACTGACCTTAATCTTATTTTTTTTTAACTATTTTGCCTCTTATACTGATATTTGGTGATATTTGGATTATTACGGGGCATTACCAGGCCTTCCATACTCTTTAAGTACTCTTCTCAGTCCTGTATCATTCATCCATTTATTTTCTGAACTGCTTAATCTTAGTTATGGTCGCAGGGAGTCTGGCACCCATCCCATCTGACCAAGGGTGAGGGCAGGGTACAACCTGGACAGCTCACTAGGCCATCGCAGGGACACAATCATTCATACTCACACTCTGATCTAGGGGTAATTTGGAACAGCTGATTAATCTACTGTGCATATTTTTGGACTGTGGGAGGAAACTGGAGTGCCTGGAGGAAACCCACGCAAACACGGTGAAATCACGCAAAACTCCACACAGAAACGTCCGAGCTGGGAATCGAATGCTGGACCTTCTTGCTGTGAGGCCGATGTATTACTCACTACGCCACCGTGCCGCCCCTACAGTTCTGTATATTAACTAATATAACAATACCCTCGATCAATCCTTATGCGTTCAATAAATAAAGTGTTTATAATGATCCTAATAAGCTTTTAGACAGCCTGGCAAATATGTTTGACTTATTAATGCTTTATTGAGCTCTAGCTACATTTTAGATGGATTGCATCATGACACACAGAATACCAAACACACAAACACACACACATATTACACAAGAACACGAGTTATTTTGCACATAGCTTTTGTCAAATGTTCTCATTTTTCTTATTTGATCACATTATGATGACACTCTGTTGAATTTCTTCTCTGTTGTTCTTGGTTCTCAGAGGATATTGATCCATCAGTTGGCCGTTTCAGAAACATGGTGCAGACAGCAGTCGTACCCTTGAAGGTAGATAATGGCATGAGTTCTGTATGTCATCTACAACAAGAGGTTTTATACATGACTTATAACCCACACATATGTGATCTGTATTATTGAAACTCAGATATTGAATCCCGTGACTCAGATATGAGAGAGATGTGTGGTGCTTTCATTCATTTTCTGAACTGCTTAAGCCTAGAGTCATGGAGAGGCTGGCGCCCACCTTCACGAACTGCTTTATTTTGGTTGAGGTTGCTCTGGTTTAAAAGACTTCTCATTTTTGTGCAACAGAACCAACTTAATCCAGTGTGTGTGTGTATATATATATATATATATATCAATAATATATAAAATATAATATATATATATATATATATATATTTATATATATATATATAAAATAAATAATATATATATATATATATATATGTATGTATGTATGTATTGTATATATGTGTGTATATATATATACACACACAAAGCTCTCAATTTACCAGTCAGTTTATGCTCCTTCCCTCACCTATTATCATGAGCCTTGGGTAGTGACCGAAAGAACAGGAAAAGGCAAGGGACGTAAGCTTCCTTCGCAGGATTGCAGGTATCTCCCACAAAAATAGGATGAGAAGCTCAAACATCTGGGAGGAGCCCAGAGTAGAACAGCTACTCCTCTGCGTTGATTAGAATGCCTCCTGAACGCCTCCCTCCTGTGGTGTTGCGGGCATGGCCAACCGGGAAGAGACCCCGGGTTTGACCCAGAACACGCTGGAGGGACTTTATCCCTTGGCCGGTCTAGGAACGCCTCGATATCCCTTGGAAGAGCAGGAGGAAGTGACTGGGGAGTAGGACTGCCACCGTGACCTGACCCCAGATGATCATGACTGACTGAAATAAACTATATATATATATATATATATATATATATATATATACATACATTTATATTTTTATATATATATATATATATATATATATATATATATATACATTTTATATATATATATATATATATATATATATATATATATATGTGTGTGTGTGTGTGTGTGTGTGTGTGTATGTGTATAAATATATAAATATTTTTTTATTTATTAAAGAAAAATTAAAAGTAGTCCTGTATATCCTACAACACTCATCCTTTGATTTCTTTCTCCCAATTGTCCTGCCAGAAGAAGAAATCTGAGGTACATGGCTCCCATGGTGTGGAGGATAGTGTGGTACGTCGGTTCCAGAACTTTCCCATCAGCTCAGGCCTTTACGGTGACCTGCCCCCTGCTAGTCATGAGTCAAACACTCAAGACAGCGAGCACCAAGCAAGCTCGGCCATCTTATGCGGCCTCCCTTCGCCTTTCCCCAACCCAGCTCCAGAGGTGGATACCTTCACTCCTACGGCACGGCCAGCGGCCATGTTGAACCCAAGTCCTGCCCCTGGACCATATCTAGCTGAGTCAATAAACGAGCCACGCAAGAAGAAGTATGCCAAGGAGGCGTGGCCTGGAAAGAAACCCACCCCTTCGCTACTCATCTGAAGTCCGTGTGATGAAGTGTGCTCAACGTTTACAGACTAAATGCTGAAGAAAAAAACTAGTGAAAAAAAATTATGTATATGGTTACATCAGCAGATCCATGTTTACCAGAGATTTACCTAAACTTCTCCGTTACTGTAGGCGCTACTGAGATGTGGACACGTCACGACACGTTTTCTGTTAGTTACACAGCAGCGACTCGTAGCACACCAGACGATTGTAAAGCTAAAAGCGGTAGATTAATTTTTAATGCTCACTCACTAACTCCAGGCTATGAACTCGCGCGACAGTCTCTGAAATGCAACGGCTTCATTTGTCCCACTGTTACTACAGTGTTCATGCGTATAGACGAGAGCTTGTTGTGAATTTTTATATTTTTCTATCTGAGTATATGTGTGAAAAGTGCAGAGTATGATTGAAGGAATTCCTAACTTTGTTTATTGATTTAATAAACAAGATTCCTTTCTGTAAAACCAGATCTGTGGGCTGAAACGGAGACGGTTCCTGGGAATTGAGCTGGACGTTTATTCCCTTGAGGCATGTCGCTTCTCTAATGGGTTTCTCTCGGTGCCATTTTGAAAATGGACGAGTTATAATTTATCCTGAGGTAATGAGGCAAATGAAAGTGTCCTGGGTTTTAAGAATTCCCCCGTGGGTATCATGGTCAGTGAGTAGGAGTTCTTCCTTCTGGGTTTATATTGACGATGAGGTGTTCAGTATTTTGGAGGTTCTGTTGACATTATGCATTGGGAGACTATGAAATTCACTTACGTATCATTCATTCATTCGTTTGTTTGTTTATCTTGGATACACAAAAGGATATCTTGGATACGCATTACTGTATTTTGTTCAGGATTGTTGTTGGGCGGGACAGTGGCGGTGGGATTGGTACGTCCACCTCACAGGAACAATGTCCTGGGTCGGTTAATCCTGGACTCAGTGAGGGGGTTTCTGTTTGGAGTTTGCATGTTCTATTGTTCCACTACTTACATTCAGCAGACGCTCTTATCCAGAGTGTCTCACACTGCTCCTGTTTCTTTTTTCTTTTTTTTTTTTTTAAACCTGTATACAACTTGGCAGTTAAGGTTATGCTCAAGGGCCCAACAGTGGTAGACTAGTGGTACCAGGACCTGAGCCCCCTATCTTTGGATCACCACTTCCAGAACCTTGTCCACTGAGCCACCACTGCCATGTTCTCTCCATGCTTGTGTGGGTTTCCTCGGGACACTCTGGTTTCCTCACACCGTCTATAGATATGCACGTTAGGCCAATTGTCTTTTCCGTGTTGCCTCTAGGTGTGGGTGTGTACAGTTATGTGTGTTGGATCTGCGATGGACTGGTGAGCTTTTCAGGGTGCACCCTGCCTTTGCTCCGAGATGGCTGAGAAAGATTCCCATCTCTCCATGACGCTGGAAATATTAATCGGTTAACAAAGAGATTAATAAATGAGTTCACCATGTGGATGTAGAGCCTCAGTCTCAGGAGTACATTTTTGGGTTGAACTTCAGTCAGTCGTAGGGCACAACAACTGCACATTCATAGCTCGGAGAATATTAGAGCTGCCAGTCCACCTCCTAGAATTCCCCCCCCCCCCCCCCCCCATACTTACCACCAGGAATGCATTATACCACTACGTCCAACACTTCACATGTCAATGCTTACTTCTGTTTCTTTGTTTGTTTGTGTTCTTGTTTTATTTTGTTATCTTTGCAAATTTACTGTTTGCTTTATAAAGCGATCACTTGTCAACTTAAAAAACAAACAGACAATGTGTTAGCTCAGTGGTTAAAACTTTGGGCTGCTAATTTAGTCGGGAGGATGTTCAGGCACCAGCACTACCAAGCTTCCACTATTAGGCCCTTGAGGAAGGCCTCTAACTCTCTCTACCCCAGAGGCATTGTGTCATGGGTGACCCGATCACAAACCACCCGATTTGGCACTTGTTAAAAGATAATTTCACTCTACTGTAATGTATTGACAGGTACTGATACCGACACACTGGTATTCTTCTTCATCTTCAGTTAAAACCATACCAGTTAAATTATCTGCAGCTTTGGGTCTCGAGCATGGTGGCAACAGTGTGTAATGATGTTCTTTTTTTCTTTTCTTTCTTTTTTTTTGGTGGTGGTGGGGAAATTTTTAGCAGGTGTACTTCCCGAGGTGTCCAGCAGGGGTCCCCCACGCACCTTATTGCCTGTTCCTGCTCTCCACCTCGGATAAATGACACCTCATTAATCAAATCTGCATGAATGCTCAGGTTGCCATGGCGATAATTATCAGAACTGCCTAATTAACTTTCTCAATTGCTTAATGATATACGACCCTATGAACTCCCTCATTTCTTCTCACTCTCTAATTCGAGCATGCACCCCCCCACCCCCACCCCTCCTCTCTGCGTTAACCTGTGACCACCGTTTTATTAAATGCAAAATGAGAACATATTGTCAGTCACGAGGATGCAAGAGGAAATTTGGGTCTTGGCTGTTGGCTTTAACCTTGCTTTTTAGGAATGAAAATTGGCAAGCTTGTTAAAAATAATCCTTACCTACCTACTTACCTACTGCTGAGGGATGGATTTTCAAGTAAATGTAAAATGGCTTTAAATGCAAGCGCCTTCAAAAACCCCCCTGAGGACATCTCTATTTGTTTAATAGTCCCTTTGAATAATTCTGTAGGTCTGTATCGAGACTCTTCAGTAGCTCTATTACATACCGTCCGCATTATATATAATGTACATTGAACTTTAAACTTTGTACGTTGAAATTTAAACTAAGTTCAATTTTGTTGTGTTACAAGATGGGAATGAAATGTTCAACATCTGTTACCTTTCAAAGTGCATTTTATTTATTTCTCATATCAAATTGTTCAAACGTTTGTTTGTTAGTGCTTTACTTCTCCCTTTTGGACAATATTTGGTAGAACCTCCTTTGGCTATGATTACATCACAATTACAAGTCATCTGGTATATGTCTTTGTCAGTTTTGAACATCTGGAGCTGGATGTCTGTGCCTATTCCTCTGGCCAAAAATTGTTCTGCCTCTCTGATTGTTCAGAGAATGTTGGTGAACACCAGGTTTTGCGGAGTCTTGCCATAGATTCTCAGTCAGATTGGGGCTGACCCAAAGCCTAATCCTTAAACCCAGGTCTCATTTGTGTGATAATGCCCAATAATGCTGAGAATTTGATAAAGGTTTAGGTCAAGAGCAAGCATGAAGCATTTGTGACTGATATAGTCGATCATATTGCTGACTGTCAGCAAGGAATCCACCTGTTGTGGACAATTGTCCCGTTTTTAGAAACCTGTTTCCAATTGTTGGACGATTCCACACGATAATCTACTAATTGCTGACAGTAGCCAACCATCCTCGATTATATTGCTGACAGTCTGAGACCGTTGTGGTCAATCGCAGATAGTTAGAGACAGTCTCAGACCTAGTTGCCAACCGTCTAAGATTTTCATCTGAGTGTTATTTTATTTGGGTCTCTTTTAAGACATCACATACACCATTGTGGTTGGTCTGAAATAGTCGCCAACTCAAAAAAAAAACCCCAAAAAACAAAAACAGACAGTTGCCAAAGAATTGTCCAAATGAGACTAGGCCTTCATAGTTATTGTTGGATGGTAAACTGTTGCCTCAGTTTCATGGGTTTCCTTCTGGCTTTGCCACATATCTTACTCAAGCCATCTTTCCCTCATCTTGGACCTGTTTCCCAGGCCTTGCTGATGAAAAGCATCCCCACTCCATGATCATGCCACACCATGTTTCTATGCAGCAAAGGTGAGAACGAGAACATTATTAGTCCATTATTATTAACATTAGTAGGGTTTTTACTGTGATGATCACATAACACATATCATATCATTTAGCAGAGAACATCATTGAGCTGTGGATCTTTGCTTCATGTTCACTCGTCTTCTTGGCTTTATCCTCTGAGTATTGTTCTCCATGGCTGGCCAGTGTTGTTTGATGGATGGACTCCTGTAGATCATAGTTGGTTTGTATGGTTTTGATTTTTAAGTGATTGAATTAATTATTCAAAGGTATTCAAGGCTCTAGGTTTTAAAATAGCCAAACCCTGAGAGTTTATCTTCACTGTCCAGTCACAAAAAAGAGTGCTGCACTCGACCTTTCAATGTTGATCACAGTATGTAATCCCTCTAGCATTGTTTTTATAAACTGAAGCAACATTACAACATTTATTTCCATACAAAGTTGAGTTCATTTTTCACCAATATCTTGAATTGATGACCACTGAACCACTCCATAAGGTCTTCTCCTGCACCTCCCAAAGACTTTCTGTATGGTTAAGGCAGTGCTTCTCAATTATTTTCTGTTACGCCCCCCCTAGCAAAAAGAAAACAATTCGCGCCCCCCCACCACCCACTTTCCGCCGCAACTATAAATTATAACTTTTTTCTATAATATAGTTACAGGTATATCTCTTCATTATATCGTATCCTTGTTAACATAAATAAAAGAAAGAGATATAGTTCAACTTACAAGAATAACTTTTTTAACATTTTTTATTAGTCTGTAAAAGAAAGTGCATCAATTTGCCTTAAATTTAAAAATAATAATATCCTTGTTACATTTTTGACAAACTTACCACACCATTTGCTGCTGAAAATAAAATCAATAAATAATTAATTCAAATTGACTTCAGAAACATTAACTCAGGAGCACAATATATAAACACTTTAACCTACAAAACAAGAACAAATAGAACAATTTGGGCTGATTTTTCTCAAAATGAGGAAGCCAAGATTAATGGCTACAATGAGCACGTTTTGCAGCGCACAGCTTCTCAAAGCGAGGTTTGAAGCATGACACTGCAACTCTCAGCTCCTGCTCAATGTTTAGCTGGGACCTGTACTTGCTGCGCACAATGGGCAATGAGGGCGCCACTGCCAACTACTGGAGTGGATGTGCAATAACACTTTCTTGTAGTACGGCGGAAAAAAAGCATGTTCTCCTGGGTCACACGCGCCCCCCTCAGCATCCCATCGCGCCCCCCCAGGGGGGCGCGCCCCACTATTTGAGAAGCACTGGGTTAAGGTGTAGGATTCTGTGTTGCCTGGGCATGTGTGAAAATGATTCGTCATGCTCCCTCAACTTCTCTTTCACTATTCAAACCACAATTTCATATCCCTGCCATCAGCTGAATGTGTGGAATATTGGTGAAGTGATACAGAACATAAGTAAAGGAAAAAGTTCTTGGGTTGATAGAAGTGGAGAAGATATCAAAGAGCATTATGGGTTAAAAAAAACAAACAATTGCGTAGTTGTTTGCACGTCCACCTAACAGCAAGTGGGCTTTGGGTTTGAGTCCTGGGTTTGGTCGTTTCTGTGGAGAGTTTGCGTGTTCCTCATGGATTTTCTCCAGGTTCTCCAGTTTCATCCCACAGTTCAAAAACATAATTGGCTTTTCCAAAATGCTGATGAGTGTGAATGGTGGTATGTGTTGTCCTGCTAAGATCTGGTGAGCTGTTCAGGGTATACGCTGCCTTCCCCAGTGTCCACTGAAATGGGCTTTCGCCTCCCCGTGACCCTAATGGATTAAGCAGTTCATCAAATAAGTAGTAAGTGAGTGATGAGTGTTTTTCAGAGGTATTATATACAGAGGGCAGCACAGCGGCATAGTAAGGTAGGTAAGTCTGTTGGGTTTTTACACCCGAGCCTAGTGGCTCATCAGGCCGGTGCTTATCCCCGGTATCCGTAGCGTGAAGCGACCAGGAGTTCAACTCCGCCTGGATGGGATGCTAGTCCATCGCAGGTTACCTTCCCAGTATATGTTTTACTGGTACCCATTTATACTGCTGGGTGAACAGAGGCACACTTGTGGTTGAGACCTTGCCCAAGGATCTTAGCACAGTGGGGGTCTCAGTGAGATTTGAACTCACAACCTCCCGATCATGAGCCCAGCACTCTAACCACTACAACACTGGCCCCACTATGTTAGCACTTTTGCCTGCAGGAAGAGGGCTGGGTTCTGACCATGGGAATTTCTTTGTGGCGCATGTTCTCCCACTGCTTGTGTGGGTTTCTTCTGGTTACATTGGTTTCCTTCCACAGCCCAAAAAACATGTGCAGTAGGCTAATTGGCTGTTCCAAATTGTCCCTTTTTGTGAGAGAGTGTGTGAATGTGTGTGTACATGTGTGTTGTCTCTGCAATGGCCCGGCAACCTGTCCAGGATGTACTCCGCCCTCGCTCAGAGTCGGCTAAGATAGGCACCGGCTTCCGCGACTTTAAATAGAATTAAGTGGCTTAGAGAATTAATGAATGGATTAAATAAAGAGTTAGTACGGATATAACACGATCAGTAGGCAGAGTGAAAAGGTGTGGACACACAGGAAGAGACTAGCATTGATGTGCAGCCAGAGACCATGGAATGCCAATGAAATTTCGGTTCTGTAGCAATGGACAATAAATATATACAGAAGCGCTACCTTGGCAAAGGTTCGCCAATGAACAACTGTCATCTACAAAGCAACAGGCGACAAGTGAATGGCTTTATATATATGTATATCCCATTCCGGAATGAAACATTGGGCCAAAAAAATACTAAAGAGTGTGCTGAGGTTGGTAAAGAAGATGGCGGGTTTGTAAATTGACAGGGCTAACATTAGGCGACCTTGTCTGACAGGCTGAGTGAAGGTACTGTCATTGCTTGTGTTGTGAGCCAGCCAGCCAGGCGGAACTTGCCAGAACACCTGCTGACACTTTGCCCGCCCGGCTGCCTTCATATGACACTCGGTACAGTCGTATATCTCACTCCTCTCATACAGGCATCACTCTGTTCACACAGTCCTCACAGATCTCTGTGTGCACAGCGCTAACACTGTGCTTTCTACTGAATGTTGGAAATCTATTAACCCCCAGCTGCCCACACACAGACAGTTCTCTCTCTCTCGCTCTCTCTCTCTCTCTCTCGCTCGCTCTGTCCCCCCCTCCTCCCCCATCGGCACCTTCATAGCATGTTTGTACATTCACACAATTATCATCAATCCAACACGTTTCACAGTCCCTCTACCTGTCGCTTTATCTATTGTACCATCTCTCTTTCTTCCTTCTTTGTCTTCCTGAGACATAAAACCTTGGCTTTTACGAAATAATTTTTAGACGTTTTACTAACACAGACCTAAGAATCTTTTAAAACTTTATACAGTTCTCCTTTCTCACCAAGGTAACCTTCACGCGAATAACCGTGGTACCTTGAGGAGGAACACCCTGCAGTGTAGATGTGGAAACATGAAAGACATGATTCTGCAACTTCAGCTGAGAAGGAAGCGTTAGCCTTTTATATCCTGGAAAAACCGATGGTCACCCCCAGCAATACGGTGCTTGTTGATGTTCACATATTTTTCATGGTTGTCATACAATACTGGCAGTGTTCTCACTTGTGTGGAAATAATACTTTTTTGGCCTTTCCGCCGAAATGCATCAAAAAAATAAAACCTGTTAGAATTTACCGCGAGTAGCTACAGAAGGGTGTGTGGCAGCCTGCGATACACGCTACTATGATCTCACGTTCTGCTGAAGCATTTCCATGGCTCAAGTTGCATCGGTGAGAAAAGGTTTTTGGAATCTTCATGTGTCTTGTTTTGACTGTTTTCGATTTCATGAATTCAACAAGGGCAGCATGGTTGTGTAGTTGTTAGAATGTCTGCTTCACATCAAAGAGGTCCTTGATTTAAGTCCTGGGCTTGGAGGGAGCGTTTCTGTTTGTAAGTGTGCGTGCTCTCCCCGTGCTGGCCTGGGTTTCCTTCAGGTTCTCCGGTTTCCTCTTACAGTCCAAAAACATGCACATTAATTTAATTTATTGTACCAGATTGACCCTGAATGCAAGTGTGAATGGTTGTGTGTGTTATCCCTGCAATTGTCTGGTGAGTTATTAAGGAGGCACCTGGTCTGCAGAGAGGCTTCAACTTCCATGTAACCCTAGTTTGGCAAATGGATGAATGGAATACATTCAGCAGGATGAAGATCATAATCAGTGTCATAATAAATCTGGAAAGATTGGACACCTGCACCTGCCTTCCATTCATACGACTTGAGTTGCTGCTGCTGCTTTAGTGATGAGGGAGATTTGGGCTGAGGTTAAGTGTTGATTTGTGATGGCGAAACCTTCACCTTTCTCTTTCTCTTTTTTCTTGAAATCCCTTTAAATATCTTGTCTTTCTAACAGCATATTTCCTCCTAAATTTAGTAAGACTTAAAAAAAATTATATATATATATATATATATATATATATATATATATATATATATATATATATATACACACACACACACACATATATATATATATATATATATATATATATATACATATATATATATATATATGTATATATGTATGTATATATATATATATATATATACATACATATATACATATATATATATATATATGTATATGTATCTTCTTTCTTCTTCTTCTTCTTTTACTTTCGGCTGCTCCTTCAGGGTCGCCACAAGCAAATCATCCGCCTCCACCTCACCCTGTCCTCCGCATCTTCTTTTCTGACTCCAACAACCTTCATGTCTTCCTTCACCACATCCATAAATCTCTTCTTCGGTCTTCCTCGAGGCCTTCTGCCTGGTAGTTCCAACCTCAGCATCCTACTGCCAATATACTCACTATCCCTCCTCTGTACATGTCCAAACCATCTCAATCTAGCCTCTCTGACTTTGTCTCCAAAACATCTTACGTGGGCTGTCCCTCTGATATACTCATTTCTGATCCTATCCATCCTCGTTACTCCCAGGAGAACCTCAACATTTTCATCTCCGCTACCTCCAGCTCTGCCTCCTGCCTTTTCCTCAGCGCCACTGTTTCTAAGCCATACAACATCGCTGGCCTCACCACCATCTTGTACACTTTTCCCTTCATTCTTGCTGACACTCTCCTATCGCACATCACACCTGATACTTTTCTCCAACCATTCCAGCCTGCCTGCACACGCTTCTTCACCTCTTTTCCACACTCTCCATTGCTCTGGATTGTTGAGCCTAAGTACTTAAAATCCTCCACCTTCTTTATCTCTGCCCCCTGTAACCTCACCTGCCGTTCCTCCTGGGTCCTTCTCATTCACACACATGTATTCTGATTTTTCTGAGGCTAACCTTCATTCCTCTCCTTTCCAGGGCATACCTCCACCTCTCGAGATTTTCCTGCACTTGTTCTCTGCTCTCACTACAGATCACGATGTCATCTGCAAACATCATAGTCCATGGAGATTCTTGTCTCACCTCGTCTGTCAGCCTGTCCATCACCATAGCAAACAAAGAAGGGGCTCAGAGCTGACCCTTGATGCAGTCCCACCTCCACCTTGAATTCGTCGGTCACACCGACAGCACACCTCACCACTGTCTTACATCTCTCATACATGTCCTGCACCACTCTAACATACTTCTCTGCCACTCCAGACTTCCTCATGCAATACCACAGTTCTTCTCTTGGCACCCTGTCATATGCTTTTTCCAGATCCACAAAGGCACAATGTAGCTCCCTCTGACCTTCTCTGTACTTCTCTATTAACATCCTCAAGGCAAACATTGCATCTGTGGTGCTCTTTCTTGGCATGAAACCAAACTGTTGTTCACAAATGCTGACCTCTGCCCGTAGTCTAGCTTCCACTATTCTTTCCCATAACTTCATCGTATGGCTCATCAACTTTATCCCTCTGTAGTTGCTGCAACTCTGCACGTCTCCTTGTTCTTAAAAATGGGCACCAGCACACTTCTCCTCCACTCCTCCGGCATCTGCTCACTCTCTAGTACCGTGTTGAATGTTCTTGTCAGAAAATCTACTGCTACCTCTCCTAGACACTTCCATACCTCCACAGGTATATCATCAGGACCAACTGCCTTTCCATTCTTCATCCTCTTCAATGCCCTTCTCACTTCACCCTTACTGATCTTTGCTACATCCTGCCCCTCAACGGTCACCTCTTCTACTCTTTTTTCTCTCATTTTTCTCATTCATCAGCTCTTCAAAGTACTCTTTCCATCTTACCAGCACACTTCTGTCATCAGTCAATAGAGTTCCCTCTCTGTCCTTTATCAATCTAACTTGCTGCACGCCCTTTCCATCTCTATTTCTCTGCTGTGCCAACCTGTATAGATCATTTTCTCCTCTTTACTATCCAACCTATCATACAAGTCATCATATGCCCTCTGTTTGGCCTTAGCCACTGCTACTTTCGCCTTGCGCTGTGTCTCCTGTACTCCTGTTTACTCCTTCGGTCCTCTCAATGTCCCACTTCTTCTTGGCTAACCTTTTCCTTTGTACACACTCCTGCACTTCCTCATTCCACCACCAAGTCTCCTTATCTACTTTCCTTCCAGAGGACACACCAAGTACTCTCCTACCTGTGTCCCTGATCACATTTGCTGTGGTTGTCCAGTCATTTGGAAGCACTTCTGGCCACCCAAAGCCTGTTTCAACTCCTCCTTGAAGACAACACGACACTCTTCCTTTTTCAGCTTCCACCACTTTGTCTTCTGCTCTGCCTTTGCCTTTTTCACCTTTCTCACCATCAGAGTCATCCTGCACACCACCATCCTATGCTGTTTGGCAACGCTCTCACCCACGATGACTTTGCAGTCACTGACTTCCTTCAAATTACATCGCCTACACAAGATGTAGTCTACCTGTGTGCGCCTACCTCCGCTTTCATAAGTCACCCTATGCTCCTGTTTCTTCTCAAAGAAAGTATTCACCACAGCCATTTCCATCCTTTTTGCAAAATCTATCAACATCTGTCCTTCTGCGTTCCTGTCCTGGATACCAAACCTGCCCATCACTTCCTCGTCCCCTCTGTTGCCTGCCCCAACATGTCCATTGAAGTCTGCACCTATGACCACTCTTTCACCTCTGGGGTACTCTGCATCACTTCATCTACGTCACTCCAGACCCTCTCCTTCTCTTCTAGCTCACATCCTGCCTGTGGGGCATAAGCACTAACAACATTGAGCATTACACCTTCAATTTCTACCTTGAGATTCATCACTCTGTCTGACACTCTTTTCACTTTTAGAACATTCTGACAAACTCCTCCTTCAAGATGACTCCGACTCCATTTCTCTTCCCATCCACACCGTGATAAAATAGCTTAAACCCTGCTCCTAAGCTTTTAGCTTTGCTACCTTTCCACCTGGTCTCCTGAACACACAGTATGTCCACCTTCCTCCTCTGCATCATGTCAACCAGCTCTCTACCTTTTCTGTGCATAGTTCCAACATTCAAAGTCCCCACTCTCAGTCCTAGACTCATGCCTTTCCTCTTCTCTCTCTGCCTACGGACCGCCTCCCACCTCTCCTTCTTGCACGTCTTCGACCAACAGTAGTCCAATTTCCATCAGCACCCTGTTGATTGACAGCACTGATGGCGGTCGTTGTTAACCCGGGCCTCGACCGATCCGGTATGGAGGTAATACTTTTGATTTGCATTTTAAGTAATTGGCATTGGTTTTACGTCGGATGCCCTTCCTGACACAACCCTCTGCATTTCTCCGGGCTTGGGACCGGCATGAGGGGGAGAGACACTGGTTAGTGCCCCCCCACCTCATGGCTGCATTTATATATATATATGTATATATGTATGTATGTATATATATATATGTGTGTATATATATATATATATATATATATATATAATGTATATAGGATTTTCTGAGTAGGAGAGCGCTCAATACTTTTTGGTAGAGCAAATAACAATAAAAATAAAAGGACAGGGCAAAGACTTTCTATTGAAACTCCATTTATCAGTACAGATCTGTTTCGAGGGGTGATGAAACCGTCCTCTCTCTTCAGGTGATTATAGAAGAAGATATATATAGAATATATATATGTGTATGTGTATATATATATATATGTATATATGTATATGTGTATATATGTATGTATATGTATATATATGTATGTATATGTATGTATGTATATATATATATATATATATATATATATATATATATATATATATATATATATATATATACTTCATGGCAAAAGGATCCCTGCTGAAATTTGGTCAGCATCACTTAACCTCAGAGAGGAGGAAAAGGGCAAATGCAACAAAACACAATGCACATAGCCAGGCAGGAAGTATTAGTCAGTGGTATGCACGGTCAGTGTAGAGGGACAGAGTCCCAGCTCTGTGGCTTTGGCTGGGCTTCTATAATCACTTGCCAAATACGTCTCTCCATTTCTCCCTCTCGAACTCTTTCTCTGTGACATTGGAAGACCACATGGTTGGCAGAAGCCCAGGCCTGTGGAGGAGGCTCATTCCTGGGATGGCCACTGGCGCAGAAACACCCAGATGCATGACTTATGCAATGCTAAGGAACTTGGAGACAGAGCGAGCTAGTGTATGTTTATTGAAAGAGGGAAAGCGAGGACACTGCATATTACTTAAAAGGCAGGTTCAGTGAGTCCACATGTAACGAAGAATATTAAAGGGAAACGTGTCAACAAGATTGTTAATTAAATGGATAGAAATGATAGAAGGAGGGGAATAATCAAAAAGAAAATTAGATGTAGACAAAGCCAGAACATAAAGAGAATTAAAAATGTCCATTTATCATTTTTTTAGGAACCACTTGTGCTTGGTCTGAAATCACTTACTCATGCACTATCCCTACTCACTTATTTACAGAACTGCTTAGTCCTATCAAGGTCGCACGAAGGCTGGGGTATATCTTGAAGAAAGGGTACACCCCGAACATCTCTCCTGACTATCACAGGCTGACGCAACCCTTCACACTCACATCCACACCTTGGGGTCATTTGAAAGAGATAATGATGGTAATGTGCATATCTTTGGACTATAGGAGGAAACCAGAATAAAAGCAGGAAACCCACACAAGCACATGGAAAACATGCAAACTCTACACAGAAATGCCTGAACCCAGGACTTGAACCCAGGATGTTCTTGCTGTGCAAGAATGCTATTCACTACACCACCATCCATTATACACTGCATAGTATATAAATACTATACATCCAGACACCGCTGGCAGATGGTGAACTCGGTAACTAGTGAATAGTGAGTGATTTCAGACACAGGGTTGATCTTATTAAGGGTTTGCGGTATTTATGGAACCTGTTCCGGGAACCTCGCTGTGAGTAATACAGTCATCACAGACAAGACACATTTATTCACAAGTTCATTCACACTCGGGAGCATTAACCAATCCTGAGAACCCAGGAGAAACCTATGTGAACTCTATACAGGAGATTCTAGGTGGTGATGCTACCTGTGGCATCACTGTAGCATAGTGGTTAGTACTCATGCCTCACAGCAACAATGCCCTGGGTTCAAGTCCTGTATTCATCAGCAAGGGCATTTCTGGGTGGCGTATGCATGTGGACCCTGTGATTGTTTTGATCCCCCCAGGAAGAGGAAAACATTTCGCGCCCCCAAATATAAATAGTGTTATTTGTCTAAAAAATGTTTTAAGTAATCCTCTGCATAACACTTTATCCTTATTAACAGAATAAATCCTTATTATCATGAATACAAAAAAATGAAGAAATATAGATCAACTTCCAACAAATATTAACTTTATTAACTAATTTTTAGTCTTTAAACAAAAAGATTTAACACATCAATTTGCCTGAAATAAAAAAGTATCTTTATTTAAATTGTAAACATTTTTTGACCAAGAATTTAAAACATTTGATACTGAAAAATAAAATTAAGTAAAATCAATAAATAATAACAAATTCAAATTGATCAGCAATATTAACTCAGGAGCACAATATATAAAACACAAAACAAAAACCTACAAAACAAAAATGAATAAATCAATTTGTATTATTTTTGTCAAAATGATTAAGTCCAGATTAATGGCTATAATGAGCACGTTTCGCAGTGCACAGCTTTTCGAAACCGGGTTTAAAACGCGATACTGAACTCTCAGCTCCTGCTCAATGCTGAACTGGGACCTGGACTTATTTTCTCAGCAGTGACTTCATCCGGCATGACAGAGACCGTGTGTGCTGCAGGTCGAATCAGTTCCTCTGCTGTGCTGTGGGGTTTTCTGCACTGAGCAGTTTGGTACTCCACCTTACTGATGCTAACAGAGCTCGCTGGTTTGCTGGAGTAGCATTCACAAAGCGGGATTGTTGTTGACAATACTCAGCATGTTTTCGCTGAAAAAACTCACGCGGCTCATCATGTGATCGGGGTGTGATGTCTTTCAGTGATGCCTGAATTTATTTTTGTTCATGCTCTCCGCTGCCAATGTTTTCAGACTCAGTAAACACAGCGGTCTTTCCTCGATTCTCACCACAGCACAGTGAAGCCGAATGCTACACCCGCTTCATCATACCTCCTCGACTTAACTTCCGGGAGACTTTCGTTTCTCTCACTGTCTCCGTCTCTCTCCGCCTCTCTTTCCGTCCCTGTTAAAAAATTCCATGGTGGGTTTATTAACTTCACTTCTTATTTTACTTCTGGGCACACTCTAACAGTGTGGAAGCCACTGCCACCTGCTGTAGTGGATGTAGAATTACACTTTATTTATACCCCGCGTCCACTGGGCTAACTGGATGTTGCTCATACATGTGAAATTGAGTATGAATGGTTGTGTGTGTTTAGGCTATACCCTGCCTTTGTCCAGAGTTGCCTGAGATAGGCTTCAGCCTCTCCGTGACCCATTGTGAAGTTATGAATAAACATTGCCAATCATTTTAACGCGATTCCATAAAACCTCTTCCTACAGAACAGCAAAAAAAAGTCCCAGTTGTTGAACTAAGTGTGTTCATTTGTATTAAACATCTATTGTATAAACATCGCATGTGTAATTTAAGCCGTAACTGTGAATTCTACAGCTGGGATTTCACTTTGCACACTCCTTCATCACAGTTTTTGTTGTACAAAGGAAAGAAGTGCAGGAAGCTTAATAAATGTTATGTGATTTATAAATTTTCCTCTTTCCTCAGAAAGAATGCATGAAATCTGTGTCCTTGTTGAACTCTAGTTGTGGACTGCAAGCTGCACAGCAGGGAACTCAAAACTACAATTTTAAGTAATGGTTTGTGCAAACTGACATACTGGAAAATGACAAAAGGCATGTTCGTTTATTCATCTTTAGTAACCACTTGATCCCTAACAGGGTCTCTGCTGATTCAGAGTCCGTCTGAGGACTTCTGGGTGCCAGACAGGAATCCTGTGTAAATCTGAACTGAAGGATCCAACTGGGGCCCTTTTTGTACTTGAATCCAGTGTAGCGATACTCCTTTACTGTAGAATTTAATTACACCTCGATAGAAAATGCCATTGCCACCAAAAAAAACAAACACACAAATAATGTACAAGCGCTGTAATTTTTTTTTTCCATTGCTGCCATAAACTTGGTACACTTACTGCACAACCGCCTTGTGCCGATGTTCCCTTTCATTGAGTTCATATAATATAGATAGGCTATGCCCTGCAACATCGTGTGAAAGCGCTGTGACCATGAGCTGTAAACTTCATTTTTAATTATAATATTCATGCAATTATAAGCATAAAAATAGGCATGGAGTCCTTCAAAGCATAAATACGGTATTGTGAAAATTAGATGACATTTACACCTATGGCTGCAGTTCTTCAGACGTGGGGTAGCCATTTGCAGCAGAGTGCAGAAGCTGAACTATTATGGGATGTCTATAGTCTTCTCTGTCTGACCAGACCTGATTGGCTGCCTACTTTGAAAACTTCTGAACTTCACAAAAAGCTACTAAATACCTTAATTTCCATATTTTATTGCTTTCGGTATCTAGGATGAATTGGAAATGGTGCTAGTTGTACCATATGCTAATCTCACTGAGCGCATCAACATGAACTAGCAAGCTATCAACATATCTATGCCTTGAAGTTATATACAGTATATAACTGAGTCCTGGACAGCTCACCGGCCATCACAAGGCACAAACAAGTTGATGGCCATGCAGGTACTCTTGACAAAAGTCAGCAATGGTTCTTTTACATAAACCTCACACCATAGACAGTGAGAGACGGCTGGCCCCTTTGATAACCCAGTTAGATCAGTGATCCAGCAACGTTTACCACCATGCGACCACTGCCATGGGGTCCCTCGCTACTTTGTACTTCAATTCATGCAGCTTCAATGCATCCTGTTTTTTTTTTTTTTAAATATTCTTCGAATTAAAAAAATAACAAAATTAAGGACGAATAGGAGAAAAGGTTAAGAAAATACAGCAAAACAAGCCCAATTATGCAAAAACCAAAAAACCAAACATAACAAAAAACAACCCTAAACCTCCCATCAAAACTACTTACATTTTTTTCTGAGTGTGTGTGTGTGTGTGTGTGTGTGTGCACGTGTCTGTATGTGTGTCTATTTATATTTTATTTAGATTTAATGCATTATTTTTGAATGTTTAATTGTTATTATAAGCATTTATGGCATTGAATATGTATTTATTGATATTATATACACATATACATGATGTATGCATCAGTCGGTGGGTTGGGGGGGGTTGATCCTACTTCATGGAATTCGGTGGTCGCGGGGGGATCTCGATCCCAATTAACCGCGGAAAATGAGGGATCTCTGTATCATCAAATTAAAAAATAAGGAAAATGCCACAAAAACAAGGCCAATTATTATGCAAAAAACCCAAACAAACAAAAACATACAAAAAAATCCCCCAACAAAACTACTTACATTTTTATGTGAGGTGCTCATCATGAGTGTGTGCACGCACATCTGAGTGCATGCGCGTGCACCTGTATGTGTGTGTATTTATATTTTATTTACATCTTATGCATCATTTTGAACGTTTCATTGTTATAAGCATTTATGCCATTGAATATGTATTTATTGATATTATGTACACATATACGTACATATACATCAGTCAGGGGGGTCGATCTTACTTCATGGACTTTGGCGGTCGCAGGGGAATCTCGGTCCCAATTAACCATGGAAAGTGAGGGATCCCTGTGTGTGTGTGTATGTGTGTGTATATACAGTGAGTTGTCGACTTACGACCGCTTTTGGTTCCGGCAGACCGGTCGTAAAGTTATCTGGTCATATGTCGACATTCCATCCAAATACACTCATGCCAAACAAAAACAGATGAATATATCTCAATCATTTAAAACTATACATCTATTTTCAATTCCACGTCACTGTGGCGCGCAGCGGAGAGCCAATCCTTTCTGTACTCCAGTGTGTGGGTGGGTTCGATACCTTCAAACTCTAATTTTATTGGAATATAACAACAGCCCAGACTGCGTGTGTTGTTTTTGAGTAAAGAGATGAATCTTCCTCATTTTCTTGAGCTCATTTCCACGAAGCCAAGCACAACTGGCAAGCAAACACAAATGGACCGACATAGAAAAACTTCAACCCACAGACCAGCTAATTGCCAAAACTTGGGACGCGCTTCCTGTCACATAAACACTGTAGTGTGTGAGTCCAATAAAATTAGAGTTTCAAGGTATCGGACCCGCCCACACACAGAAAGGATTGGCTCTCTGCTTTGCGCCACAGTGACGTGGCATTGAAAGTAGATGAATAGATTTGTTCTGAGCAGTTAGAAAGTGAAGCTGCATCATCTCCTGCTTGGCCTTTTAAGATGCTGGCACTGCCAGCAGCGCAAACAACTGTCGTACGCAACACTCGCACTGCACAGCCATGAATCATGCTTCACCACTTTTGCGGTCGTAAAGTTGATCAGGACCCTTTACTTTTCCCTCCCAGTGCTGTTCCTTTAAACATTTTCCCAGAAGTAAAATTGAGCCAATCAACACAAATCTCAACTTTAGCACATGGCCAGGAATGTTTTTTAAATTTATGAAGTTAGTGAGCAGGAGAATTGGGTGAAAAATCCTTGTCATCACTTTCTGATAGGTGCATATCTGGCTCATCACTCCATTCATTCAGAGCATCCAACTGTTTTGCTGTAGCAGTTTCTAATGGTTCATCGGTTGTTGGACATTTACCAAGAGAACACAGCAAAATATTTTCCTGTTTTTTAAAGCATGGCGGATCAATCAAATGTGTTGTTACTGATGAACATTATAGATATTCCGCAGTGGCAGGGGGTCTTGAAATACCGTGTAAACTCACTTTTACAGGCAGTGAACGCCTCATTTTACTGTTACAGAGACTGATCGAATAAAATTGGTAAGTTTGATGTACGATTTTGCTCCCAGTACACATGGGCGGTTATTAGACATAAGAGCAAAAACATTGGGGTGGGGGGTGCTTATTGGAGTAGGGCACTTATTATGTCAAATAGGTGTGTGTGTGTGTGTGTGTGTGTGTGTATATATATATATATATATATATATATATATATATATATATATATACAGTGGTATGAAAGAGTTGCATGCTATCCTCATTCAAATATGAAAACCTATAAATGTTTGGGTGGTTTCAGTTAAAGCAGACACTGTTTTTTCATCTGTGTGATTTTGACAGATCAGATCACATTTGATGGTGATTTTATGCAGAAATGTAAGAAATTCCAAAAGGTTCAGATACTTTTTCATACCACTGTACATACACACAGTGATCCCTTGCTACTTCGTGCTTCAGTTACTATGGCTTCAGTGCATCGTGGACTTTTCAAAAATGTTCATCGAAAAATTTGTTGTTGATACGGAAGTTGTTGATACGATGTATGTTCTGGAGAAGTCCAGAAGTTGTTGATACTATGTATCACCCTAAAAGCTGTTCTGGGGAAGGCTGGAAGTTGCTGATACAGTACTATGTATGTATCACAAGCACTAATGCTAAAGCTAGCGCTAAAGCACTAAAGCTATCTAATCACTCACGCCATATACCACCTCCAGTGACAAATAGGATTTAGAGTACCACACAGAAAACCCACAGATCAGCTTATAGGTATAACCGCCTAAACGAAGCTGAAGAGGATGTATGTATGTATGTATGTATGTATGTATGTATGTAAGCTAAGCTAAAGCTAAGCTAAAGCGCTAGCAGCACTGTGAACACCTTTAATGATGAGGTTATGGTGCAACTTCCGTAAGGTTTTGAAAAGAAGGCAGAGACAAGCCACATTAGAAATGTTCTTCAAGAAAAGAAAGGAAGAAGAGTCATCCATGCAAGGTGGTAGCAAGAGAAAAACAACTTTGGCTGATTTACCTGAAGCTGTTATGGAAGGAAATCCGCTTCTTCTCTTCCTCTGTAACATTTACGCATACCAACTGCTCACCACCACCAAGGATAAAATTCTTATCTTTATTGTTCTTAATCTTTAACTTTTCTGTGGTTTTTATTTAAGTCTCTATCACAAAAGGGTTGCGTGTTGAAATGTGCTTCGGAGAGGGGCGTGGCTCTCAACACTTGGGGTGGAGTGCTAAACACACACAGCTATTTCTATTTAATCATGGGCTATAATGACTAGCAACGGCCTTCTCCGTGATCTCTCTGGCTCTAAGCTCTGTGCTCCAGCAGTTCCCGCTTTAGTTTGATTTCCCCATGCTCTAGTGCCTTCCCCATGCTCTAGTGCCTTCCCTGTGAACAATAAAGCGCAGCCAAAATGGGTGCATTTTATTTTTCACTGGGAAGGCACTATATAAAAATGGGTGCATTTTTTAAAAATGGGTGCGTTATTTAAAAACTGGTGGGTTTTATTGTTTACAGGGAAGGCACTACATCAGGGGGAAATCGTAGTCACTGTTAGAAATGTGGAGAAACATGGAAATCAAACTAAACTGTGCTCCACCAGTTCCTGCTTTAGTTTGATTTCTGTGTTTCTAGTGCCCGTGCTCTAGTGCCTTCCCTGTGAACAATAAAGTGCACCCATTTAGTCACCGCTCAAGAGACATAAAAATTAAAGAGTCTCTCACAACACAGACCATAAAATAGTGTACTGTATTCAATAATTTTTTTCACTTCATTTGCAGACCTATGGTATGAATTACGGTACTGTTAACTTCTGTTCAAAAGACGACAGAACAGATTAAGACCATTTACAAGCAAGAATCCGAACAAATTGGAATCTGAAAAGCTGTCTGGAACGGATTAAGTTCGAGTACCAAGGCTCCACTGTACAGTTGCCCTCTACTTACGAGATCCTCTGGGTACGAAAACTCCAGGTTACGAAAAACATTTTCCTAAATTTTCATCCTCTTTTTAAGAAAACACCCTCTTTTTACAAAAAGTGCCAAACACGCCATTCAAAAATTCAAAGGCACCATTCAAAATTCAAACCATATGCGAGTTACTCTCTCATTGGCTGTCTCCCAACATCCCACCCCGCTAGCCTCCCATTGGCCAGGAGGCAGCTGAACCGTACCCATACTTCCTATTTGTCACATGTGTGAGAGAGGAGAGTTGAACAGGAATGTTGGCTCTGTGATGAACAGGAATGTGAGTTCTTTTTGATCGATCATTGCAGTGTTATATTTTGTTATCCATCATGGACCCAGAAAATACTGAAAAGTGGAAATACAGTGACGGAGGCGATTATTTCGGCATGATATTGAAGCAGAAGGAGCATGGAAACAGAGTGCTCCGTGGGACAAGACCTCCGATCTCGCAAGGAAGCAAGTTAATATTGAATCAGGACCTCTGATCTTTCAAACAGGTACTGTAATTCCGCTTTAAATACAACATCCAACATACATAATACAAAATACATACAAAATACAACATTTAAGCATTTAAATACAATTTCTCTGTCAGCTCCGGGCTGCGTGTGAGCGGAGCCCGCATTCGGCAAAACACACCACAGAGTTTTGTGTGTGTGTGTGTGAGAGCGAGAGAGACAGAGAGAGACAGAGATAGAGAGAGACAGTGTGTGTGTGTGTGTGTGTGTGTGTGTGTATGTGTGTGTGTGTGTGTGTGTGTGTGCGCACACGCTCGTGTGTGTGTGTGTGTGTGTGTGTGTGGGTGAGAGAAATAGAGAGAGAGAGAGAGAGAGTGTGTGTGTGTGTGTGTGTGTGTGTGTTAGAGAAAGAGAGAGAGAGAGCTAGAGAGACTGCCTACAGAGTCAGTCAGAGATGAAAGGAGGCATTCTTTACTCTCTTTAGAGAGAGAACATTGGAGCTTATTTTCATTTTTAAGTGTTTAATTCAGTAAATGTTTAATAAATGTTGCACACTCCGCCGAATGTGAGCAAAACCTCCGATCCCTCAAGGATACAAGTTAAAGTTGAGTTTGGACCTCTGATCGTAAACTGCTCCGGCGTCCTGTGTGTGGGCGGAGCCTGCATTCAGCGGAACCCGCCACAATACACATTTAATGTGTATCGCGTTTGTGTGTGAGAGAGAGAGAGATAGAGAGAGAGAGACTGTTGTGTGTGTGTGTGTGTGTGTGTGTGTGTGTGTGTGTGTGTGTGTGTGTGTGTATGTGCGTTAAAAATATTTAATAATGGTTTAATTAATAAATATGTTAATAAAATGCTTTAATATGTTAATAAAATGTTTGAATGGTTTAATAAATAATGTTCGTTTACTTTTTACACATATTTCATACAAAATTGGTGTACTTTTATCATTTTTTAAGGGTTTATGGGGTAGTCTTGGGAGTCTTGGAACAAATTTACATCTTATACATTATTTTTGAATATTTAATTATTATAAGCATGTATAGTGTTGAATATGTATTCATTGATATTATATACACATATACATGTACGTATATATCAGTCGTTGGGGGGGTTGATCCTACTTCGTGGAAATTGGTGGTTGCGGGGGTCGGGGGTGTGTGTGTCTCGGTCCCCATTAACCTTGTACATAACTTGTAAATTTTGTATTGATCTTTAAAAATTAATATTTAAATGAATATAGGTGGCACAGTGGAGTAGTGGATAACACGTCCACCTCACAGCAAGAAGGCCTGGGTTCAATTCCCAGGCTGGGTGTTTCTGTGTGGAGTTTGCAAGTTCTCCCCATGCTTTTGAGGATTTCCTCTAGGAACTCTGGTTTCCTCCTACAGTTCCAAAACATGCACAGTCGGCTAAATTTTCTGTTCCAAATCTCCCCTAGGTGTGAGTGTAAATGGTTGTGTGAGTATAGGACCTGCGATGGCCTGGTGAACTATCCAGAGTATACTCTGCCCTCACCCAGACTTGGCTGAAATACGCCAGCCTCCCCACAACCGAGAATTAAGCGGTTCAGAAAATTAATGAATTTTAAATTAATAATAAAACAATTATAATATTTGGGTTTGTATGATTTGGAGAATTTTGACCTTTGTGAAATAACACTGGCTTGAAATCTTCAATAACCTAAGTTGGTATCACAATTACATATTCATAACATGTTGGACATTTAAAGAGTGTTCACCATTTCACTATTTTCTGATCACGGCTAGACCTAATTAGGACTGATGCCTTCTCCAGCGATGAGTTTACTATGATGTAGATTGTATGTTTAATAGAATACGCGAGGAAAGCTTTTACTATGCTAATTGGAAAATTCCATAACCAGAACCCTTATCACCTCTCAGGCACTGGGCAAAAAAAGTTGTTAAAGAATTCTTGTAGCAAGTCAATCATTCCAGCTACCTTGGATCCACTATTCCAGCGACGGATCCATTGACAAAGGTGCTAATGTCAGGGTCGGACTAGCATTCAGTGCTTTCAGTGCTCTCAACAACATGTGGAAAAGACATCTCATTCAATACCAAGATCAAAATCTACGAATGTGCAGCTCTCACAACACTTCTTTCTGGCTGAGCCACGAATCCATCTAAATAACAGCAGTTACGTTGGCTTGATTCCCTCCATCATAACGAGCTGCGTAGAATTCGAAAGGTGTGAAAACTGGAACACATATGGAACTGTAAGATAAAGAAAGAGAACCCATTGTTTCAGTCTTGGAACTGCATTAGCTACAGTCGTCGTCTTCTTGTCTAGGACACACAAATGGCGCAAACACCTGACATGAGAATTCCCAAGTTTCTGATAGATTGGGTTGCTCATGGTTGGTCCTGCTCATGGTTCTCAGGGTGTACCCTTATAAAGAACCTAGGGGATGACCTTGAATGTACGTACCTGAAGATGACTTTGATATGCAGATTAAAGGTGATGTGCGTTGGACCGTGCCAATTGACACCAATTCTTATCAACTCCAACCAAAGGTTGAGAGAGTGTGAGTAGGTAGAACCATCACAAGATGGATGAAGACCTGCCAAAATTACAAGGTAGAAGGTAATGAAGGATGACCTTAGTGCATTATCAAAATTTGTAATTAAGAAAGATATGCAAGATGCACTGAGACACATGAACACCATTCTATAATTGCTCTCGGAGGTCCACCCTTTAGTCCCAGGGTGATTTCTGACATTGAGATGGCAATTAATATTGTTATCCTCATGCCTTTGATTTCTTACGCTTGTAACGCATTTTCTTCTGAAATACTCATTCTCATTTGCCAAGTCAGATAATACTAGGAGGATGGCAGGAAGGCTGGTGCCTATCTCAGCTGACACTGGGCACAGGTGGGATACACCCTGAACAGCTTGAACGAACAGGACAACATGCAAAAGTATTCAAGCCTAAGTACACGTGGAAGGAAACCGGAGTACCTAGAGGAAACCACTAGAAACGTGAGAAGAACATTCAAGAACCACAAAGAAGTTGAGGCTGAGAATTGATTTTAGGACCTTCTTGCTGCGAGTTAGACTTGCGTTCTTGAAACTGAACCGGGAAGTTCCAAAATAATTTTTCCCACTGATTCATTTAGGGGGCAGTGGCGGTCTAGTGGTATAAGGCGCTGGATCGCTAATCCAAAGGTTGGGGGTTCGAGTCCCACTCTCCACAAGGTTGTCACTGCCCCCCCCCCCCCCCCCCCCAGTGCAGCTAACTGGGTTATCAAAGGCCGGCCATGTCTCTCACTGTCTATGGTGCGAGGCATGTAAAAGAACCATTGCTGACTTTCGACAAGAGCGTTGGCATGTTTCTGCCCTGCGAGCTGTCCAGGCTGTACTCTGCCCTTGCCCGGAGTTGGCTGGAGTGGGCACCAGCCTCCCCGCGACCCTAATTAGGATGAAGCGGTTACAGAAAATGAACCGAACTGATTCATTTAGGCTGCATTTTTTAATGAAATGATAGTTTATGGTGATATGAAGAAAGACTTCAACAACAAATTATCTCCTTGAAATGTTCCTTCTGTATGGTTTGATTGTGGTAACTCATCCAGGTCTCCATGGACTCTACCACTTATCCATCAGGTCATGGGAGTAGCTGGTTTCAATCCCAACTGACTTCAGGTAGAAGGCGGTTTACATCCTAAACAGGTTATCAATCCTTCAAGTCTCCTTCAGTTATTTTTGGTGGGTTTGAATAATGTCTCGGGTGCACTAAGTGCCATTTTGACATAGAGCTAGCTTGAATTCTTTTTAGGACAAGTGATGGGGCGAACTGTTTTCGCATCCAACAGAATCAGTAAGTATTGCAGAGTAATCACAGATTTCTTTTGACTTTCTTTGCACAAATGAAAATTTGGCATAAAAAAGTAAAGTTAGTAATTTATTACAAAGTTAATTAGCTAATTTATTAAGTTCAAAGACTCTATGGCGGGGCTAAGACATGATTCACAATCATGGACACACCCATGGACAATTAAGAGTAGCTATATGAACTAGTCCTCCTGTCTTCAGATGGTGGGATGAAACCAGGGAACCTGGAGGAAACCCACAGTGAGTATGGAAACAGGACGAATGGATTTCAGATTCTCATGGCCAGATTTTGAGCACGTGGGACCGATGGACACATTTAAATGGGGTAGGGTGAAGGGATTGAAACACATTAGCATGAGGCTATTTACACTGTTTGAGTTTGCCCCTAGGTGTAAGTAGGAGTGTGGATGGTTGGCCTTGAGAGTTGGCATTGCGAGGTGTTCACGGTGTACCCCGGCTTTGCCCTAAGTCTGCCGGGATAAGTTCCTGCCTCATCATGACCCTCTTTCGGCAAATGAATGAATGAATAAATCAGATCAAGTCCTCGGAGTCCATTAAAGACAAGATTTAAAGACAATTACCCCCCTCCCCC
>CM045731.1:60298916-60303916 GCA_024760905.1 Plotosus lineatus | reverse complement strand
GAATCTTCTATAATCACCTGAAGAGAGAGGATGGTTTCACCACCCCTCGAAACAGATCTGTAGTGATAAATGGAGTTTCAATAGGAAGTCTTTGTCCTGTCCTTTTATTTTTGTTTTATATATATATATATATATATATATATATACCCCCAGTGCAGCTAACTGGGTGATCAAAGGCAGGCCATGTCTCTCACTGTCTATGGTGAGAAGCATGTAAAAGAACCATTGCTGACTTTCGTAAAGAGTAGCTGCAAAGCCGTCAGCGTGTTTCTACGACCTGGAGAGGGATGGGCTCCACCAGGCCAAATCAGCCCAAGTCTCGCCATGAAGGCGCCCCAACGACATCCGCGGATGTTAACGGATAAGTGAAGTGATATATATATATATATATATATATATATATATATATATATATATATACATATGATAGTTTATTACGAAAGCGCACAATGCAATGAGTCGGATCATTTTGCCATTTCCGTTCATTGAGAAATAAACTCGACGCCCGGCCTGGGCAGCTAATGAGCTAAGAGTAGGAATACATAAGTGTGTTTGCTCGTCACGTGATCTAAAGTAGGTGCGGCAAGTCAAAAAGGAAGCTTTCATTTCCTAGTGAGGTTGGTTAACCTTTATCGGAATGCGCGGCCAAAATGTTGTACGATTATGAAAGTTGATTGAACTATTTGGAATGTTAAGGTTGTTTGTCATGTTCTCTTCATTAGCATTTAATCATTGTTTACGTTACGATTGGAAACTCGTGCTGAGTGCTGAGATATTGAAATATTTGAATTTTAATTTATAAACAGCACTAGAAAATGGACCTGACTTTGAGAAGTATCTACAGGACGGAAAGATTTTTAATATTTTAACACAAAATGGGTGGCCTGGTGGTAAAGGTGCTGGATCACTAATCCTAAGGTTGGGGGGGTTCAAGCCCCTCTATCAACGGGTTGTCACTGTCCCCCCGGTGCAGCTTATTGGGTTATCAAAGGCCGGCCGTGTCTCTCACTGTCTATGGTGGAGATTTATGTCAAAGAACCATTGCTGACTTTCGACAAGAGCATTCACATAGCCATCAGTGTGTTTCTGTCCTGCAATGGCCTGGCGAGCTGTCAAGGTTGTACTCTGGTCTCGCTCAGTGTTGGCTGAAATGGGTGCCAGCCTCCCCGCGACCCTAATTAGGATTAAGCTGTTCAGAAAATGAATGAATGAAAGGTTTGGGGAGGAGGTAGCTCCACAGTTAAGGCTCTGGGTTACTGATCTGAAAAGTTGCAGGTTCAAAGTCCCTGTAGCACCAACTGTCACTGCTGGGTCCTTGAGAAAGGGTCTCAACCGTCAGTTGTGACAAACAAAATAAAAAAGATAATTGTCATTCATTCTGGATAAGTGTGTCTGCCAAATGCCGTAGATGCCAATGACAGGTTTCTGCGGCACTGTTTCCATCGCACACCACCTGTGTTTTGTCTGATACACCACCAACTGCCCAAGGAAATTACCCAATTTTTTGTTGTTCACCTGTGGTGGGTGGATCGCACTACTCACTCAAACAAAACGTTCCTGGGTTTGAGCCTTGTTCCTGGCGAGGGCGTTTCTGTGTGTAATTTACAAGTTCATTTACAAGTTCATTTTGTGCTTGCATGGGTTTTCTCTGGCTGCTCCAGTTTCTCCCACAATCCAAAGACATGCACATTAAGACCTGGTTGTTCGAAATGGCCTCTAGGTGACTGTGGGTGTGGATGGTTGTGGGCGTGTGTTGCCCTGCGAGGCTTTGGTGAAATATTCGGGGTGTAACCTGCCATTGCCTGGAGTTGGCTGGGAAGGGCGCCAGCCTTTGACGTGGTCCTTTTAAAGTGTAAAGCGGCTCAGAAAATGACTTGGCATGACACCTATTGCGCGACCAACAGCATGTGATGGAGGCTTTAATCCTTTAGATTCAATGCAAAGAAAACCGCAGAGACTGTGTTGAGGTTATAGATTTACTGAAGATGAATAAGTGAATTCAATTTAAATTGGACAATGTTTATGACGAATATATTCCTGCCCGTATTGAGTAGCATAGCATTTCTTGGCTTCGCATGAGAGTAAACATGGTTACACCGGAGAATGTGAAGTAAAGAGAAGACAGCATGAAACATTCACAAGGTGAAGGAATTGAAAGGAAGGAACAGAAGATAACTGAATTGGCCTTGTACATATAAAAATATAAATCACCTTGGAATTAGGTGAGTGATTTATAAGAGAAAATTGCAGAAGCCTAGACGACCTTTGACCTGAATTAGGAGTGCAGAGTAGGGGTTCGTTCGAGGCTTTATCTTGTATGATGTGGTATTCATGCAGTGAAGAGAGCAGCCTGTTTTTATTAAAGGTGACACAGTGGTGCAGGGGGCAACACTGCCGCCTCGCAGCTCCAGGGTCTCCGAGCTCAGGTAACAGTCTGTGTAGCGATTTGCATGTTCTCACTGTGTTTGTGTGGGTTGTGTTTGGGTTCTTCAGCTTTCCTCCCACCGTCCAAAATTTGCAGGTAGGTGGAGTGAGTATGCTAAATTGCCAGTAGCGATGGACGTATGCGAGTGTGTGTTTGTATATGCATGGCACCCTGTGATGGACTGGCGTCGCATCCCTCTGTGAATCCTCCCACCTTGCACCCAGTGTTCCTGGGATAGACTCCAGATCCTGACTGGGATAAAGTGATTACTGAAGATGAAGGACTGAATAAATAAAGATTAAAAAAACGAGACATTTAAAAAAAAAAAAAAAAAAAAAAAAAAAATTGAAAGTCAAACTGCAAGGAAAAATATATGTGGAATGTCATGAATGTTCCTCGTCGATGGAGGAATCTGCTTCTCTGCCACCCCAAGCAGGGTAGCTCTGATTTGGCTGCCCATGCCAGTGGCGCGGTTCCATTGCGGGCTGCTTTGCTAACACGGCACAAAAACCCATGTGAAGCTCAAACAGCTTCAGAAAAGACCACTGGCATAGTCCTGACAAAGGCACAGCAGAAGGACAGAGGGCTTGGTGGGCTGGCTTGGCACTGATGCTTCATCAAAGCCCAGACAGTTTGAGAGTGAACTCTATGCTCTGGCCTTTGGCGAAGCTCAGCTTGTGCTTGGGAGTCAGTGAGAGAAGGATGATGTGGAGTGAATCGAGAAAAGGCAACTTGGTTGCAGATGGTTTAAATAGCTGGACTCTTTAAAGGCAGAATAATGGATGCTCATGGTACAGTATTGCACATCTGTGAGCTTTTATCCTGAACAGTTTAAGGTATCAGAGCTACCTGGAGTCCTACAAAAACCCTAATATCTAAGGCAATTTACTCAGCAACCAGTAGTTTTATTGTTTTTTCCCCCTTTTTTTCCCCCAGCAGGTTTTGATATCATAGTTAAAGTGCTCCAAAGGTTTTCATATTCTCCTCATGATTGTATGGGTTTCCTCCATGGTTTCCAGTTTCCTCCTCCCCCATGAAATGTACCAATAGGTGAATGGACCACTCCAAGTTGAAGTAAGGTGTGAATGAGTCTTTACATGGTGCCCTATCAAGGACTGGCCTCCTATTGATTGTATATTCCACCGAGAGTCCAGTGTTCTGGGGATAGGGAGGATTAAAAGGTCGAGAGCTCGATTCTCCCATTTGCGAGCAGTTCCATTTTTGCATGTGTCTAACTCACCCGTTTTAATTTGCATGCATTCTTCGGCACGTTTTCTGGTCATGCCCCTCACACTTGAATTTCAAACTTGCATTTAAATTAGTACACGGAGTGCAACGCAAGGAGTATGGGCTTTCCTATTGGCTACTTGAATACCACTGGAATCCATAAAACTGGATGCCAGACAGGGCAACGCAGATGGCATTCGCGGTATGTGAATAATTGCTTTGAAGAGAGACATGAGTTTTCTTGGTATGGTATAAAACTGGTAATATCGGCGACTGAGCAACATGTGTGCTTCATCTACCTATAAAAAAAACATTCTGATGTATACCGATTTATCAAGGGCAGCATGGTGGCGTAACAGTTAGCACATCCGCCTCACGCAAGAAGGTCCTAGGTTTGAATCCCAGCTCGGGCGTCTCTA
Source organism: Plotosus lineatus (assembly GCA_024760905.1). Classification (NCBI taxonomy): domain Eukaryota; kingdom Metazoa; phylum Chordata; class Actinopteri; order Siluriformes; family Plotosidae; genus Plotosus; species Plotosus lineatus. The sequence continues at coordinate 60,299,845 of CM045731.1, read as the reverse complement.
TGTAGAGTTTGCATGTTCTTCCCATGCCTGTGTGGGCTTCCTCCGGGTACTGCGGTTTTCTCACACAGTCCAAAAATATGCACAGTAGGCCAAATGGCTTTTCCATATCACCCGTAGGTGTGAGTGTGAGTCTGAATGCTTGTGTGAGTGTTGGCCCTGCAATGGTCTGGTGAGCTGTTCAGCGTGTACCCCGATCTCCCCCCTAGAGTCAGCAGAGAAGGGTGTCGGTCTCCCTGTGACCCTAATTAACATTAATTGGCTTAGAAAATGAACGGTCAAATGAGATTCATTGACAAAATGCATTCCGATGAGGACTAGTGGAGAAAACTTGCACTATGTCAGTTAGCTCTGGTTGATCCAGACGAGATTGGGACACGCCTGCGGCACTTTCTCCGAAGCAAAAGCAAGTGCAAAGCAGGCATTTTGGTTTAAAATTTAGTCATAATCAAACCAAAGGCTTATTTATAGTAGGCTTATTTATATGGATTTTAATTAATATCTTTCTGTTTATTCTCATTGAGATATTATTATCAAGCTCATTTCGAGTTTCGAACCCACAAAAAGTCTGCTCCATCCAATGCGCAAAAACTCACTTCACGAGCTCTCCTCGAAATGGCTTTTCCGGGCTGATTAGCCTCGTACTCTTCCTTGTGTATTCCTCCGTGCTCCGAAAATGCATTGTGCAGTGCTTCTCAATTATTTTCTGTGACGCCCCCTCTAGGAAGAAAAAAAAATAATTCATGCCCCCCAGTGCCCTGCGCGCGACTATAAATAGTGTTTACTGCGTTTCATATCGTTTGCTCGGTGCTTTTCCCCTGCACCATGGCGTGACAATAAGAGCGCCACTGCCACCTACTGTAGTGGATGCGCAATTACACTTAATTTTAGTACAGTATGGGAAACAGCATCTTCCCCAGGGTCATACGCAC
>CM045731.1:60281416-60293916 GCA_024760905.1 Plotosus lineatus | reverse complement strand
GTGATTAACATAGAACTGAAGATAAAAGAGAAGAAAGATTAAGATGAAGAAGATAAACCGTCTCAAATGAAAGTTCAGTGTGACGAACCTAACATTCTCTGCTCAAATCAAAACATGCAAGAATATCTTGGTATTGAACCAAATTCATTATGCTATCAATCTTGCCAAGTTCCCCAAACCTCAAACGATCCTACTCTGTAATAAATAATGGATATAAAGTGTTTTTCCATGCACTGATTTCCTGAGATAAATAAAAAGGTTTTATTGGAACACAACACATGACTACAATGCACCCGACACCATGCTCACCATGATTACTTTTGGGGCTCAGTGACTATGAGCAGCTCTGTGATGCTCTGGCGACCAGTTTAGGGTGTAGCACTACTTTGCCCAGAGTTGGCTAAGATTGGAACTAGTCTTCCCGTAGACTTGGTGGAATTAAGTGGTTTGTAAAATGAGTTACTGAGAGAGTGACGATTGAGACTCTTCGAATGGTTTTTGACGTCGCCCAGAAAAAAAGTCACTGGAGAAAGATTCTTCTTCTATTTCTTTTCACATTGGTGGGTTGTGCGTTGGGTACCTGGGCCTTCAGTGGGAATTAACAAACTTAATCCTCCCTTTAATGCCACCACTATCACACCATAATTATACAAGCCATCCATGATGTACAAAAACACAATATAACAAGGCGTTGCATAGCAGACAGAGAGAGAGAGAGAGAGAGAGAGAGAGAGAGCGAGCGAGAGAGAGAGAGAGTGAGAGAGAGATTTCTGTTAGTAACTCTAAATATTACATAACTTTCACCGATATTTTCCAGGGGAAGTTCCTGATAAATTTGGTACTTTGCCAAATATAAAAAATATATCTCTGACTGTCTGACTTATGATGTTTAGCTTTTCTGGAAATGTTTGCTTTGAAAATTGATTTTTAAGAATTAAATCCCACGCCAAGTTAATTTCTCCTCCTCCGTCAGCCATTGTATGTCTAAAAAATTCTAACTTAAATTTATTTTATGCAGATCCCCAAATTCCATTCAGAGGATGGAAAAGTGCTGAAGTTATTGTATGCCAGCTCAGTGGTCCTGTGAGGCAAATCTGATTGGTTACAGAAACAGCCCCATTACTTTTTTTACTAGTTTTCGTGATATCGGCCAGCACTGCTAATCCTGAAGGCGGTGGGCAGATTAGCTTGACATGGCAGCACATAGGAGCTGAAATCTGGTTGGATGAAAAAATGTAATATCCACATACAGATACTGGAAGCACTGCAGCCAAGAGACACGACAAAATGCAGACAGTAGACTGTTGAGAACAAATTAATAAAATTTAAGGAACAAATATTAGAATTTAAGTTGTAAATGTAGGTCAGTGCTTCTGATAGTGTTTAGGCCTGCAGAGAGGCCTTTACAGGCCCTGATGGCGCACCACCGACTTTTCAACATAATCTTCTTTAATTTCAATCCATTTGCAATGATGTTTAAGCTTCGCCATCTCTTTGTAGAAAAGGGTGCATGAGCCTCCAGATACTCCTCAACAGCATCAATCTCATAATCACTCTGAAAATGGTGAACATACAGGTAGGATTTCAGTTTGGGAAACAGATAGAAGTTAGACGGTGCAGGATGGGTGAGTAAGCTGCATGGGGCAACAGTTCCAAGCTACATTTGGTTGCTTCGATCACTGCCACCTGTGCTGTGTGGGTGGGTGAAATGTCCTGAAGCAATAGGGCTCCAGCTTGAAGCTTTCCTCTTGTTGACCATTAGATGTGAACCAGGATTTGAAGTTTTGCTGACAGTGATATACATCTTTATAGTGTAGCGTTACGCCTTAAAATAGGACTTACAAACCAACAGTGGCCTTAAGCACTCAGACACTACTGCCCCAAAGTTTTTGTAATGCCCTTGTACCCCTATCTCCATGCTGACTTTGAGCACTGAGTGAGTATGTATGACTTTCTCAGTCCTTAGCCAACCACAGTCTTCAATATTTTCAAGCATATTAAAAAAAAAAAGGTATGGAGTCAAACTTCTCTGAGACCTGTCACAAGTACAATGAAGAGACTCAACCACTGAGTGTCCAAGAGGACATCATATTCACACGCTGTCATGTGCAGCAGATCCCTAAATCCAGTTTATTATCCTTCAATATGTAGGGACCAGAAAGGTCAAAATATCAGCACAATAATAACAATTCTATGAGAATGTATGAGAGATGTAAGACAGTGGTGAGGTGTGCTGTCGGTGTGACGGAAGAGTTCAAGGTGGAGGTGGGACTGCATCAAGGGTCAGCTCTGAGCCCCTTCTTGTTTGCAATGGTGATGGACAGGCTGACAGACGAGGTGAGACAAGAATCTCCATGGACTATGATGTTTGCAGATGACATCGTGATCTGTAGTGAGAGCAGAGAACAAGTGCAGGAAAATCTAGAGAGGTGGAGGTATGCCCTGGAAAGGAGAGGAATGAAGGTTAGCCTCAGAAAATCAGAATACATGTGTGTGAATGAGAAGGACCCAGCAGGAACGGTGATGTTACAGGGAGCAGAGATAACGAAGGTGGAGGATTTTAAGTACTTAGGCTCAACAATCCAGAGCAATGGAGAGTGTGGAAAAGAGGTGAAGAAGAAGCGTGTGCAGGCAGGCTGGAATGGTTGGAGAAAAGTGTCCAGTGTGATGTGCGATAGGAGAGTGTCAGCAAGAATGAAGGGAAAAGTGTACAAGACGGTGTTGAGGCCAGCGATGTTGTATGGCTTAGAAACAGTGGCGCTGAGGAAAAGGCAGGAGGCAGAGCTGGAGGTAGCGGAGATGAAAATGTTGAGGTTCTCTTTGGGAGTAATGAGGATGGATAGGATCAGAAATGAGTATATCAGCGGGACAGCCCATGTAACATGTTTTGGAGACAAAGTCAGAGAGGCTACATTGAGATGGTTTGGACATGTACAGAGGAGGGATAGTGAGTATATTGGCAGTAGGATGCTGAGGTTGGAACTACCAGGCAGAAGGCCTCGAGGAAGTCCAAAGAAGAGATTTATGGATGTGGTGAAGGAAGACATGAAGGTCGTTGGAGTCAGAAAAGAAGATGCAGAGGACAGGGTGAGATGGAGGCGGATGATTTGCTGTGGCGACCCCTGAAGGGAGCAGCTGAAAGTAAAAGAAGAAGAAGAAGAATAACAATTCTATGAGAAAAGATTTGCCATGTTAGCCCCATGGTGGCATAATGGGTGGGAGATCCACCTCACAGCAAGAAGATCCTGGGTTTGGGTTCCAGGCTCAGCAAGGATGTTTCTGTGTGGAGTTGCCATATTGTCCCCGTGCTGGTGTGGGTTTACTTCAGGTACTCCATTTTCCTCCCAAAGCCCAAAGACGTGATTAGGCTAATTGGCTGTTCCAAATTATATGTGTAAGTGTAAGAGTAAATAATTGTGTGTGTGTGTGTGTGTGTGTGTGTGTGTGTGTGTGTGTGCGTGGGTGTGTGTGTGTGTGTGTGTGTGTGTGTGTGTGTGTGTGTTGACTGGCAAGCTGTTCAGGATATACCCCACCTTTGTCCAGTGTCGGTCGAGAGAGCCCCCTCCACCTCCCCCCGGTCCGTAATAGGATTAAGCGGGTTTTGTCCCATGAGTAAGTCTAATCCCCAAATGATCACACGGAACAGTGAAAAAATGAAAGCAAACAAAACTCTCTTGAAAGTTCTCTTGGCAGGACAGAGTCTCAGCAGCAGCCAAACCAAGCTTTCCTCCACATTGTCTCTTATTTTTGTAGTTTTTTTTTTCTTGTTTTCATAGCAAACAATGACACATGGCAGAAGTCATGTGACAGAATGCATTTGTGTTTATTATGATGAGAAAGTCGGCTTTAGGGATCAGGCATTCTTTATTTGGGAACAAGTGAATGGTTGTGTCATTGTTTGTCAGGCTTTGTGTGCGAGCGTGTTGTGTGCACAGTTCTTTGCACACAGAACACCAGATCACAAGTAATTAAAGTCGTGTAGTATAAAATGGATGGTGTGTCAGAAATTTCGAAAATAATGTAATTCCACTTTACTTTCGTCTCACACACACACTCACAAGTCATCTTTCTGGATTAAAATGGGACCATATTCTTTAATGGTTTATGTACTTTGGATCTATTTCCCTGCTGGTAGTACGGTGGCAAAGTGGTTCTCATGTCCGCCTGACCATAAGAGTGCGTTGCAGTGACTGCTCAACAAGAAGGGCGTTGGTGTACAGAATTCGCATGTTCTCGCCATGCTTGTGTGGGCATCCCTGGGCGTCCGTACTTCTGTGCTTAGGGAATATTCATTCATTCATTCATTCATTCATTCCATCATTCTCTAAGACTCTTTACCATAATTGGGGTGACGGGGAGGTTGATTCACATTTCAGTCATCTCTGGGTGAAGGCACGGTATGCCCGGAACAGCTCAGCAACACCCATGCATCATATAACACCCAGATTCGCACCCACGGATGATTTCAGGCAGGTCAATTAGGTAGCAGAGATGAAAATGTTGAGGTTCTCTTTGGGAGTAACGAGGATGGATAGGATCAGGAATGAGTACATCAGAGGGACAGCACATGTTAGATGTTTTGGAGACAAAGCCAGAGAGGCTAGATTGAGATGGTTTGGACATGTACAGAGGAGGGATAGTGAGTATATTGGTAGTAGGATGCTGAGGTTGGAACTACCAAGCAGAAGGCCCAGAGGAAGACCAAAGAGACGATTCATGGATGTGGTGAAGGCGGACATGAAGGCAGTTGGAGTAAGAGTAGAAGATGCAGAGGATAGGGAGAGATGGACGCAGATCATTTGTTGTGGCGACGCCTGAAGGGAACAGCTGAAAGGAAAAGAAGAAGAAGAAGAATTAGCCTACTATGCATGCATTTGGACTGCAAGACGACACCGGAGTACCCATGCAAGCACAAGTAGAGCATGAAAACTCCAGACAGGAACACTTAAGCCCCGGAATCACACCCAGGCCTTATTGCTATGAGACGAATGTGCTAACTACGCCTCTATGCTTAGGTACTATATAATAGTCTAATTGTACAGCGGAGTGTTTTTAATCTATTGTCTGATTTGCACTTTAGGGAAATGTAACAGTGTTGGCACGGTAATGTAGTCATTAGCACGTATGTCTTACAGCAAGAAGCTCTTTGGTCTGAGTCCTGTGCTCAAGCATTTCTGTGTAGAGTTTGCATGTTCTCCCTGTGCTCGTGTGTGCTTCCTCTGGGCACTCCAGTTTTCTCACGCAGACCAAAGCCATGCGCACATTAGACTAACTGGCTGTCAGAATTGCTTCCAGGTGTGAGTGTGAGTGTGTGAATCTGAATGATTGTATGTGTGTGTGTGTGTGTGTGTGTGTGTGTGTGTGTGTGTGTGTGTGTGTGTGTGTGTGTGTGTGTGTGTTGTCCTTGCAGTGATCTGGTGAGCTGTTCAGAGTGTGCTCTGCCTTCAGCCTGATTCGGCTAAGATAGGCTCCCACCTTCCCATGATCTGAGTGAAAGCAGTTTGGCAAGTGAATGAATGAAAAATGTTTACTTTCTTTAGTGGGTCATCATTCCTGGTGATGAAAGACAAAAGGATGTTTCATGTTCTCAATGTCATTTATACCCCAAAGGAAACTTGGCAATCCAAGAGCTATACTAGGGAGCAATGAAAAAAATTCAGCTTGCTTTAGAATTATAATAAATCTTCTGCATTGAGATTAAATGCTCTCAAGTCGTTTTTTTTGTGGAAAGGTAAATATTTTCCTATCAATCACCTGAATTAAAAATCAGTGTGCGATCCCCCCATTCTCTTAAATGGTGCAAAGGTTATAGTGTTGATTCAACTAACAAAGAGATAAAGTGATCAGTTCAAGTTCAGTTATGTATTGGCACGATTAAGTACTTACATTTTTAATCAGAAATTCATGAGGCTCTCTCCCATTGGACAAGCGGAGATGGATGAGCCGTAATCAGCGACGGGAGAACGGCAGTGATTAATGTGGCCTCTGTGGACTGTGCAAGGGAGCTCATGATCCCCTCCGGTGTCCCACTTTGATGCCTCGGCTTTAAGATGTACAGCCACTGCCTTGAAAGAAAAGAATGACAGCGTGTTTTGCTGTTGTGATTGGTTTGAAATGTAGCCGCGCAGTTAACAACGTTCCTCGTCTTAAGCTGTTATGTTGTACTCATTATATACCAGATGTATGGCTTGTGTATGGTGCTTTGTCCTGATCTGTTCCAGTGTGCTCTAATAATGCAAATAAGTCTCCCGCCCCAAAATAAAAAAAATAAAATAAAAGCCCAAGTACGGTGCTATATTGTGTCTAATATTTTGCTTTGGAAACCATGCTGTAGGAATATATACCCGGAAACCTATATGTAATGTATAGATAGTGGTGTGTGTGTGTGTGTGTGTGTGTGTGTGTGTGTGAAAGGGAATACAGGCATGTTTGAGGTCCTAAAGGAAAGATGCAGATATGAAGCATGCAGACTTGTGGTATAAAATGGCAGCTAAGTGTGGAGGATTTGCATGTCAGTTTGATGAAAATAGGTCATGATGCAGGCCACTCTGTGTTTAGTATGCTGCCCATGTGTCTATTGACTTCCCGAGACCACACATAGCCTTGAGTGAGCCCTTGTCTCCTCTCTCCCTGTCTGTCTGTCTGCCATGATGAGCCACCCCCATGTACTGTGAAATTCAGCATTTCATCTTCTGAAGCTGTCTTTTTTAAATCTAAGCATTTGCGTGATAGCTTTGATCCAAGACACTGCTCTCTCTCTCTCTCTCTCTCTCTCTCTCTCTCTCTCTCTCTCTCTCTCTCTCGGGCCCTCATTTTAACTGGTCGAGCTGTTGCCACTATTGATTTGTTGCTTTCTCCCAAATTTTGGCTGCAACAGATCTGAGATTTCAGGATCTTTATTCTCTTTGATGATCTGCTACTAGATTAGTATGTATTTGTAGCTGCATCAATGTGTGTGCTAAACCCTGCATGCTAACAGTGTAATCATAAGCCTAGCAATGAAAACGAAAAATTGAAAAGGTTATCTGCAAAAAACATCTTTAAAACTATTTTCCCATGAAAAAATTCAGCCATTCAAGTAAATATAATGCCCTGCGATGGCCTGGCGAGCTCTCCAGGGTGTTTACTGGGTCCTTGGCCAGCGTCAGCTGAGATCGGCGCCAGACTCCCAGTGACCCTAATTAGAATTAAACAGTACAGAAAATGAACGAATGAATTAAATATAAATAGGAGGAGGCTACACCGAGAACGCAAACCTCCACCAAAGATGTAAAGCAAAACAATGCTGACAAATCCCGTTGCTGGGATTGCTATAATACCACACTTGATGTCCTATCTCAAGATATTAAATAATATTCATCATCAGTTCATTTTCTGTACCCGCTTAATCCTAACTTGGGTCACGGGGAGACTGGCGCCCATCCCAGCCAACTTCGGGCGAGGGCAGAGTACACCCTGGACAGCTCGCCAGGCCATCGCGGGGCGGAAACACGCTGACGGCTTTGCAGCCTACTCTTGTCGAAAGTCAGCAATGGTTCTTTTACATGCCTCACACCATAGACAGTGAGAGACATGGCCGGCCTTTGATAACCCAGTTGGCTCCACTGGGGGGGGACAGTGACAACCTTGTGCAGAGTGGGACTCGAACCCCCAACCTTTGGATCAGCGATCCGGTGCCCTATACCACTAGACCACCACTGCCCCTATATTAAATATTAAATAATATTTCAAAATAAATTTCTCAATCCTGAATTTGTTCTGAATTGTCACCTAAATTTGATGAGGAGTTACCTCACCATACTCCACTTTTTTTTTTTACAATTATCACGTACATTTTGCATAAAGTTGCTAACAAAGAAACACACAGACAAAAAAAAAAAAAATCCAACGATTACCTAGATGGAGGTAATCATTCATTCATTTTCTAAGCCACTTAAAGCTACTTAGGGTAGCGGGGAGGCTGGAGCTCATCTCAGCTGATTCTAGGTGAAGGCCGGGTACACCCCGAACAGCTCGCCAGACCATTGCAGGGCCAGCACAAATACAACCACTCACACTCATACCTAATGAAAATTTGGAACAACCAATCATCGTGCTGTTCATGTTTTTGGATGGTGGGAGGAAACCGGAGTACCCAAAGAAGCCCATGCACATGCAAACCCCCACAGAAACAGGACCTTCTTACATGCTCTCTGCTATGTCACCATGCCACCACAATCAGAAGCACAAGGTGCAAAACAAACAACAAACATAAAAAACCCCAAAACAAAACATGTGATGTCAGGACTTGAGCTGATTTTTTTCTAGTCCAGACTGTAGATTCTAGCCTAACATTGATTTGAATGAAACATGACTTTGATATTATCATGATATTATGTGCACTGGGGATTAATAATTTACGACCACTTCACTGTCACACCCACTATACCTCAGCAGTCGAAATAAAGAAGAACCGAAGAATACAATAACGATAGTCAGGAAGGTGAATAACTGTCATCATAATTTAACCCCCCCCCCCCATGCTTTAGAGGTCATACAAGAAGTAAACACACTAAGTTACACGTCATCTTCTTCTTCTTTTCCTTTGGGCTTTTCCCTTCAGGGGTCACCACCACAAATGATCTGCCTCCATCTCACCCTATCCTCTGCATCTTCTACTCTTACTCCAACTACCTTCATGTCCTCCTTCACCACATCCATAAATCGTCTCTTTGGTCTTCCTCTAGGCCGTCTTCCCTGGTAGTTCCAACCTCAGCATCCTACAACCAATATACTCACCATCCCTCCTCTGTACATGTCCAAACCATCTCAATCTAGCCTCTGACTTCATCTTCAGAACTTCTTACATGTGCTGTCCCTCTGATGTACTCATTCCTGATCCTATCCATCCTCGTTACTCCCAAAGAGAACCTCAACATTTTCATCTCTGCTACCTCCAGCTCTGCCTCCTGTCTTTTCCTCAGGGCCACTGTTTCTAAACCATACAACATCGCTGGCCTCAACACCGTCTTGTACACTTTTGCTTTCATTCTTGCCGATACCTTCCTATCATGCATCACACCGGACACTTTTCTCCAACCATTCCAACCTGCCTGCACACGCTTCTTCACCTCTTTTTTCACACTCTCCATTGCTCTGGATTGTCGAGCCTAAGTACTTAAAATCCTCCACCTTCCTTATCTCTGCTCCTTGTAACCTCACTCTTCCTCTTGGGTCCTTGTCATTCACACACATGTATTCTGTTTTACTGCGGCTAACCTTCATTCCTCTCCTTTCCAGGCCATACTCCCACCTCTCTAGATTTTCCTGCACTTGTTCTCTGCTCTCACTACAGATCACAATGTCATCTGCAAACATCACAGTCCATGGAGGTTTTCGTCGAACCTCGTCTGTCAGCCTGTCCATCACCATTGCAAACAAGAAGGGGCTCAGAGCTGACCCTTGATACAGTCCCACCTCCACCTTGAACTCTTCTGTCACACCGACAGCACACCTCACCACTGTCTTACATCTCTCATACATGTCCTGCACCACTCTAACATACTTTGAATGTTTTTATCAGAAAATCTACTGCTACCTCTCCTAGACACTTCCATATCTCCACCACCGGTATGTCATCAGGACCAACTGCCTTTCCACGCTTCATCCTCTTCAATGCCCTCCTCAATTCACCCTTACTAATCTTTGCTACTTTTTTGTCTCTCACTTTCCTCTTTCATCAGCTCTTCAAAGTACTCTTTCCATCTTCCCAGCACACTTCTGTCATCAATCAATACATTTCCCTCTCTGTCCTTAATCACTCTAACTTGCTGAACGTCCTTCCCATCTCCATTTCTCGGCTTTGCCAACTTGTATAAATCATTTTCTCCCTCCTTGCTGTCCAACCGAGCATACAAGTCATCATACGCCTTATGTTTGGCCTTTGACACCACTATCTTTGCCTTACGCTGTGTCTCCCTGCACTCCTGTTTACTCTCTTCAGTCCCACTTCTTCTGAGCGAACCTCTTCCTTTGTACACACTCCTGCACTTCCTTATTCCACCACAAAGTCTGCTTATCTACTGTCCTTCCAGAGGACACCCCAAGTACTCTTCTACCTGTCTCCCTGATCACATTAGCTGTAGTTGTCCAGTCATCCGGAGGCACTTCTTGACCACTCAAAGCCTGTTTCAATTCCTCCTTGAAGACAACACGGCACTCTTCCTTTTTCAGCTTCAACCACTGTCTTCTGCTCTGCCTTTGCCTTCTTCACTTTCCTCACCATCAGCATCATCCTGCAAACCACTATCCTATGCTGTTTGGCAACACTCTCACCCACTACGACTTTGCAGTCACTGACTTCCTTCAAATTACATCGCCGACACAAGATGTAGTCTACCTGTGGGCTCCTACCTCCGCTTTTATAAGTCACCCTATGCTCCTGTCTCTTCGGGAATAAAGTACTCACCACAGACATTTCCATCCTTTTTGCAAAATCTATCAACATCTGTCCATCTGTGTTCCTGTCCTGGATACCAAACCTGCCCATCATTTCCTCGTCCCCTCTGTTGCCTGCACCAACATATCCATTGAAGTCTGCACCAATGACCACTCTTTCACCTCTGGGGGTACTCTGCATCACTTCATCTAACTCACTCCAGAATCTCTCCTTCTCTTCTAGCTCACATCCTGCCTGTGGGGCATAAACACTAACAACATTGAACATCACACCTTCAATTTCTAACTTGAGACTCATCACTCTGTCTGACACTCTTTTCGCTTCAAGAACATTCCTGAAAAACTCCTCCTTCAAGATGACTCATACTCCATTTCTCTTCCCATCCACACCATCATAAAATAGCTTAAACCCTGCTCCTAAACTTTTAGCTTTGCTACCTTTCCACCTGGTCTACTGAACACACAGTATGTCCACCTTCCTCCTCTGCATCATGTCAGCCATCTCTCTATCTTTTCCTGTCATAGTTCCGACATTCAAAGTCCCCACTCTCAGTCCTAAACTCATGCCTTTCATCTTTGCTCTCTGCCTATGGACACGCCTCCCGCCTCTCCTTCTTTGACCTCTCCTTCTTTGACCTCTCCTTCTTTGACCTCTCCTTCTTTGACCTCTCCTTCTTCGACCAACAGTAGTCCAATTTCCACAAGCACCCCGTTGGTTGACAGCACTGATGGCGGTCGTTGTTAACCCGGGCCTCGACCGATCCGGTATGAAATTTTTTCTTGATGGTTCGCATTCTTTATTTTGGCAAAAGTTTTACGCCGGATGCGCTTCCTGTCGCAACCCTCTGCATTTATTCGGGCTTGGGACCAGCGTGACGACGGAAACTTGTTTGTGCCCATCCTCACGGCTGCATTACGTACACATCATCATCCTGTCAAAATCCAAATCACACAAAGGGACAAATGAGTAAGTGTACATTTTGTACGTTGATTTGGATAAAAGACGGGCTAATGGCACGGGAAGCTTTTGTCTGTTTACCGTACTTGTTATTTTGTAGAGACATGGCGTGATTAAAGACTTGAAACATTTGACAAAAGAAATTAAGAATGGTGCTGCCTGCCTCATTCAGAGTGTTTCCTGTGTGTATGCATTAGTGATATAACTCAACACAAAGACTCAGAATGAACAAATAAACAGTATAGAATAGGAAGAACATTATTATTATTGATCGATTGATTTCTTTTTTTGCAAACAGAATTTGCCAGGAAGGTTCACAGGGATTTGTTTGAGGTGTGCGTCCAGCCTGCGATCTCACAGGATGCAGTAAAAAAAGTTTCCTTTATGAAGTACCGCATACACATGTGGCACTGCATGATACAGTTACATTATTCCTTTATCTATCATTAATAACTAGAGATCAGAGTCATGGTGTTCTGGACATATCTGTGATTAAGAATAAGCACACACACACACACACACATACACATACACACACACACAGGTGCAATTTGGAACAGCCACTTTGCCTAATATGCATGTTTTTTGGACTGTGGGGGGAAACCGGAATACCCAAGGAAAACCCACGTAAGCATGGGAAGAACATACAAATTCCACACTGAAACAGCCTTGCTAAGCCCAGGACTTGAACCTGGATCTTTTTGCTGTGAGGCAGATATGCTAACCACTATGCAATCATTCTGCCCCATGTCAAGATCATGAGGGATGAAGATATTATTCACATTTATTTTTGTAATCATAATAAATATGTAACAATACTTAAAAAGTGAGGAAAGAAAAATTCATCCATCCGTCAGTTTAGGATATGCATGTGACATATGCATGTGACGTTGCTTTAAATGTATAATCGAGTGGCAGTGTTAGACTTCAACTCAAATACAGCAAGAACATACACAGAAACATCTTCAATATGAACGAGCGGCTGTCTGAGTGACCAAGGAATAGAATCAAGTTCAAGTAGAAATAAGAGTTTTTTTTAACAGATGGCAAAAAGCAAGAAAAAAGCAATTAATAATCATAAATATTTATTCAGAAATTTGTTTTT
>CM045731.1:60263916-60271416 GCA_024760905.1 Plotosus lineatus | reverse complement strand
TCTCCAGGTGGTTAACTACCTATGGACAACTTAGAAGAGCCAATTAACCTACTGTGCATGTCTTTGGATTGTGGGAGGAAACCGGAGCACCTGGAGGAAACCCACACAAGCACAGGGAGAACATGCAAACTCCACACAGAAACGCCCAGGCCGCGAATCGAACCCAGGTCTTCTTGCTGTGAGGCGGACGTGCTAACCACTACGCCACCGTGCCGCCCACAGAGTGGTTGTTAGGCATACTCATAACAGTGTAATGAAAATAGAAGAATTTCCTATTGCTGAGTGAAAGATTTCAGTTCAGTTCATTTTCTGTAACCGCTTAATCCTAATTAGGGTTGCGGGGAGGCTGGTGCCCATCCCAGCCAACTTCGGGCGAGGGCAGAGTACACCCTGGACAGCTCGCCAGGCCACCGCAGGGCGGAAACACGCCGATGGCTTTGCAGCCCACTCTTGTCGAAAGTCAGCAATGGTTCTTTTACATGTCTCTCACCATAGACAGTGAGAGACATGGCCCGCCTTTGATAACCCAGTTAGCTGCACTGGTGGAACTTTTTAAATGTATAGAGTCAATATTGAAAAGTGGCAGCATTCAGCATGAACATGACGCCTGCATGAGACTGAAGTTATAATTATGCATGTTCACGTTCCAGTTCTTTACTTGCATTCAATAACGTAAGTTAAATTTCTTGCCATTATGTAAAAAAACAAAAAACAAATACCTGGTGCCTATCTCAGGAGTACACCATCATCAGCTCGTCTGGGGCCAACACACATAAACATTCCAAATCCACAAAGAAATGCCATGGCCAAGCCCAGGACTTGAACTCAGGACCTTTTTGCTGTGAGTCAGACCTGCTAACCACAATCGATGTAACTGATAGAATTTGCGTAAGAGCAGAATCATAGAAGTTTTTTTAACACTTTTTTGGTCCAAACTGTTGCCTGCATGTGTGTGTGTGTGTGTGTGTGTGTGTGTGTGCGTGTGCAGTGTGCGTGTGTGTGTGTGTGTGTGTGTGTGTGTGTGTGTGTGGTGTGTGTGTGTGTGTGTGTGTGTGTGTGTGTGTGTGTGTGTGCGAGTGTGTGTGTGTGTGCGTGTGTGTGTGTCTGTGTCTGTGTGTGCGTGCACGTGCATGAGCGTGTTTTGTGTGTGTGTGTGTGTGTGTGTGTGTGTGTGTGTGTGTGTGTGTGTGTGTGTGTGTGTGTGTGTGCGAGCATGTTTGAGTGTGTGTGTGTGTAAGTGTGGTGTGTTTGTGTGCGTGTTTGTGTGCGTGAGCGTGTTTGTGTGTGTTTATGTGCGTGTGCACGAGTGTTTGTGTGTGTGTGTGTGCAAGCGTGTGAGTCTCTCTCTCTCTCTCTCTCTCTCTCTCTCTCTCTCCCTTTCTCTCTGTGTGTGCGTGTGTGTGGGAGCGTGTCTCTCTCTGTGCCTGTGTGTGAGTGTGTGAGTGTGTGAGTGTGTCTGTCTCTCTCTCTCTCTCTCTCTCTCCCGCTCTCTCTGTGTATGTGTGCGTGTGTGTGTGTGTGTGTGTGTGTGTGTGTCTCTCTCTCTCTCTCTCTCTCTCTCTCTCCTGCTCTCTCTCTGTGTGTGTGTGTGTGTGTGTGTGTGTGTGTGTGTGTGTGTGTGTGTGTGTGTGTGTGTGTATTGTAACTGTGCTGTTCGATTTTCTTGGGCTTTCTACTCCTTTTTCATTTTTTCCCAGCATCCTCCCAGTCTACATGCATCCAAAAACACAGGAAATTGATATTCTGAACTTAGTACACTGAACCAATAAACTGTGACTAAAAACATCATAAAGCGACCTGCCGGGAAAATGACTGAACTTCTTTATGGTTAGGTTTCTGTTCCTAGGTATAACCTTCTTGGGCAGTATTTGTACTTGCTCGGGTTTCAATAGGAAACAAAACTGCTCATTTCAGTCTTATAGTACTCTTTCTGGATTTGACGAAAACTGCTTTTGTTATTTTTATTTTGTTGGTATTCTCAGTTTTGTTCCCTCAAATATACAAAACAGAACTAACTCCGTTCAGGTGAAAGTATGTTTATAATTGTAAATGATTTCTGCATCTCATTGGTCGCTAACATTTATTTCCATACATCATTTACTGATCATAAATAATAAGTTCATGTAATTTCAGAGTGACGGGGGCAGTAGTGGTCTAGTGGTATAGGGCGCTGGATCGCTGATCCAAAGGTTGGGGGTTCGAGTCCCACTCTCCACAAGGTTGTCACTGTCCTCCCCAGTGCAGCTAACTGGGTTATCAAAGGCGGGCCATGTCTGTCACTGTCTATGGTGTGAGGCATGTAAAAGAACCATTGCTGACTTTCAACAAGAGTAGGCTGCAAAGCCGTCGGCGTGTTTCCGCCCTGTGATGGCCTGGCGAGTTGTCCAGGGTGTACTCTACCCTCGCCTGAAGTTGGCTGTGATGGGCGCCAGCCTCCCCGCGACCCTAATTAGGATTAAGTGGTTACAGAAAATGAACTGGATGAACTGAACATTTCAGAGTGTGCAATGTCCCGGTATGATCATCAGCCTGAAGAATGTACAGAATAAAAAAGCCCTCGTTTTGAAAATATCTACGCTACATGACCCGAGTTTGTTTAAACAAGAGATTAGATTATTGTTTATTTAATACATGGCTTTATTGAATCCTAAATCTGATTGGTTAATTATGACGTAGTGATTCGCAGAAGGCAAGGTGGAACTTTGTATATAGTCCCTGAGATGGAATGCAGTATATACTACACGGGGACATAGAACAGAAAAGTAAAATGAGATTTCTATGCGTTACTTGTAGTTATATTTCGTTATAGTTTGTGAAGTGGATAAATAGCAATTATTCACTGAAGCTAAAGTTTATGATGGTCCTTGTAGAATGCAGCAGAGGAGTAAGCACGTCGGCCTCACAAAAAAAAATGTCCTGGGTTCAAATCCTGCGATCAATGAGGTCATTTCTGTGTGGAATTTGCATGTTCACCCCATGCTTGCGTGGGTTTCCTGCCCTGGTCCATAAATAGGTACTCCGGTTTCCTCCCGCTGTCCAAAAACATGCATTCTCGTTTGTTGTTCAAATTGCCCCTGGGGCATTTTTTGTATGTTGTCCTGTGACACTCTGGTGAACTGTTTAGTGTGTACCCTATCTTCTTCACTATTGGCTGAGATAGGCTCCACCCCAAACCCTAGTAGTCGGCCCAAGTTGTAAACTACACAATAACATAACAAGCAAACTAAATCTGAAAACTAAAAATGAACTTTTCACACTCATTTGCGCTATGCACGCTCGAGGCTAGGCTACGTATGTACTGTGTCGCTACCAGCGTCTTTTTAACTCATTCAGACGTTTAGTCTTCTTCTTTTCCTTTCGGCTTTTCCCTTCAGGGGTCGCCACAGCGAATCATCTGCCTCCATCTCACCCTATCCTTTGCATCTTCTTCTCTTACACCAACGACCTTCATGTCCTCCTTCACCACATGCATTTATCCGGGCTTGGGACCGGCGTGAGGGAGAGACACTGGTTTGTGCCCCCCCCACGGCTGCATTCATTCAGACGTTTAGTACAGCACAGAAATACACTTCATGATGGTGTGTTATGGATAGGATCAGAAATGATTATATCAGAGGGACAGCCCACGTAAGATGTTTTGGAGACAAAGTCAGAGAGGCTAGATTGAGATGGTTTGGACATGTACAGAGGAGGGATAGTGAGTATATTGGCAGTAGGATGCTGAGGTTGGAACTACCAGGCAGAAGGCCTCGAGGAAGACCAAAGAGGAGATTTATGGATGTGGTGAAGGAAGACATGAAGGTCGTTGGAGTCAGAAAAGAAGATGCGGAGGACAGGGTGCGGTGGAGGCGGATGATTTGCTGTGGCGACCCCTGAAGGGAGCAGCCGAAAGTAAAAGAAGAAGAAGAAGAAGAAGAAGAAGAAGATGGTGTGTTTATAAACTCATTCAGTTTGTGGACTCATTCAATCATTTTCTGAATCACTGAATCCGAATTAGGGTCGCAGGGAGGCTGGCGCCCATTTCAGCCAACACTAGGCACGGGCAGAGTACACCCTGGACATCTCACCCAGGCCATCATGCTGATGGCTATGCGGCTACTCATGACAAAAGTCATCAATGGTTCTTTCCAGATGAGAGACATAACCGGCCTTTGATAACCCAGTTGGCTGCACTTTGGAGACAGCAGTGACAACCCGTTGAGAGTGGGGCTTGAACCCCTGACCTTCAGATCAGTAATCCAGCACCTTACCACCAGGCCATATTTTATAGGTTAGGTTTATAGGTTTATATAGGTTTATATATTTTATAGGTTATTTTACCATTTAGCAGCGTAGCACCACTTGCTCCAAGTGATGCTGACAAAACTATGAATGTTTGTCATTTTGATTGAAGCCTTATTCACTTGGGATATTGATTTTGTGGAGAACCAATCAGATCATGCCATTCCTGTGTAATATATACTATACTATAGTGTGTTATTTCTTTCTAACACGCCATTGCTATGGGGCACATAATTACTTGAAGAAAAAAATACAAATAATTTTGAGATCAATATTTTGTGTCAAATTATTTTCTTTAGTAAGTACCTGTGTAATAATTGCGATAATGCACAGAAAGCCGGACATTATTGCGAACTAAATCCTTTCAGGCTGATTATTCCATTTGACAATAATGACCACCATATTGATCTTAATCAAATACTGGTGTGGTAGATCCAGTGTGGACCTGTTTAGAGTACACTGACATCACAAAGAAGGTGATGCACTGACCCTTGTGGGGAAAGTTTCATACATTGTTATGCATGACGCTGATGCTCGGAAGGTGCTCCAGACGAGCTGTGCATGAATATTTTTTTCAGTGAGACCAGGTTGGCTAACACTCGGTCCTTTTTTGTTTCTGAACAGATCATTGAAATGAATCAGGGTTAAGGTGATGCAGTGAAGACGCCAGGCGGGTTTTAAGAGCCCCATTTTCAGCAGTCGTTCCCACCAAGTTAAGGAAAGGGAAGTTAAGGTCAGAGTGATGGGTCGCTTCAGGGAACATCGGATTCCTTCGTCAATGGCAATCATCGTGCCTGGTCCCCATCAGTTGAGCGCGATTCAGCGCTGTACATCACTTTCGTGGGAAAGAAAATGGAGCTCTCAAAGGCATCCTCGCTTATTTGCTGCATCGCCTTAACCCTGACTATTCTTCTTTCACTCCATCAATTTTCACAGCACATTCCCTCGGCTGCTTTCCTCTGTGCTTTTCTGCCACACCTCCCCCCAAATTCTACACTGCTTGCTGCTTTCTTTGTAAACTCTTTCAACATCTCTTACCCCTAACCCCCCTCTTACACCACCGCAAACTATCTCTCTCTCTCTCTCTCTCTCTCTCTCTCTCAAACACACACACACACACACACACACACACAAGCTTGCTCCTCTGTTCTCGTCTCCATCTTTTTTTCTTTCTGTCGCTCCCTTTCTCTGTGTACTATGGTCAGGTCTCGTGGGGAAAGGCGGTTGGCAGAAAGCAGGCTTGCTGCCATAGCAACAGGAACCCTCCCTCTCCCACAGGTCTCCTTAGCAACTGGTAGCTTGGCATTGTTGTAATGAGCGGGCCCTGTGTGCCAGGCTAACAGAGCACAAGTGTGTGTGTGTGTGTGTGTGTGTGTGTGTGTATGTGTGTGTGCGCGTGTGTGTGTGTCTGTGTGTGTGTGTGTGTGTGTGTGCGCCGCATCTTTGTGTTATACATGATTATAAAGTGCATGAGCACTGAAGGCATTCGTTTACTGTATGCCTCAATACTTCTCGCAGTATCCAAAGAAAATCCCATAAATATCCTTGCTTACACAATACGCCTTTGTCCTTTCTCATGAACTTGGATTTCATCTTAAACTCCGTTATAAAATCTAGCAGTGCTTTAATTAAGAATCACGCGAGTGTGCTTCCTCATTTGTTTGCACTTGATTAAAGTGATCAACTCTCTCCATGCCCTCGAACTGAAAGAATCGAAGCGTGACTTAATTAATGATTTACTAATTAATTGTGCATGCTCTGTCTAGGACAGAGGATGACTTTGTGCAAAAAAAAAGAAAAAGAAAAAGAAAAAAAAGATAGCTAGTGTCACCGTCTTTTCACTTTTTGCTGGTCGGAAAGAGGAGGGATATAAGGGGGTTAGGATTACAGGACCTATATCATCGACCTCATTTATAAATCATATGCTTCATATGATTATAATTTAAGGCATTTTATAAAATAATATTTATTTATTTATTACAAAATATTATTTTCAGGTGTATAATTTATGAGTTTGTATGAGTACGATGTAGTATGAGTTTGTATGAGTATTTACATTTAGTAAACCTTTGTGACTTGAAATAATAACAATGAAATAATTACATAATTAAAAAATTTACATAGCTGATGTAGCTAATATAGAAGACAAACAAATGTAACTGCGTATATACTGAAATCCCCAAACTCATGTTTGCGCATGGCTAGTTTTGCTATTTTGTAAATTACCATTATAACAGCTAGCTTTCCGACGGAGCTACGCGTGCATCAAAATGGTAAAGTATTTGACCAGGGCCGCAGCTTACTGTAGTGGTTAGCACATCTGCCTCACAACAAGAAGGTCCAGGGTTGAATTCTGGACTCGGGACTTTCTGTGTGGAGTTTGCGTGCACTCTGTTTTCCTTGCATGGGCTTCCTTGAGGTACTCCAGTTTTCTCTCACAGTCCAAAGAAATGCACATTAGGTTAACTGGCTGCTCCAAAGTGCCTTTTGAATGTGAACGATAACTGTAGTGTGTGTATTGCCCTGTAATGGTCCTGTGAGCTATTCTGGGGTGTACCCTGCCCTTTGCCCAGTGTCGACAGAGATAGGCTCCGGACTTCCCGTGACCCAAATAGAATTAAACAGTGCTGCAAATGAGTAAGTAAGTGGCTGAGTAAGTATTTTTATCTGCTGTTTATTGAAGTACCGAAAAAAGAAACGATGATTCGGATAAAAAAAATAAACACAGTGATACCTCAGCTCACGAACATAATTGGTTCCCAGAAAGTGTGTGTAAGGCGAAAAGTTCGTCTTCCGAACATTTATTTCCCATAACAAACCATTAAAATGAGAATAATCCGTTCCCAGGTCCCCATAAAACATAATTTTCTACTAAATAAGCCTTAAAACTACACAAAAATATACCTTATTTTATGTATAATAAATGTGCTATTGTATTGTAATTAAAGAAATAAACTGTACTGTATAATAAAGTCGTTTTATTTACCTTTGTGATGGTAGTTGATGGCTTGATGGAATGGAGTGGGAGGAGGAGGGAGGGAGGGAGGGACTTACTGTTTGGAAGGAGTGTTTGGAAACGCCTACTGTTTGGAAACACCCTTAGCCACACACGCACCCTTAATAGCTTCCTTGTTCTTAAGGATGGGAGCAATGGTAGACTTAGCGTACTGGTACTGGGACGCTAAGTCACACAAACGCACACCTCGTTCGTGTTTTTCA
>CM045731.1:60176416-60258916 GCA_024760905.1 Plotosus lineatus | reverse complement strand
TCAGTGGTCGTTGGAGTAGCTATAAACATGAAAGGGTGTGGAATGTTTGTAATTTTGCCAGACATCTTGCAGTTTCTGTTGCAGCCTGTTAGAAGATTAACATTTCAAACATCTTTTTTGAAATTTGGTAGCCATGGTAGCGTAGCGGTTAGCACGTCCAATGACAGCAAGTCATTGCGAAGTTCAAGTCCCTGGCTCAACAAGGGCGTGCCTATGTGGTGTTCTGTGTGCATGTTCTCCCATGCTGGGGTGGGTTTGGTCTGCATATTCCAGTCCAAAAACATGCACTTCCGCCTAATTACTTGTTGCAAATTACTTCCCTGCGACTGGAATAGGGTTAGGTGCTTCTGAGAATGAAGGATACAGTAAAACCGCCGCTGACGAACGCTTAAGCTCACGAACTTTTCGCCTCAAGAACATTAAATTTGCGAGCATATAGTCTCTGCTGACGAACTAGCTTTCGGCGCACGAATCAAACCACGCGGTCGAACAGCGCCACGGTGGCGGCCACGAGAAGCTGACGCACGCTCACGGCGTCCCAGTTCGCCACCCCCTTTCTTTGAGTGCGGAAGTGGTTTGTGTTTGCTAGACATTTTGGACCATATTGAGTGTACTTTTGCTATTATGGGACCGAAAAAGACCCACCACAGGCGGAGATCATTGAAAAACACGAACGAGGTGTGCGTTTGTGTGACTCAGCGTCCCAGTACCAGTACGCTAAGTCTACCATTGCTTCCATCCTTAAGAACAAGGAAGCTATTAAGGGTGCGTGTGTGGCTAAGGGCGTTTCCAAACAGTAGGCGTTTCCAAACACTCCTTCCAAACAGTAAGTCCCTCCCTCCCTCCTCCTCCCACTCCATTCCATCAAGCCATCAACTACCATCACAAAGGTAAATAAAACGACTTTATTATACAGTACAGTTTATTTCTTTAATTACAATACAATAGCACATTTATTATACATAAAATAAGGTATATTTTTGTGTAGTTTTAAGGCTTATTTAGTAGAAAATTATGTTTTATGGGGACCTGGGAACGGATTATTCTCATTTTAATGGTTTCTTATGGGAAATAAATGTTCGGAAGACGAACTTTTCGCCTCACACACACTTTCTGGGAACCAATTATGTTCATGAGCAGAGGTATCACTGTACTTTGTTTTGTTATTTTTCTGCAATGAAAATTTGGACCATCATCTCTCTCATCGGGTAGTGGTGGTCTGGAGGTAAAGGTGCTGGATCGCTGATCCCAAGGTTGGGGGTTTGAGTCCCACTCTCTATGGGTTGTCACTATCCTTCCATTGCACTAACTGGGTTATCGAAGGCCGGCTGTGTCTCTCTCTGTCTATGGTGTGAGGTTCATGTAAAAGAACCATTGCTGACTTTCGACAAGAGTAGCTGCACAGCCGTCAGCGTGTTTCTGCCCTGCGATGACCTGGCGAGCTGTCCAGAGTGTACTCTGCCGTCGTTCGGAGTCAGCTGGAATGGGCGTCAGCCTCCCTGTGAACCTAATTAGGATTAATGGATTCAGAAAATAAATGGATGAATGATTCTCTCTCATCTTCCTGACGTCTTGGTTAATATCTGGACCCCGCACCCCAAACCCTGGCGCTTAATAGCAATCGCACTACTGACACCCAGATAATCAACAGGCAGATTTAACCAGGATTATTACAAGAATTTCTGGGATTACTCTCTTATGCAGTCTGGAATGTTATGATGTGCGGTTACTAGATTTCTGTGTGTGTGTGTGTGTGTGTGTGTGTGTGTGTGTGTGTGTGTGTGTGTGTGTGTGTGTGTGTGTGTGTGTGTGTGTGTGTGTGTCTATGAGATTGTCTATGGTAAAGGACTGAGTGTCTGGTGAGTGAGTATGAAAGTGATGAAAAGAGCTAGGCAGTCTGCTGACTCATATAAGACCCACAAGGTGTTTGGGGCAAACATGGAGCCACAGGCATGCTGTTTTTACACACAAGCCATTCTGTGGTTGAGCAAAGCAGATTTAACAAGAGGATCTGTGTTCTTTAATGCAGGGGTCCCCAACCTTTTTATCACCGTGGACCGGTCAACGCTTGACAATTTTACCGCGGACCGGACCGGGGTGGATGGTGGGGTGTCATAGATTGTTCATATTGTAAATATAATTTATTTATATAAATTATTATTATTATCATCATCATTCAGTTCATTTTCTGTAACCGCTTCATCCTAATTAGGGTCGCGGGGAGGCTGGTGCCCATCCCAGCCAACTCAGGGCGAGGGCAGAGTACACCCTGGACAGCTCACCAGGCCATCGCAGGGCGGAAACACGCTGACGGCTTTGCAGCTACTCTTGTTGAAAGTCAGCAATGGTTCTTTTACATGCCTCACACCATAGACAGTGACAGACATGGCCGGCCTTTGATAACCCAGTTAGCTGCACTGGGAGGACAGTGACAACCTTGTGGAGAGTGGGACTCGAACCCCCAACCTTTGGATCAGCGATCCGGTGCCTTATACCACTAGACCACCACTGCCCCTTATTATTATTATTATTATTATTATTAATAATAATTATTATTGTTATTATTATTATTATTAATTATTATTATTATTATTATTATTATTATTATTATTATTATTATTATTACAGGTAGTAGTAATAATAATAATAATAATAATAATAATAATAATAATAATAATAATAATAATAAGCACTCCATGAATGTTATTTTTCAATAGCTGAAATAAAGTTAGTTGGGAAGTAGAGCTTGAAGTTTTCTGAAAAAACAAACAAACAAAAAAACACAGGTGACAGTGCACCAGCTGGGAGAATGAAGGCTCAGGCTCAATCTCACCCAAAATCCCCGTTATTGTTTGAAACATTTCATGTGTCGTCCCCTTGTGGGTTACATTTTACCATGTGACCAACATGTAACCCGAGAGAATCTGGTCATTTTTCAAAAGAAAAGTTTTTTCAAAAATGAAGATCGTCCAGACTCAGATAATACAGAAAACAGAAATAATGAATTCTTCCTTCTGCAGACCAATTGAGCCATGGACCGGTACAGGTCCGCGGACCGGTGGTTGGGGACCCCTGCTTTAAGGGATCACTGTATTTCAGCGTTAGCGGGTAAAGATGAAGGTCAATTCATGGAATTATTTCTAGATTGTTTCAGACCCATTATGAACAACCGGAATGGCGACTCACAGATTTGTGGAAGCTTATTTGCTGCACCCTGAGCTGCAGGTAGATTGATGCTGATGTGCTGTGAGCTACAGATTGTTAGTCGTAGTCACCAAGCAAGTCATGCAGCTTAGACTTGACTTGCTAATCACCAGTCCTAAGAGACAGCTCCTGTGGCAGTGTGACTAAATGATTGAAGCTCCCCTGTGAGTTAGTGTGAGTCACCTGACAGTCACAGATGAAACCTAGAACATCAAACTGCATACGCCTCTTCTTTTTCTCTTCTTCTTCTTTTCATGGCCATACTCCATCTTTTTTCACTACATACTTTTATCCTCTACCTACCTCATACACTTCCCCGCTTTTTTCTGCCCAGCATTTAACGCTGTAGTCATGGTTACCCCACTGCAGCTAACGGCAGCCGTGGCATAGCTGTCAGAGGGCTGCTTTTCTGACTGCCTGACATGGGGCATTTTTTCGACGCTGTCACACCGTTTGGCTTTGATTAAGTCAGCCCCTTGCCTGCCGTGGCTGCACAACATTGGACTATTACACCAGCATGGGGTTTCGTGTCATTTGGCTGAGCTGCTGGTTGAGAATAGGAGCTCCTTGGAGGGGGGCCAGAGAACATAAATACCCCTCACTTATCCAATTTCTCACTGCTTTGAAAAGGAGAAGAGTCAAAGTAGCACGGTTTTTCGTCTGATAGCGTAGGCTGGAGAATCAGCCCTTCAGAAATCCCAGGAGAGGCGGGGGGAGGAGGGGAGGAGGGGGGAAGGGGGGGCTTTCTGCGATCAGCCAACTCTGGAGCTCATCTCCAACTCAGCTCTCAATCGCACCAAGATAATTGGCTCACCTGGGTTCCCGATATATACATTCACTAATATGATCCGTAATAGCTCTCAGAATCACTATGGAAAAAACAAGATGCCTCTTTTTTGCAAAGAAAAGTGGGGAGAGATAAATTATTTGTGCTCTGATAGAGGTACTTGATGAGAGTTTATTCGGCGAATATGTGATGGATACCAGTGTGTGTTGTGTTGTGTTTTTCTTTCTGTCTGATGGTTTTGTTTTCCTGTCAGCGTACAGGTGAAGGACAAGTACGTAAGTGATTTTGGGGGTGTGAAAAGTATGGTTATGTGATAAACAGATGGAGGATATAGAGAAAAGGGATGAATAAGTGTGAAAGTGAGATGATGGTGTGAAGCACTAAATACTACAGTTCTTGATGCTTCGGATGAGATTTGTTTCAAGTGCTAAACTAAAAAAAAAAAAAAAAAAAAAAAAAAAAAAAAAAAAAAGAAAAACTGCTCAGAACAAAGAAAGACTCCCAGACTTCCTGCGTGTGACTTTTTGTAAAATTAGCACTTCTAAATGGGCCTGAGTACAGGATTAACTCCTGGTAGAGGTAAACTACTTCTCACACAAGAGTGGTAGATTAAATGTGTTAATTAGCATTATTACACACATTGCCGAATTCAGTCTAGAATTACAACTTTGGGCTGTGCACATGCGCTTAATAGTATACAAATAATTCCAAATCCCCCCCCCCCCCACCCCCGTGGCAGGAACGGACGTGGGGGTGGGGAGTGTTTCTCCTCTAATTTGTTTATGGCCAATTCCCACCTATAAAATATTGCCTCTCGATCATGCGACCACCACGAACCAGGGTGAAAGCAAGCAGCCACATCTTTACAAACTGCTGCACATGTGCATTCAGGTCCGATTTAGCTTTCAGGTACGAATTCAGAGACTAATAAATATTTTGTTTTTTGAGTTGTATATCTTCTTCTTTTACTTTCGGCTGCTCCCTTCAGGGGTCGCCACAGCAAATCATCCGCCTCCACCTCACCCTGTCCTCCGCATCTTCTTTTCTGACTCCAACGACCTTCATGTCTTCCTTCACCACATCCATAAATCTCTTCTTTGGTCTTCCTCGAGGCCTTCTGCCTGGTAGTTCCAACCTCAGCATCCTACTGCCAATATACTCACTATCCCTCCTCTGTACATGTCCAAACCATCTCAATCTAGCCTCTCTGACTTTGTCTCCAAAACATGTTACATGGGCTGTCCCGCTGATATACTCATTTCTGATCCTATCCATCCTCGTTACTCCCAGAGAGAACCTCAACATTTTCATCTCCGCTACCTCTATTGTGCTGCTCTGCCTCCTGCCTTTTCCTCAGCGCCACTGTTTCTAAGCCATACAACATCGCTGGCCTCACCACCGTCTTGTACACTTTTCCTTTTACTTTTGAGTTGTATATAGAAATGAATATTAAGTTTAGATTTTAGTTGCTTAAGAGACTCACAAAATACTTGTGACTGTTCAGGAGTAAAACATCTAATTCCTACACACATACACACACACACACACACACTCACACACACACACACACACACACACACACACACACACACACTTACGGGAAATCATCATCATCATCATAATTTTCTGTAACCGCTTAATACTAATTAGGGTCGCGGGGAGGCTGGTGCCCATCCCAGCTAACTTCGGGCGAGGGCAGAGTACACCCTGGACAGCTCGCCAGGTCATCGCAGGGCAGAAACACGCCGACCGCTTTGCCGCCCACTGTTGTTGAAAGTCAGCAATGGTTCTTTTACATGCCTCACACCATAGACAGTGAGAGACATGGCCGGCCTTTGATAACCCAGTTAGCTCCACTGGGGGGAACAGTGACAACCTTGTGGAGAGTGGGAATCGAACCCCCAACCTTTGGATCAGCGATCCAGCATCTCGGAAATCGGGAAATTTAGAGTATAAAACTATACCCCAGGGATGGCACTCACCTGTTCTTCTGTCCGGGGATACATTGGTATTGGATGCTTTTTTTTCTGCTTTTTTTGGAGGTTTTAAAATAAATAAATAACAGCATTGCGAATGGGAGAACGAAACTACTGAAGCTCTGAAATCTTTAAAAGCAGTAATAAAAGAGTACGTAATATTTAACATAGTGTACTTACTCTTTTTTCTACTCCTCGTAGTTTTAGTTCTTTCATTAGCAATGCTGTTATTTTTTTTTTAAACTTCCACCAAAGAAGTTGTTTTACCTTTGGTTTATGTGTCTGTTTTTGCAAAAAGTTCCATGTGATTTTTCGTGAAATGTCCACCGGAGATGGAGCTTTGGATGAGGACGAGGTTTATTAAAAATCCTGGAATTTTTTTGAAATGATTCTTTTTTCGTTGTCAGAGTTTAGGTTCGTATCTGGCAAAACGGCCTTGGTGGAAAAGGCTAACCTGTGAGTACTCATTATCATTCGCTGCTTAATCCTATTGGGATCACGAGGAGCCTGAGCCTACCTCAGCCAAAAGTGGGCAAAGGTGGCTAATTTGGAACAGAAAATTAGCCTAATGTGCATGTCTTTGGACTGGCAGAGGAAACCGGAGCACCCCGAGGAAACCCAGACGAGCACAGGGAGATCAAACTCCACACAGAAACGCCCTTGCACAGACTCGAACTTGGGACCTTGTTGCCGTGAGATACGTATGCTAAACATGTTGTCATTGTGTTTCCCATCACTTATACAGTATAATACAATTTAGCGTAATAAAGCGTTAGAAAATTGAAATAAGTGCTTTCAGTAAAGTGTAAACTGAACGGCTGGAGTCTGTAACTTACTGTTAAATTAGATGATAATCATACTGCAGGAATCCTGACAGGCTGCTATAAGAGATTTGTTTTGACTTGCTATATAGAAAGAGGTAGCGAGGAAACGAGAAAGTATCATTTGTGCATGTGTGTGAGTCAGACCGAGGGTGTAATAGAGATGCAGATTAGTTGAGTGACACTGTACAATGATATAATGAATACCAGGATACTGCGGCAAGGCAACAGGAAGTGCTTGAACAAATAAAACCCACAAAATCAACCAGCTTAACTTTCCTAGTGATGGTAACAGATTCTGGGTTTTTATTCCCCCACACAAGCAACACAAGTGCATTATTGCCGTTCACAAAACGACATCAATAAAGATATATCGACTGTTATTATTTCCTGAGTATTGCGTTTTTTTGTTTGTTTGTTTTTTTTCCTCGCCTGAGTTACTCTATGTTTAGTCTTACTACTGTATGAAATGAATACCACATCTACTGTAATATTTGGACACACTTAAGGACACCAGTACGCAGTTATAGACATAAACTATACGAGGTAGCTGTATACCTGTATCTGTTGACACGTAGGAGTGATATCCCTCACATTTAATTGCACAACCTTTTAGAACATACGACACTATATTCTGTCTGTCTTCCTTTCGGCTTTTTCCCTTTTACGCGGGAGTCGCCACAGCGAATCATCTGATTCGCACGTTTGATTTGGCAGAGGTTTTTACGTCAGATGCCCTTCCTGTCACAACCCTTTTTAGCAAGGGACAGAAACACGCTGACGACTTTGCAGCTACTCTTTACGAAAGTCAGCAATGGTTCTTTTACATGCCTCTCACCATAGACAGTGACAGACATGGCCCGCCTTTGATAACCCAGTTAGCCGCACTGGGGGCAGTGGCAACCTTGTGGACAGTGGGACTCGAAACCCCAACCTTTGGATCAGCGATCCAGCGCCCTATACCACTAGACCACCACTGCCCCCTATACTACACTATAATTCATATTCAATCAGAGATACACTGTTTTGATGTACCATACATGCTTTTGTGAGCATCTTCAGCCCGGAACATACCAGAGATGCAGTTCATACACTTGAAGAATCGTTCCAATTCCTATTCATGCATGACCTCTGAAAGAAAAAGAAAAAAAAAATAGAAATAGCAAAATAGATCTTGTCAAAAGGCAGTAGGATGCTCATAACTGCCAAACAGCTATGTGTGTGTGTGTGTGTGTGTGTGTGTGTGTGTGTGTGTGTGTGTGTGTGTGTGTGTGTGTGTGTGTGTGTGTGTGCGTGCATGCGTGCGTGCGTGTGTGTGTGTGTGTGTAGGGCAGTGGTGGCCTGGTGATAAAGGGCACTGGATCGCTGATCCTAAGGTTGGTGGTTCGAGTCCCAGGAGTGTGAGGATTCATGTAAAAGAACCATTGCTGACTTTCAACAAGAGCAACTGCATAGCTGTCAGCATGTTTCTGCCCTGTGATGGCCTGGTGAGCTGTTCAGGGTGTACTCTGCACCCGCCCAGAGTCGACTTAGATGGGCACCAGCCTCCCTGTGACCCTAATTAGGATTAAGCAGTTCAGAAACTGAATGAATTGAAAACTTTGTCAAAAAAATTAGATTCTCTTGTGTTATTCTTCATAGATACACCAAATCTATATCGTGACTGTAAAAAGTTCCCATACATGATGCGTATGTTATAGCCATGTGCAATTAGCAATATCAAATAGTCTCTCAGTTGGAGACACTGAAAGGAACCGCTTATTATGTATGATGTCCTGAAAGGAACTTCCAGTAGATCACTCTTAAATATTAATTATTCAATTAAAAAAAAAAAAGAATTCCCAATTATTTTGTTGTAAGTCACAAACCCATGTTTACTTCATCTGTTCCTGTGTTCTAAATATGGTTTATCTTGGCGCTGGAAACAACCCCCTCCTCTCTTTTTCTGTTCTCTTTGTTCTGGTGTTCTTCCAGCACAGTAAGCATGCCAGAATCACACCTCTCTCCCTCTCGCCTCTCTTTCTGGCTCTCTGTCATATTTGGAGGCCTGCAATCGATAGGGGCGTCTGCGATCATGTTGCCACGTGTGATTCATTTGGGTAACCTTGGCGACAGTTTGATGTGCGTGCTGTGGCGTGTTTGTGCGCGTGCGTGCGTGTGTGTGTGTGTGTGTGTGTGTGTGTGTGTGTGTACATGTATGTGTGTGTGTGTGTGTGTGTGTGTGTGTGTGTGCATGACTTGGTTGACAGTGGTGTAAGTCAGAGTGAGGATTTTACAGCGTGGAAGAGCAATGCTGCATGCTGTATCGATCTGCTTCCCGGTGCTGGTTACACTTTATTAGAACAGCTGTTTGAGCCAAACGATGAGGAATGATTACTCACTGCCGTACTAATTTTTTTTTTCTTGCATATGATATGAATTCTGGAGTTAAGAAGAAAATCTTCATATCTTGGTCAACAACGGTAGCTGACTTAAAACAGTCAAATATGTACATTTTACTTGGACATGGATTATATTTATATATATTATATTTTATATATATTTATATATTTATATATATATTTATTATATATATTTACGATAACAAA
This sequence comes from Plotosus lineatus, assembly GCA_024760905.1. Taxonomy (NCBI): domain Eukaryota; kingdom Metazoa; phylum Chordata; class Actinopteri; order Siluriformes; family Plotosidae; genus Plotosus; species Plotosus lineatus. The sequence goes on along the minus strand of CM045731.1, from coordinate 60,249,540 downwards.
TAAATGTCCAAAAAGCAAAACAAAAGGTCTTTTTGATCATTGAATCGCTTTTTCCTGTATTAGGGTCATGGGGAGGCCAGAGCCCATTGTCGTCAACCACGACCACGAGAAAAAGATGGCCAACATCCTAAAGAGCTCACCAAATCATCACATGATCAACACAGCCATACTCACACTCACATTTCCACCTAGGGGCAACTGGAAATATCTAATTCGCCTACCATGGGCAGCATTGTGGCGTACTGGTTCACATCTCTGCCTCACAGGAGGAGTTGCTGGGTTCAAGTCCCAGGATTTATCTGTGTGGTTTTGCATGTTGTCCCCATACTTAAATGGGTTTCATCCAGGTACTCTGGTTTCCTCCCACAGTCCAAAGACATACACATTAAGCTCATTGGTTCTTTCGATTTGCCCCTGGGTGTGGATATGAGTGTGAATGGTTGTGTGCGTGTTTGTTTCTGATGAACTGATGAACTGTTTAGGGTGTACCGCTCCTTTGTCCGATGTCGGCCGAGATAGACTCCAGCCTCCTACAATCATAAGTTAAGGGTTTTGAAAAAGTGCATGTTTTTAGACTGTGGGAGAAAACCAAACTACCGGAAGGAAACCCACAAAAAGCATAGATAGGACATGCAAACTCGACACAAACACCCTCTGCGAGCACAGGGATTGAACTTTCTTGCTGTAAGAAGAAGTGCTGACCGATTTGCCAATGTGCCATCCGAATACATTTTTAGAGGAAAAAATATGCTAATTTATACTATCATTTTTATAATACTGGTCAGGACCCCCCCCCCCCCCCCCCGCTGCGCTTTCCCCAACTTTCGCCCCTAATTTGGTCATATTCAATTCCCACCCTTCAATTATTGCCTCTCTATCAGATGACCACCGCCAACCAGGGAGGGGCATAAACATGCATTTGCCCCCTCCTTGACATGCGATGATACCACCTGCCTGTTTTTGAACTGCATCTCATGATTATTTGGGGGCGGTCTAACACACTCTGAGGGAAAGCGCTATCTGCCCCCCTCGTACAAACGAGTTCACAGATGACCATGATTGGCTGGATTTGCAGGCGATCGCTGTGAGTGACACGGAAGTGAGTGTATGCCATCTCTCTCCTCTTATGAGAGCTCGGCCAAATAGCTCCCATGGACCTTCAGTCACAGATGGCTGTGGCATCATCCCGGATTTGAACCTGTGACCTTTGGGTTAATAGCCATGCACCTTGTTGATAGAAAGACATTTCTGACGCAAGAAGTCTGTGGCTGTGCAACACAGTGCAGTGGTTGCAGATTTTGCATGTTCTACATGTGCCTGAGTGGGTTTTTTCAGATGCTCTGGTTTCCTCCCAAAATCAAAAGAAATGCAAATTTGGTGATCTGATGAATTAAAAAAAAATATATTTTTAATTTTCCCATATGTATGAATGGTTGTCTCCATGCTGGATGGAAAAACTGCTCCGTGTGTACACTTTCTTGAGGTTAGCAGGGATTGGCTCCAACTCACCTGTGACCCTGACAGATAAGAATTGCAGTTAATAAGAAGAAAGATTTTCGTGGTCTAAAATATAATCAATCAGGATGTAATGATAGATAATAAATGTACGTATACAGAATAATCGAGTCTCGTTAATTCAAGAGTTCTCTTACGATGTATTTTGCAGATTAGATGAAAAATGTTTTATATGTATAATACTAAACGCTTAACAATTTGTTTTTGTCCTTCTCCCCACCCCATTACCCATGATTGTCCCTGCAGAACTCTATTCGCCACAATTTGTCTCTGCATACACGTTTCATTCGTGTACAGAATGAGGGAACAGGCAAGAGTTCATGGTGGATGCTGAATCCAGAAGGTGGGAAGATGGGAAAGGGTCCTCGTCGACGAGCCTCCTCCATGGACAACGGCGCGAAGTACCTAAAGGCTAGAGGTCGGATAAGCCGGAAGAGGGTGATTGGGATGGGCCGAGGACTTGGTGCTGGGCCTGGAATCCAAGGATCCCCAGAGCATGGTAGCCCAGCTGGGAAGGGTAGCATTGGAGTAGGAAGTGAGGAGTTTGATGCCTGGACAGACCTGCACTCCAGAACAAGTTCTTCTGCGTCGACACTGAGTGGGTGCCTGTCACCAATCATGGCTGAAGCAGAGCCAGATGAACCAGAGGAGGGAGGGCTGTCCTGTTCGGCTTCCCCTCACCTTTATCCAAGCCCAACTAGTACCAGATCGCCTGCCCTGGGCACTGGAGGACACTGTCCTTCAGTAGAGCTTCCGCAGTTGGCAGATCTTACTGGAGCCATCAGCTTGGATGAAGACTTCCCTCAACCACAGCAACTTAAGTGCAATGGCTACCATTATGGCCCAGGACCCAAAGGGGAAACACCATACTGTGGCACTGTCTATGGTCAACCTTCCATGAGTATGCTGAGGCACCATGCCCCGATGCAGACTATCCAGGAGAACAAGCCAACCAGCTTCCAGCGCCCCCTGAGGGCTTACTCAGAAAACAATGCTCTGGAGAGCCTGTTAGCTGGTGGGCCGCAGTACTGTGGGAAGGACATGGTGGTGGGGCAAGGACAAGCTGCCCATTCATTAATGTCACGGTCTAATGGTATTGTGCACTCTCATGGTCATGATCAGAGTTGCAGTCACAATCACAACCAGAATCCCAATCCCACTCAAAATCTGCACAGTGATCATGGAGCAAACCATAAGCAGAACTCAAACCTTCATCACAACCAAAATCCCAACAAGCATCATCCAGATCTTGACTACAACCACGGTACCAAACATCACCCAGCTCATGACTATGGCCAACCTCATAAGCACAACCATAAGCTTAATCCCAGCTCTAATTCAAACCATATGCACAGCCATATGCAGCACAGCAACTCAAGGCAGTCAACACTCTCTCCCAGAATCAACAGTGACATGCTGCAACCCTACAATCACAAATCCTCAAATCCCTATGGCCCTCGTGCTCACCTTCCCTCTACCTCTCTACCACCTAACCCAGCCAGCTTCATGGATGTGCCACAAGATCCATCTTTTATGGCATCTGCGCCCCAAACCCGCAATCAACCTTATGCAGGTGCACAGCAGCAGGGCTTGACAGAACCATGGCATGGATACTACCACTACCACAACCACACAGCCCAGAATGGCAATCACCAACCCAGTCACCACCAACCACCTCCTAACCGCATGCAGCAGTCAGAAATGGAGATAGAAGTCCATCAGAACAGTCTGGATGGTGATGTGGAGTCTGTTCTTCTTAATGATTTCATGGACTCTGCAGAGGGAATGGACTACAACTATGACGGATCACTTTCACATGGTGTTGGCATGGGAATCGGCTTGGGAATGGGGATGGGGATGGGGATGTTTGCAGGTCCTCCGCAATCACATAACAGCCAGAGTTGGGTTCCTGGGTAACAAACACTAATGGGAATCTTTACTGACAGGGCCCTGTGGGAGGTTAGGTGGGGTCTGATCAGGTCAATACTGATTTGACTGTGATTTATTTTTGCTCAGAGAGCCAAACAGTACAAGAAGGCATTTTAAGGAAATATAGTTGCTGGTGTTGGTGCAGTCATTTTGAAAGTAGAGTTCTTCATAAATATTCTCTTTCCTCTCTCCTTCTCTCTGTGTTTCCCTGTTGTGGATAAGTATACTGACATTCTTCAACCAAGCGTTGTCCTTTCTCTGTTCCTCACTTCGCTCTTTAATGTCCATCATCTCTTTCTGGTCAAAAAGCTCTCAAGCACTTTACACCCATCTCCCTAAATTCAGAGCAACAGCCACTCTGTAACCAGGGGAATCATAATGTTTACTGGTTCGCTGGGTTTAATGTATCCAAATGACTCTGTCATCCTTCCACATTGAAAAAACTTGTGCTGGTGTGTGGTTTTTTTTTTTTTTTTTTTTTTTTTTTTTTTTAGTTTATTTGCTTTTTAATAAAAAAAAAGATGATTAGATGATGGAAAAATAAATATCTGTGCTGTCAGATAATGTTGTGTACATGTTGGGTTGGGTTGTGTGTGTGTGTGTGTGTGTGTGTGTGTGTGTGTGTGTGTGTGTGTGTGTGTGTGTGTGTGTGTTTGTCCTTATCCCATGCAGGTTCATTGGATGCCCCTTTTTTCTTAGGACAGTCATCCATCAGCTCGACTTTATTGATATTCAGCATATCGTTTTTATTCTCCAATGTAATTCACCAACTATGCATCACTACTCCAAATCGAATGTGGCACTCAGAGTGTCTTTTCCCCCCAGACAAACCCGCTTAATGTGTTTTGGCTGGAGTGATGATTGAAGTCACTCTTCTACAAATGGTGAGGAAGAAGAGAATGGGCGAGCAAAAGAGAGAGGGAGGGGGAGAGAAACATGCAAATAATACCATGTTCCTCTTTTTATCCATCCATGGATTTATGTAGCTTGGCCTGTAATGAGATAAGAAACGATTTGAGGCTACTACGCTTCCTGTGTGAAGCTCTTTCCCGTGCACCTCTGGCCACCAGCCTCAGATGATCTGAAGCACTTTGAGCTTCAGCTTTACTCCTGCTCTTGTTTACATTAAATATTGTGTTATCATTAGCCTATGCAGTGTAACTTTAGATAATCAATGCTGATATATCAGTCACGAAGCCTCATTAACCCTCGTTAACACACTGCTATCAATCCTTATTCAACACTGTGCTGGAATTTGCTGAATGTAACCCTAAATGACATTCTGTTGCATCAGCTTAATAAAGTAATTGAGTACAGCATGGTGATAACTTTGCCAAAAGACAAGACCATAAATCCAGGCCCAGTTCGACCAACTTCTGAGAAAAGTTATATTACACTGCCTTCAGAATTTATACTAGTGAACTGCATGCTAATTAGCATCATCAGAAAATGGGTGCTATCTCCCTTTCACAGCCTTATTTCTGACATATCTTCTTCATCCACTGATTACACATAGGGGAGATAAAAGTAATTAAGTGCTTACTAAGAATGATGATCTGTGTGTGTGTGTGTGTGTGTGTGTGTGTGTGTGTGTGTGTGTGTGTGTGTGTGTGTGTGTTTACCTCATTTTGAAAAGCATTTTTCACTTTCGTCATCATACTGCCATTTGAGATCTAAGACTGAGACTAAGGCTGTGTTGCGACTGAAGCCTATCTCAGCCAACTCTGGGTGAATGTGAGGTACACCCTGTACAACTAGCCAGTCCACCACAGTCAAAGGACCAACATTCACCCTCACACCTAGGGGTTGATTTGAAACAGACAACTGAACTAATGTGCATATCTCTGAAATGTGGGAGGAAACCAGAGTACCTGGAGGAAACCCACACAAGCATCGGGAGAGCATGCAAACTTCACATAGAAACATTATTGCTGAACCTGGGACTCGAACCATTACGCCACCATGCCGTCCCACCCACATATACTTCTCTGGTCATTTGTCTTATCAATAACCTTTAGATGCATAACATCTGATATATCTGACACATCTGTCCTTCTTTTTGTTGTATATTATCGATGCTATGTAATTTTGCCTGTGACTTTTTTTTTTGTGTGTCGGTGAAATTAACATCTTACATTTTCAAATTTTTTCAAAGTTCTATCCGTTGAGGGGCTAAACTTGTTTGGATTAATTTCTCCTGAGTGAGGTCTCACTACCTCCTCCCCAAGGTTTAGATTTTTAGAAAAGTAAAGGAGGGGAAGTAGAAGGTGAAAGAAGGATAGAAAAAAGAGGAAAAGTGGACAAGACTGATCGATGGGCTGATGGAGTAGGACGGATTGCAGGATGAATGAGTTGAGGAGGAGAGCAATAGGTCACCGGAAGAAAATAATGAGCTCAGAGATAGACAGAGAAAGAGAGACAGACATATAGATAGATAGATAGAGAGAGACAGACAGACAGACAGATACAGACAGATACAGATAGAGCAAGAAAGACATAAAGATAGAGAGGGAAAGAGGGGTAGGAGAGAGGGAGGAGAGAGAGAGAGAGAGAGAGAGAGAGAGAGAGAGGAGAGAGAGGAGAGAGAGAGAGAGAGAGAGAGAGAGAGAAAGGAGGAAGGAGAGAGGGAGAGAGAGAGAAAGAGAGAGAGAGAGAGAGAAAGAAAAGGAGGAAGGAGAGAGGGGAGAGAGAGAGAGAGAGAGCGAGAGAGAGAGAGAGCGAGAGAGAAAAGGAGGAAGGAGAGAGGGAGAGAGAGAGAGAGAGAGAGAGAGAGAGAGACAGAGAGAGAGAGAGAGAGAGAGAGAAAAGGAGGAAGGAGAGAGGGGGGGAGAGAGAGAGAGAGAGAGAGAGAGAGAGAGAGTATTTTCATCAGAGTACATTCCCTCAGCAAAGCTCTTTGAATCAGCCCAAATGTCAGTTGCCTCTTTGCAGCTTTTCTTGCACCCCCCCCTATCAGATAGCCCCCCCCCCCCCCCCCGTCTATCTCTCCCAGGAAGGACAATGACGCCTGTCTTCATCTACCATCTCTTCCCCTCTACCCTTCTTTATGTTCTTGGTGACCAGCGCTCTATCATTTCCCCCAGCCGTGTTTTGGTCTCTGACCTCATGTCTGCTTCTGTGCAAAGCTTCTTATTTGTGTGTGTGTGTGTGTGTGTGTGTGTGTGTGTGTGTGTGTGTGTGTGTGTGTGTGTGTGGGGCACAGTGGTGTATCTGAACTGATTTTGGAAATCCATTGAGGTTGTACCCTGATATCCACCATGTCTGGCTAACGATATGATTATACAGTTTATATTTATTCGGTCAACAAAAAAAAAAAAGAAAGAAAGAAAGAAACATGGGTCTGTGGGTGAATCTGTGGATCCCTGAATCTCTTTATTACGGAATCATGATGGTATTACATTTTGATGTATGTTTGCTCCTGTACAAAATCTGTATGGAGAGAAATTGTATAATAATTTTTTGATGAAAAAAAAAAAAAATCTTGGTTTTATTTCTTTTTTAAAATGATGTATCTGCTCATCTGGTGATTGTAAAATAAAAACAAAACAACAGAATACTTGCAGTGTCCTTGTGTGCATTTATTATCAAATATCTATCTACTTATCAATCCATCCACCCATCCGTCCATCTATCTATTCACTGTACGTCAGAGTCCTTGTTCTGGCTCAAAACTGGGAGCGATTTAAGAACATAACCTGGATATCAAACCAGTTTAGGACACGACAGATCACTACGCATGTGTGCGCAAACCCCCGCCCCCCACCACCACACACACACACACACACACACACACACACACACACACACACTCACACACACTATAACCAAATACATGCATTAATACACGTGGAGCATGGTGTGTGCGTGTGTGTGTGTGTGTGTGTGTGTGTGTGTGTTCACGCTCGTTAATGTCCCAGATGCTGTGCCATAGCAGTCTTTCTCCCAATGGAAACATTCTCACAGAGGGACTGGATGCATCTGTACCTCCATACTGTTCACACACATACACACACACACACACACACACACACACACACACACACACACACGGCTGCTCCTCTAATCGACTCTTCTCTTCCCAGACGCTGACCTGGTACCACAGACACTTCGGCATAAGTGAGAAACAAATTAGACAGAGAGAGAGAGAGAGAGAGAGAGAGAGAGAGAGACATGCCATCTGTCTATCTTTACCACTCCTGCTTTCACTGTACCTGGGAAAATGCAACTGGCGGCCCCATCTATAGTCTGCTTTAAACATGTGTTCAAGGTCTCTTCAGATGAGGTCAGCACTCTGTAGCTGAAACAAGCTGAGAAAATGAAATAGGATCTCTGATTAGTTCTGCTAATGCCTTTAAATTGTTCACTTGATTTCTATTACAGAGAAAAAAACACCAACTCATATCATCAAACACACCAGTTAGAAGTAGACACTGGAAGTTTCTGGAACAGCACAGTGCTTGGATTTGGAGAGCAGGATACGTCTAAATGGCATGTGCTGACGAGCCAAGCTTTTCTTCCGCCCCACCGTCGTCACGCAAATCATCACGGCCCGATTTATTTCACCGTTTGATGGATTTATTCTGGCACAGGAGGTGACAGCGTGCTGACAGAGTCCCTCCCCCTCCCTCCCCCTCCCCACTCATCTTTTTTGTTACTCTGTCTACTCCAGAATATATTTTATTCACAAATTCTTTCAGAGTATTGTTTATACCTTGTACAGTGCATGAAAAAAATTGGAATAATAAATCAGTTTATGAGTAGTGGGTGTCACGGTTGTGTAGTGTGGAGCATGTCCGTGTCACAGGAAGGAAGACCTGAGTTCTGTGCAGATTTTGCACGTTCTTGCCGTGCCTGCATGGGTTTCCTCTGGGTCCTCCAGTTTTCTTCCCTAGTCCAAAGACTTGCATAATTAGGCGAACTGGATGTTTCAAATTTCCCCTTGCTGTGTGTTTGTTTGCCCTGGTGAGCCGTTCAGGGTGTACCCTGCCTTCGCCCCGTGTTGGCTCCAGCCTCCCCGCAATTATGAACACGTGCATACGTCCAACATATATTTTTACCTTAAAATTCTTCTTCTGCATGATTTCTCAGAATGCAGACATGTGAAATGAAGCATGAATGAAAGTATGCGGAGTTTACAATCACATAATAAAACTATTTCATTTTTATTCCATGAAAGGAATTGTTAGCATGCTACTACGCTAAGTAATATCTACTCTGACGGAGAATGTGCTGGAGGCTCTCCTGGGCCATACAGTGCTGTTTCTAATTCAGGGTTGAAATAAAATTGTACAAGAAACAGAAAATAAAAGAAAATAAAAAAGATACCGCAACAAATATCTAAATAGATTGAATCGTTTCATATTAAATTTCAAGCTGAAAATTAAATTTTCACAAAAAAAAAAAAATGTCAGTAAAGAAAGCAGCACATTACGAAAGAGATCACCTTTCATTCATTCCATTCATTTATTGCTTGAATAGCTTAATCCTTCAAGGGCTGTGAAGAGCCAATCTCAGTCGACCCCAAGCAAAGGCGGGGTACATTCTAGCTTGCAGTTTGTCACAGGGCAACACACACACACACACACACACACACACACATACACACACACACACAACCATTCACACCCACCTCTGGGATTAATTAGCCAAATGTACATGTCTTTGGACTGTGGGAGGAAACCAGAATACCTGGAGGAAACCCATGCAAGCACAGGGAGAACATACAAACCCAAACAGATTTTCCTGTTGTAAGGCAGACATGCTAACCAAAGATGCTACCATGCAAACCAGATCAGTTTTCAGACAAAACAACAAAAACAACAACAAAAAAATCCAAAAAAAAAAAAAAACCCACCCCCAACAATAACCGCAAAAATTAAGTGCACCTGGTTCTGCACAGTAAAACCTACAGCTCATTTCCTTCAGCTCATCTATCTATCTATCTATCTATCTATCTCAGTGGTTCCTAACCTGGGTTCGATCGAACCCTAGGGGTTCGGTGAGTCAGTCTCAGGGGTTCGGTGGAGGTCAAGACACACACCTGACTCATATTCATGACGACACGCCCCGCTTGGCCATCACTGGCTGCAGGTGATCACGCTACATTGCTTGGCCAATCTGTGCTGCAGGAAATTTGGTGCGCTCAGTTTTTTTCAGAATTGTGACTGTTGTTATGGTACGTCGTGTGATTTATTTCTTAATGTTTTAATCCATACTATGTTGAGTAAAAAAGAAAGTGGTCGGACGAATATGTACAACATGGATTCACATATATAACGGAACGTGATATTAGTCGGCGTCCTATCTGCATGATTTGCAAAGTAGGATCAACCCTGTGCTGACTGACGTATATGTACATGTATATGTACAAGTAATATCAATAAATACATATTCAATACTATAAATGCTTATAATAACGATTGAACATTCAAAAACAATGCATAAGATGTAAATAAAACAAATACACACACATACAGACGCCGCGCGTTCACACAGAGATGCGCACCTCACATAAAAATGTAAGTAGTTGTGATGGGGAAGTTCATGCATTGTATTGGTTTTGTTCTTTGAACACAGTGATGTTAATGCACGGTTGATTTTGGTGCCCCAATAAAAACATATACCTGTGTCTTGAATTTGAAAAAAAAAAAAAAATCATATTTTATTTTTCACTAAAGAAGGGTTCGGTGAATAAGCATATCAAACTGGTGGGGTTCAGTACCGCCAACAAGGTTAAGAACCACTGCTCTATCTATCTATCTATCTACCAATGTACCCACCAACCTCACCCTTTTGTTGTTCTCTCTCTCTCTCTCTCTCTCTCCCTGTCTCTCTCTCATTCTGTACAAGTTTGGAAATTTTTGTACTGAAATTAATTTTTTAATTGGATTTAATTTTTAATAATATTCTTTATATATATATATATATATATATATATATATATATATATATATATATATATATATATATATATATATATATATATGTGTGTATATTTATTTATTTATTTATTTATTTTCTGAGATAAAACCGCTGGGTGAACATTATTTCCTCTAAACTCTATCAGTAACAGCGATGAAGTAGAAGCCTTGTTGTACCTTGACCTCTAAACCCCAATCTTCACATTGCCTATAGGAACAGCCACTCTGGAACAGATCTAGGCGTGTAGAAGATGTGCACGATGATGCTGATAATAGCTGGACTGTGTTGTATAGTCCACTTGGCAAGCTATCATGAATAATATCAAAGATGTTTCATAACATGTTATTTGTGGGTGGGGGTCATCTGCGGCAGCCACAAGCCAGGTATGTGGGACACAACTGCCGTCAGCAGCCTGCCTACCCACATCAGGACTCACTATTCATGTGGCCCTCGACACTCTCCTTACTTCCTCCCTCTGTTTGGCAAATAAAAACCGTCCTTTCGCATCAATTTAGCAACTGAATCGCAGCGGCGTTGAGCTTGGAGAGTAACGCAATGCCATGCAATGCCGACTGCTTAGTGCTTGAAACACCCTTACGTGCATCTGGGTTTGGATTAAAATGGGTAATGGGTGTGGTCTATAGGGGTCTGGGAGACATCTTATAAGACTGTTTTATATATTTGTTCTGAGTGTGAATAGAACTAATAATCTTCTTCTTCTTCTTTTTCTTTCGGCTGTTCCCTTCAGGGGTCGCCACAGCAAATGATCTGCCTCCATCTCTCCCTATCCTCTGCATCTTCTACTCTTACTCCAACGACCTTCATGTCCGCCTTCACCACATCCATAAATCTTCTCTTTGGTCTTCCTCTGGGCCTTCTGCCTGGTAGTTCCAACCTCAGCATCCTACTACCAATATACTCACTATCCCTCCTCTGTACATGTCCAAACCATCTCAATATATTATTATTATTATTATTATTATTATTATTATTATTATTATTATCTGTGAATAGAACTAAAATAATAATAATAATAATATAAGCCAAAATATTGGGGAATGAATAAATGAATGAATGAAAGCTGGTATCTTTTTGGTGCCACAATTTTCAAATTTGGCTATTTGCCATATAAAGATAAAAATACATTTTTCCAATAGTTTTTTTCACACTTGGGATCAAGATTCATGATACGCCCCTTTAGTCTCACTATGACACCACTTCACCCCGCTTGACAGGCTGTCTAAACAACAAGCTCAATCAGGCTACACATCGGAGGTATATCTGTGACTTATTCGGAGCCAGTTATATAGATGGTCATGCTAATAATTTCATTGACAGTCTGAACATCAAAAGTCCGGCTGCGTAGAATGGTTCATCAGGTCATACGGTAGAAGCCTGCAAAGTTCCATATGATTCCAGTTAGTAATAATGGAGAAGTAGTTTTAGAGGCAACTGTCCACAACAACAACAACATCAACAAGTAGGCGGCAGAGTTTGACACAAGATACATTCATTCATCCTTTCATTCAGTTGACTTTTGGCCGAGGGCTTGGTACACCTTGAATAGCTTGAATGGCCATTGTAGGGCAACACAGACACACAACCATTCACACTCACACTCACACCTAGGGAGGAATTGGAACAGCCAAATGTGCTGTTCAGTTACGTCAGTGGTCCCCAAACTACGTCCCACGGGCTGGATACGGCCCACCTACACATTTGGCCAGGTCCCCTGAACAATACCAGAGGTGCATTATGATTACTTTTTTTAGTCTGGCCACACAACCAAGACTAATACACACCTAGAACATGATATCCCCCCCCCCCCCCCCCTCAAAAAACACAAATCCTCGACTCTCCCCTGTCAAATAGAACGGAATAATGGTGAAAAGGTTAAGGAACAGAAAAATTGATTCAAAATACAGGGTACTAAACATGCAGCGGGGCGGCATGGTGGCGTAGTGGTTAGCACGTCCGCCTCACAACAAGAAGGCCCGGGTTCGATTCCCGGCCTGGGCGTTTCTGTGTGGAGTTTGCATGTTCTCCCCGTGCTTGTGCGGGTTTCCTCCGGGTGCTCCGGTTTCCTCCCGCAATCCAAAGACGTGCACTGTAGGTTAATTGGCCGTTCTAAATTGACCGTAGATTCTCTCCTGCAGCGGCACTGGAACCCAGGCATATCGGCATTTGCCTTTCCATTGGATCCTTCCGGTGGCGCCGAGACGGGGGGGGGGACTTGCTGCTTGGGTAACAGCCTGTCCCTCATTACTCCCTACCCAGGCTCTGTGCACTGGGGGGTATCACCAGCCGGGATACCAGCCAGAGCGCAGCCATAGTCCTTCGGGACTGACAGAGGCCTACCATACCATACCAAACATGCAGCGGACAAACGATTATTTTTTTGTTTAATGCAAAGAAAATGTTGTTTGTATCATCTGTCAAGAGGCAGGTGGCGGTATTCAAAGAATACAATCTGCGCTGACACTCTGAATCCCGTCACAAGGACGAGTATGATCGCTTGCAGGGCCAAATGCGAGTAGACATACTCTCAAAGCTAAAAAGTGGACTGTTAGCTCAGGAGCATGCAATTGTACGCCAGGCTCGGCTGAACCAGTCGTCTGTTCGGGTAGCTTTCAGGTTGCTCAACTGATAGCAAGCAGCGTTTTTTTTAATTAATTAATTAATTTTTTTATTTCCTAACTTTTTTCTGTGAAGGTCCCGGAAAAGGGTTACTAATATTTGGTTATGTGTGGCTTACTGGAAAACAATAAATGTTTAAGTTTAGGCAGCCCTGCGATCGTCACACTTTTTCTGTTCCAAACTGACCTCGGCCCCCCATCAGAGAAGGGAAAAGTTATGTGGCCCTCGCAGGAAAAAGTCTGGGGACCCCTGTGTTACCTTAATGTGCATGTCTTTGAACTTTTAGAGGAACACCACTCTCAACCACTCACTCATTTGTTGAACCGATTAACCCTACTATATTCGCAGGGAGTCTGGAGCCTATCTTAGCCGACAGTGATACACACCGAACAGCTCAGCAGTTCATCACATTACAACGCTCGCACTCATCCCTAGAGACAATCGAGAATATTCAATTAACCAAACGTGCATGTCTTTGGACTGGAGAACCCAGATGAAACCCATGAAAGGAAATGAAAACTCCAAACTAAAACAACTTCATCGAACCAGGGACTCAAACACAGGCCACTCTTGCAGTGAGACTATGCCACCGTGGTACTCTGCGCAACACCATTCGTGAAGGAAAGCTTGAACTGAGAATTCAGAATAAAAATATTTCTATAACCTGCGATGGCCAGCGAGCTGTCCAGGGTGTACCCTGCCCTTGCTCAGAGTTAGTTGAGATGGGCGCCATGCCTCCCCCGTGAGTCTAAATAGGATTAAGTGGCTTAGAAAGTGAATAAATTGATGAATGATTGTATATTTCCATATTGTTCCTGGAATGTTCCAGCAAACACATTCAAGCACAAATCAGACAAACATGAAATTAAATATAGGCAGCTTGCATGTCTGCAGTCAATTCGTATCAGGGAGTGTTTATTAAGATTTCTCTAGTGAAGTCTGGAGTGAGCTTTATAGTTATTGCTGAACATACTCTAGAGGTTACATGTACAGTTTGATTCATTCATTCATTCATTTTCATTTCCTGCTTTGTTCTGGCCAGGATAACAGTATATCTAGAGCCATATAAATTATATAATCTATTTCATAATATTCCCACTCAACTACAATACAGAAGTTCTGCTAAGGTAATAAGAGTTGTATTGTATATAAATCTATAGATTTATTATCTATACTGCTTATCTCTCAGGGTCCCAAGGGAAGGAAGCTGGAGCCAAGCCCAGCCTACTTCAGGTGAGTGTGCAATCTGTCGCAGGGCTAATATAGACACATACATTAAATGTTAATTCAGGGTCTGCCTGTCTTCCTTTCGGCTTTTTCCCTTTTTACTCGGGAGTCGCCACAGCGAATCATCTGATTCGCACGTTTGATTTGGCAGAGGTTTTTACGTCGGATGCCCTTCCTGTCACAACCCTTTTAGCAAGGGACAGAAACACGCTGACGACTTTGCAGCTACTCTTTACGAAAGTCAGCAATGGTTCTTTTACATGCCTCTCACCATAGACAGTGAGATACATGGCCCGCCTTTGATAACCCAGTTAGCTGCACTGGGGGGGGCAGTGACAACCCTGTGGAGAGTGGGACTCAAACCCCCAACCTTTGGATCAGCGATCCAGCGCCCTATACCACTAGACCACCACTGCCCCCTATTAAATGTTAATTCAGGGTAGCCTATTGAAATAATTTGGTGGCACGGTGGTGTGGTGCTTAGCACATCCTTCTCGCAGCAAGAAGGTCCTGGGTTAGAGTCCCAGGGTTTGGATGTTTCTAAATGGGGTTTACATTTCCCCTCTGTGCTTGTATGGGTTTCCTTTGAGTAATTTGGCTTCATCCCACAGTACAAAGGCTGTTCTAAACTTCCCCAAGGTGTGGATATGAGTGTAAAGCAGGGGTGTCAAACTCGTGTCACAAAGGGCCATGTGGCTGCAGGTTTTTGTTTCAACCAAGCAGCAGCACACTGACTTGGCTCATTTAATCAACTGAGCTGAGTGTTCAGGCAGTTGATTGGTCAGTCACTGTACCGAGCACACAGATTGACCAATCAGCTGCCTGAAGCCTCAGATGAGTTGATTAAATGAGCCACCTCAGATGTGCTCCTACTTGGTTGAAACAAAAACCTGCAGCCACATGGCCCTTTGTGACACGAGTTTGACACCCCTGGTGTAAAGTATGTGTGTATGTGTTGGCCCTGTGATGGTCTGGCACGCTTTTCAGGGTGTACAACTCCTTCGCCCTGAGCCAGCTGAATTAGGCTTTAGACTCCTTGTGACCATAGGAGAATTGAGTTGTTTGGAAAACACATAAAAGAATGAATGTATTAGCCTAGAATGTGTCTGTGGCCTGTGGGAGGAAACCAAAATATCCAGAGGAAATGCATGCAAACATACAAACTCCACCCAAAAATACCTTCATATATCTTGAACTCAGGATTTCCTTGCTCTAAACCATTTTGGCAAATGAGTGTGTGTGAGTAAGTGAGTGAGTGTTGACCTATATGCATATTTCTGGACTGTGGAACCGGAGCACCTGCAGGAAACCCACTCCAGCCCAAGGGGAACCACACACTGAAAGGACCCAGTCAACTGTGATATTTAAACACAGTTCAAATCCTCAGTTAAACAGTTGAATCCTCCTTGCTGTAAGCAGACAGTCAGAACCAGGCACCAGGAACAAAAATAAACAATGCAGTCTTGCAGTGAGTGAGAGCACAGAACATTAAATCTTGGACTTTTCAGTTCTATGAACACTGCCAACTTATTGTCCGTGTGTTCTTGTTATTGTTAATAACATGGAAAAGTAAATCAGTTGGATTTTTTACATCAGAGCCGAGAGGATCATTAGAACCAGTGCTTATCCCTGGTTTCAGTATCAAGTGACTAGGATTTCATCTCCTCCTGGGTGGTATTCTAGTCCATCACAAGTTACCTTCCCAGTATATATATATATATATCTATTCCCAGTATGTGTGTGTGTGTATATATATATATATATATATATATATATATATATATATATATATATATATATATATATATATATATATAGAGGATTTTCTGAGTAGATCCTTCCTTATATATATATATATATATATATGGGGCAGTGGTGGTCTAGTGGTATAAGGCGCCGGATCGCTGATCCAAACGTTGGGGGTTCGAGTCCCACTCTCCACAAGGCTGTCACTGTCCTCCCTGTGCAGCTAACTGGGTTATCAAAGGCCGGCCATGTCTCTCACTGTCTATGGTGTGAGGCATGTAAAAGAACCATTGCTGACTTTCGACAAGAGTCGGCTGCAAAGCCATCGGCGTGTTTCCTCACTGCGGTGGCCTGGCAAGCTGTCCAGGGTGTACTCTGCCCTCGCCCGGAGTTGGCTGGGAGGGGCACCAGCTTTCCCATGACCCTAATTAGGATGAAGCGGTTACAGAAAATGAACTGAACAGATGCAAACTAAGTAGCAGGAGACCAAGTGCCACTGCAGTCAAAGTGTCAAACGTGTTATGGAAATACAGTAGAAAGAATCATTGCAATAACAAAGCTGATGTTTTATGATAAATGCGCAAGGTTATTGAATAAATTATAATGTGTCTTGTAACATAATTTGAAGGTATATATAGTGCTGATATTTTTGTAACACCTGCAAACTGAATCTACTTTTTTTTCCCCTCTTTTATTATTATTATTATTATTATTATTATTATTCATTCAGTTCATTTTCTGTAACTGCTTCATCCTAATTAGGGTCGCAGGGAGGCTGGTGCCCATCCCAGCCAACTCAGGGCGAGGGCAGAGTACACCCTGGACAGCTTGCCAGGCCACCGCAGGGCGGAAACACGCTGACGGCTTTGCAGCCTACTCTTGTCGAAAGTCAGCAATGGTTCTTTTACATGCCTCACACCATAGACAGTGAGAGATGGCCGGCCTTCGATAACCCAGTTAGCTGTACTGGGGGGGGGGGGGGGCAGTGACAACCCTGTGGAGAGGGGGACTCGAACCCCCAACCTTTGGATCAGCGATCCGGCACCTTATACCACTAGACCACCACTGCCCCCTTATTATTATTATTATTATTATTATTATTAATTTATTAATTTATTAATTTATTTATTTATATTCTTTGTTTAAAGATACTGTATTTTGTAAAATATAAATGTGGTTCTGGAAATAAAAAAGAGAATTTTATATATATATATATATATATATATATATATATATATATATATATATATATATATATATATTATAAAACTCTAGAAGAAGGTGGGATACACCCTTAACATCCTGCCAGACCATTGCATAGCAACACACGCACACCCATTCGCACCATGGAGTAATTGGCGCACCTTATTTAGCGCTGCAATGCTAAGCCTTTTGCCAATATAGCTCTCAGAGGCTATAGCCCTCCTAGGTCATGGGCCACGGCATCGGCTTGTGGAAGAAGCTTGTTGCAGCCATATGGTCTGGTGAGCTGTTCAAAGTGTACTCTGCCTTCACACAGTGTCGGCTGAGATATTCTCCAGCCTCCCCATGACTGTGATATTGATGAGTGAAATTTACAATTACTACTCTTCCTGTTTTATGAAGAAACACAACATTGTTTGGGTGAAAACCTTCTCAGAGAAAGGGAGAAAACGTGCTGGAGATATGACTTTCATTAGAGATTTCAGCATGTGATTTTAATCTGATCATGAACACACTTTGACTGAAGATAGAAATCTGCAGGCATTTTTGTTTATTCCTAGTTTTTATGTGTTTCTGTTCAGTTTATTTGGCAAAGCAATCCATGCTTTCTAAATTAAAACAATATGGCTCAAGCTGCACGCTGAAAACGGCTTTCCTTTTTCTAGACAAAGAAACAACAAATATTTCCTGCAAAGTCCTTTAGATGCTTTTAGAGTATCTTTCTGATAACAAAAAATAGTCAAACTGATACAGAGTAAGGTGGCATGGGGTGTCGGGGTTTGCACAACTGTCTCATAGCAAGAATGTCCTGGATTCGAGTCCTGGGCATTTCTGTGTAGAGTTTGCACGTTCTCCCTGTGCTCGTGTATATTTTCCGAGTATCTTTGCTTCCTCCTGCAGCTCAAAGGCATGCACATTAGGCTAATTGGATATTCTCAATTTCCTCTGTGTGAGTCTGAATGGTTTTGTGTATGTTGCCATGCAATGGTCTGGTGAGCTGGTCAGGGTGTACCCTATCTTCTTCTAGTGTCATCTGAGATAGGCTCCAGCCCTCCCACGACCCCAAAAGGAGTACATCTGGATTTACACTGGGGCACATTGTCTGTGATGTTAAAAATTCAAAAAGTCGTGGAGCTCCAGGATTTATGAACTTGGAGCATGATTGAGGTATAAAAAGAGGCAGAGTGCATCCAAGAAATGAAATTTGAAGAAACAGTGTTTATAAATTCATCAAGAAGCCCAATGACAACACATTAGGATCTGTTAAGGTCTGTCACGCTCTACTACGATTCCCATGTTCTATCACAATTTGTGTCAAATCAAAATAAATCATAATAAACGTGCCAAAATTTTTGACTGGTAAAAATTTGGCCACAATCATCATGAATCCACCAAGTTCCCGCAAGATTATTATGATTTGATTCCACGACTCAACACACTCATCACGATTCTCTTGACTCATCGATGGAGACTGTGGACATCATCGCCATTGTTAAGGGGCTTGGCAAACAAGTAACTCAGAAAGTGAGCCAACTACAAACTGGCACCGGCCTTCTTGTAGAGAAGATATTGAAAGTCCCTGCATCAAGATTTTTCACTGGTATTTTTATACTGTATATAATCTCTGTAAAAAAAAAAAAAAAAAACATTCATCAATTGATGAGTGAAAGAGCATTTATATAAAGATGCTTTTAAAAACTTTGGATTCGACACTCTCCACAAGGTTGTCACTGTTCCCCCAGTGCATGAACTGGGTTATCACAGACGGGCCCTGTCTCTCACTGTCTATGGTGAGAGGTTCATGTAAAAGAACCATTGCTGACTTTCGTAAAAACGAGGGAGCTGCATAGCTGTAAGCGTGTTTCTGCCCTATGATGGCCGGTGGGCTGTCCAGGAGGAACTCTGCCCTCGCAAAGAGAGCGGATACATGCAAGGGCCAGTGATGCCAGAAGCATGTCAACACACCAGTACACAGTAAAACTTGGTATTCTCGTAAAGAAAATTCTGTACAACTAGAACATTTTTCACTTTCAGGCTCTGATTTGGTTGAAACAGAGAATTAATTTGCAATTTAAAATACTAAATAAATAAAATAAAATGCCTTCAAATGGAAATGTGCAGCCAAACTAGTATACATCAGATTCAGACTCTGAATGTACACTCGAAACTGAGGATGAACAGACTGGTGGGCCATAAATATCTGTTAAGACTTTTCATATATAGAAGGACAGATGTTGGTAGATTTTGCAAAAAGGAAGGAAATGGCTGTGGTAAATACTTTCTGCCAGAAGAGACAGGAGCACAGGGTGACTTATAAAAGCCGAGGTAGGAGCACACAGGTAGACTACATCTTGTGTAGGCAGTGTAATTTAAGGGAAGTCAGTGACTGCAAAGTCGTAGCAGGTGAGAGTGTTGCCAAACAGCATAGAATGGTGGTATGCAGGATGACACTGATGGTGAGGAAGGTGAAGAAGGCAAAGGCAGAGCAGAAGACAAAGTGGTGGAAGCTGAAAAAAGGAAGAGTGTCGTGTTGTATTCAAGGAGGTGTTGAAACTGGCTTTGGGTGGTCAGGAAGTGCTTCCGGATGACTGGACAACTACAGCTCATGTGATCAGGGAGGCCGGTAGAAGAGTACTTGGTGTGTCATCTGGAAGGAAAGTAGATCAGGAGACTTGGTGGTGGAATGAGGAAGTGCAGGAGTGTGTACAAAGGAAGAGGTTAGCTAAGAAGAAGTGGGACATTGAGAAAACCGAAGAGAGTAAACAGGAGTACAGGGAGACACAGCGTAAGGCAAAGGTAGCAGTGTCAAAGGCCAAACAGAGCATGTTTGATTACTTGTATGCTCGGTTGGAAAGTAAAGAGGCAGAAAATGATTTATACAGGTTGGCACAGCAGAGAAATAGGGATGGGAAGGACATGCAGCAAGTTAGATTGATAAAGGACAGAGAGGGAAATGTATTGACTGATGACAGAAGTGTGCTGGGAAGATGGAAAGAGTACTTTGAATGATGAATGAGGAAAATGAGAGAGAAAAAAGAGTAGAAGAGGTGACTGTTGAGGACCAGGAAGTAGCAAAGATTAGTAAGGGTGAAGTGAGGAGGGCATTGAAGAGGATGAAGAATGGAAAGGCAGTTGGTCCTGATGACATACCGGTGGAGGTATGGAAGTGTCTAGGAGAGGTAGCAGTAGATTTAGCAGTGAGGTAGCAGTGAGAGGATGCCAGAGGAATGGACGAGAAGTGTGCTGGTGCCCATTTTTAAGAACAAGGGAGACGTGCAGAGTTGTGGCAATGACAGAGGGATAAAGTTAATGAGACATACGATGAAGTTATGGGAAAGAATAGTGGAAGCTAGACTAAGGGCAGAGGTCAGCATTTGTGTACAACAGTTTGGTTTCATGCCAAGAAAGAGCTCCACAGATGCAGTGTTTGCCTTGAGGATGTTAATGGAGAAGTACAGAGAAGGTCAGAGGGAGCTGCATTGTGCCTTTGTGGATCTGGAGAAAGCATATGACAGGGTGCCGAGAGAGGAACTGTGGTATTGCATGAGGAAGTCTGGAGTGGCATAGAAATATGTTAGAGTGGTGCAGGACATGTATGAGAGATGGACAGGCTGACAGACGAGGTTAGACAAGATTCCCCTTGGACTATGATGTTTGCCGATGACATTGTGATCTGTAGTGAGAGCAGAGAACAAGTG
Organism: Plotosus lineatus; assembly: GCA_024760905.1. Lineage (NCBI taxonomy): Eukaryota > Metazoa > Chordata > Actinopteri > Siluriformes > Plotosidae > Plotosus > Plotosus lineatus. The sequence goes on along the minus strand of CM045731.1, from coordinate 60,228,664 downwards.
CAGGAAAATCTAGAGAGGTGGAGGTATGCCCTGGAAAGGAGGGGAATGAAGATTAGCCTCAGTAAGACAGAATACATGTGCATGAATGACAAGGACCCAAGAGGAATGGTGAGATTAAAGGGAGCAGAGATAAGAAAGGTGGAGGATTTTAAGTACTTAGGCTCAACAATCCAGAGCAATGGAGAGTGTGGAAAAGAGGTCAAGAAGCGTGTGCAGGCAGGTTGGAATGGTTGGAGAAAAGAGTCCGGTGTGATGTGTGATAGGAGGGTATCGGCAAGAATGAAAGGAAAAGTGTACAAGACGGTGTTGAGGCCAACGATGTTGTATGGGTTAGAAACAGTGGCCCTGGGGAAAAGACAGTAGGCAGAGCTGGAGGTAGCAGAGATGAAAATGTTGAGGTTCTCTTTGGGAGTAACGAGGATAGATAGGATTAGGAATGAGCACATCAGAGGGACAGCACATGTAAGACGTTTTGTGACAAAGTCAGAGAGGCTAGATTGAGATGGTTTGGACATGTACAGAGGAGGGATAGTGAGTATATTGGTAATAGGATGCTGAGGCTGGAACTACCAGGCAAAAGGCCTAGAGGAACACCAAAGAGACGATTCATGGATGTGGTGAAGGAGGACATGAAGGTCGTTGGTGTAAGAGAAGAAGATGCAAAGGATAGGGTGAGATGGAGGCAGATGATTCGCTGTGGTGACCCCTGAAGGGAAAAGCCGAAAGGAAATGAAGAAGAAGAAGAAGGGAAATGTATTGACTGATGACAGAAGTGTGCTGGGAAGATGGAAAGAGTACTTTGAAGAGCTGATGAATGAGGAAAATGAGAGAGAAAAAAGAGTAGAAGAGGTGACTGTTGAGGACCAGGAAGTAGCAAAGATTAGTAAGGGTGAAGTGAGGAGGGCATTGAAGTGGATGAAGAATGGAAAGGCAGTTGGTCCTGATGACATACCGGTGGAGGTATGGAAGTGTCTAGGAGAGGTAGCAGTAGATTTCCAGACATGAACATTCAACAAGGTCTTAGAGAGTGAGAGGATGCCAGAGGAATGGAGGAGACGTGTGTTGGTGACCATTTTTAAGAACAAAGGAGATGTGCAGAGTTGTGGCACCTACAGAGGGATAAAGTTGATGAGCCATATGATGAAGTTATGGGAAAGAATAGTGGAAGCTAGACAAAGGGCAGAGATCAGCATTTGTGAACAACAGTTTGGTTTCATGCCAAGAAAGAGCACCACAGATGTAGTGTTTGCCTTGAGCATGTTAATCGAGAAGTACAGAGAAGGACAGAAGGAGCTGCATTATGCCTTTGTGGATCTGGAGAACGCATATGACAGGGTGCCGAGAGAGGAACTGTGGTATTGCATGAGAAAGTCTGGAGTGGCAGAGAAGTATGTTCGAGTGGTACAGGACATGTATGAGAGATGTAAGACAGTAGTGTGGTGTGCTGTCGGTGTGACAGAAGAGTTCAAGGTGGAGGTAGGACTGCATCAAGGGTCAGCTCTGAGCCCCATCATGTTTGCTATGGTGATGGACAGGCTGACAGATGAGGTTAGACAAGATTCCCCATGGACTATGATGTTTGCAGATGACATTGTGATCTGTAGCGAGAGCAGAGAACAAGTGCAGGAGAGATCTCGAGAGGTGGAGGTATGCTGTGGAAAGGAGGGGAATGAAGATTAGCCTCAGTAAGACAGAATACATGTGTAAATGTCACGGACCCAAGAGGAATGGTGAGGTTACAGGGAGCAGAGATAAGGAAGGTGGAGGATTTTAAGTACTGAGACTCAACAATCAAGAGCAGTGGAGAGTGTGGAAAAGAGGTGATTTATACTGCTAGATGGTTGTACTGCTAGAGATGGATTATACTGCTATTTTGAAGATGAACAGAGTGTTGGGCATGGTGCAAAAAGATGCCATGACTAAAATTTTATTCACTTACTTATTTGCCGGACCACTAAATCATATTAAGGATGCAGGGAGACTGGACTGTAGGAGGAAACCAGGCACAGTGAGAACATAATCAACACAGAAATGCCCGGGCTGGTCTCGGGAGTTGAATCCATGACCTTCTTGTTGTGAAGCAGATGAACTAAGCACTATGCCACTGAGACACCCCACTAAATTCTCACACTTTTTAATTTTCAGTCAGAAGAGCAGTGGGTAATACCCCCATTTCACTGCGTGGCAGACTTGCGGAAGCAAACCCATAGTAATCCTACAACGTTCCTCAGTCATTCCCTCATCTTCCATGTCCTTTCGTACGATTCTGAAGATATTCTTCCTCTTCTGTCAGGCCAAAATTTTCTGCGAACTTGCTTTTGAACATGTGGTTGAACGTGGTTACGCCGGGTATTCCTCACTCATTCCATGTTGAACGTGAAGGTTCCGTCTTCATTTTGCCTGTTCCGCAATCATTCCGTAGATCTTCCTTCTAAAATGGAGTAGTGCTGTAGTTGTTCCTCGAGTGTTCCGTGCTTTCCGTGAACGGTCCATGAATTATCTGAAGGTCTTCCTTTGCAATCCGCACTGGTTCCGAAGGTGATCTGAGCGCTTTTACGCATGTATTCCGACATTGTACCGCGGTCTCTCCATGTCCTTTCCGAACACTCCATGATCTTTCTCAAGGTGTTCCAAAGGTGCAATTTTCCATAGGTTTTTGACCCATTTTCCGAGTAAAAATGCCGAAGCTCATCTGTAGAGTACGTTCTGCACCTTTCCGCCATGATCCTTGCATTCTGCCCTCCAGTGAAATAAGGCTCTGGTTACTGATCAGAAGACCAATGGTTCAAACCCAAATACCGTCATATTACCACTTTTGGGCCCTTGAGCAATGTCCTTCACCCTTAATTGCTTAGTTTTATAACATTGATAAATCTAAGATGCTCTGGATAAAGACTTATGTCAAATATCACAAATGTAAGTGTTGAACTTTGTTTTCGATAAACCTATCATTTAGAAAGTCTACTTCCATCAGCTGTTTATATTCATGTAATCAATGTGGGGGATTAGTTTATGCTGATTGACTGTGATGTATCACTGACTTGTGGGGAGTATTATTTTCTATTAATATCTATCTAAATTAGAAATAGAAATCTATTCTTAAATTTGTAATAAATTCTATCTAAATTTTCTATTAATAACAAAGCTGAAACTCCCAAAAAGGAGACACCACCACTCAGACTTGCACTGAATAAAACACACAGAATCTAAAAACTTTTGTCCAGCAACACAACACAAAACATTGATAGTAACACAGAACATGAACCTGTTAACCGGATAATTAAACTAAAGACAGGGGAAAGGTGGTGAAAAAACCTTTAGTGTTAACCTGTGCTGCCACCAGACCGTATTCTGGAAATGCAGGGGAGATTTATTTATTTGTTTCCTCCAGAAATAAAGTTGATGCTAATGTGTATATTATCAGAAGCTGTTCAGCCCTTAAAGGAGCCACACTACTCTTTTTACATCAGACTTGGACACCAATCAATAGCAATATTTATGTAGAGTTTTACAGTTAGGCAGTACCTAAAATATATTACATTTGTTATCCAGAGCAGAATACTTATTTTTCATCTCATTAATTTTGCTGAGCAGTTGAGTTCTTCCTCAGGAGCGTTGCTCAACGGCCAACAAGACGCATCTTGGTAGTTCTTTGGCTTGAAACTTAACCACTCCTCCATTGTATGCTAATATAGACCCTGGTGAATATGAAGTGACCTCATGAGCATATGCTCCTCCCTCTTCCCCAGGACCATTGAGTTATGGCTGAACTCTTGAACTGTGGTTCAAAGCCGGACAAGCATATGACTATTCTAAAGGTCAAAGGATACACTTCCATCCCAAAAGGAGTCCAGTAGGCCATTTGAACCGCCCCTTGATCCCTTTGCTAAGGGGACCCCCATTGCGCAACCTCGCTAACAACATTAACAACTCTACACAGGCCATGACCATTCTCATGGAGAACGATGGAAGCTGATGAAGAATAAGTCAGACAGCATCATCAGTGAATAAAAAACGATGGCTATCCAGCAGCAATAATGACTTATAGGGTACAAAGTGATTTATATCAAATGTGTGAAAGCACAAGTATAGTAATCCGTCATCCTGAACATGCCTTTGCTAAGCAGTCTACTATTCCCAAAAGGGATTTCCAATCTCACATCCCTGCTGGTCCAGTTCACACAGTGAGAGAGAGACAAAGTAAGTGAGAGAGACAGAAAGAGACGTCTAAACCAAAATGATAGACATCTCATTAGGCTTTTATGTGCTGCTAAGTGCTGTGGGTGCTGCTGGCTGGTCACATGGTGTGAGCCAGAGAAACTTCAATGATTTAGCAAGCCATTGTCCCTATGGCGGTTTATGCTCCCCAACGTTAATTAATTTCTCCCTCGTCACTTCCCTGCAGCCAAGTCGTCTGTTCTGTTCAAGGTAATGTCTAATGTTCCTTTTTCAGATTCCCCCCCTCTCTCTCTTTCTGTTTTGAAAGACCCTCTCTCTCTCTCTCTCTCTCTCTCTCTCTCTCTCTCTCTCTCTCTCTCTTTCTCTCTCTCTGTCTCTCTATCTCTCTCTCTCTCTCTCTCTCTCTCTCTTGAAAGACCATCTCTCTCTCTTTCTCTCTCTCTCTCTCTCTCTCTCTCGGAAGACAAGAGCAGTGTGTGATAAAAGATGAAAAATATAACCTCTGTCCTGATGATACAGGAGCAGTTGTTTTTTTCTCTCTCTCCATAATTTAAAGGCTATGATGATCGTGGCGTTTGTACACTTCTGATGTCCTGCTGTTTTCACACCTGTCAATCATGCAGTGTGAAGTGGGTAATAATCGGCTTTCCTCGGGGAGATAAGAGCATTAGACACGCACGGCAGTGAAAGGTCATGCTAACCTACAGCAGGCAGTCTATGCAGGCCGCTTGCTCTGACAGTCAATGAAAGAGTAGACGAGTTTAAAAAAAATATATTAATGGTCATAGCTCTCTCTCTTTCTCTCTCTCTCTCTCTCTCTCTCTCTCTCTCTCACACACACACACACACACACACACACACACACACACACACACACACACATAAACAAACTCCTTCCTTGTTCTTTCAAAGAAGAGATGGTTCACTTGAAACCAGGTACTGTATGTCATGTGTCATGCATGTGAGAGAGAGAACAGAGTCAAAGAGAAATAGCAGTGGGCAGGGAGCTTAGTCTACTAAACATCCAGACACAGAGAGCAAAAACATACAGAAAGCCTCAGGAACTATTACTACATCACCCATCATGTTGTTTTTTTTTTTAAGTTCAGATCTCAGTGCATGTATTTAATTGATAGTCCCTTTACAGACTCTGTTATAGCTTACCCAATGGTCAGATGGTTAAGCACCAAACCACCAGGATGGTGGAGTAGGCACAGTGGAGTAGGGGTTAGTGCGCTTGCTTCACATCAAGAAGGTCCTGGATTCGTGCCCCGTGGCTGGTGGGGGCACTTCTGAATGGAGTTTGCACGTTCTCCACATGCTTGTGTGGGTTTTCTCTGGGTACTTTGATTTTTTTGGTACTTTTTGTTTTTCAGTAGAGTGGCATTGTGGGTGGTGAGCCTGTCTCTCAGCAAGAAGGCTCTGGGTTCAAGTCCTGGGCTTGGCAAAGGCGTTTCGATGTGGGGGGATACATGTTCTCCCTGTGCTTATATGGGTTTCCTTCAGGTACTCTGGTTTTCTTCTACAGTCCAAAGACATGTACATTAAGCTGACTAGCTGTTCTAAATTGCCCCTTGGAGAAAGTGTGAATTGATGTGTGTGCATTACCCTGGGATGCTCTGCTGAGCTGTTCAGGGTGTACCCCACCTTGGCCATGATAAGGGCCCAGCCACCCCTCGCAATGAAGTTTAAACAGTTCAGAAATATTTTTTGATATAATATACTAATAATATCAGGGAAAATAATTTCTCTGAATTGAACCCATCCCAACTGAGCACACATATGTAAACAATGAGTGCGCACTAACGCCTGGAGCAGAGGGCTGTCACACATTGGAGATGCCCGGTGAGCAGTTTGGTTAGCAGCCTTGCTTAAGTGCGCTTTAGCCACAAATGTAGAGGAAGGAAAGGTGCAGCTCACTCCTCCTACCGTCACACATTTTCCCTGATGGTTCGGGATTCGAACTAGCGGTCTTTCGCTCCCAAAACTGATTCTCAAACCTTTAGGCTGTGGTATGTATGTATGTATGCTGGAGTCTTCTTCTTATTATTATTCTTTTTCTTTCGGCTGTTCCATTCAGGGGTCGCCACTGCGAATCATCTGCCTCCATCTCACCCTATCCTTTGCATCTTCTACTCTTACTCCAACTACCTTCATGTCCTCCTTCACCACATCCATAAATCTTCTCTTTGGTCTTCCTCTCGGCCTTCTGCCTGGTAGTTCCAACCTCAGCATCCTACTACCAATATACTCACTATCCCTCCTCTGTACATGTCCAAACCATCTCAATCTAGCCTCTCTGACTTTGTCTCCAAAACGTCTTACATGTGCTGTCCCTCTCAGGGACTCATTCCTGATCCTATCCATCCTCGACACTCTCAAAGAGAACCTCAACATTTTCATCTTTGTATGTATGCTGGAGTATGTATGAGTAATGAGTAAGTATATGAAAAAATGTCTCTGAAGACTCTGTATTGCCCTGCAAAAGTCTGACGAGCTGTTCTGGGTCTACCTGCCTTCACCATGGTCAGCTGAGATGGGCTCCAGCTGCCCTGGTACCATAATAGGATTATTGGTTTGGCAAGTGAGTGAGTTGAATAATTGAGTAATCATTATCCATACTGTGGGCAGTGGTGGCCTGGTGGTCAGGTGCTGGATTATTGATCCTAATGTTGGGGGTTCAAGCCCAATCTCAACACGTTATCACTGTCCTCCAAGTGCACTAACTGGGTTATCAAAGGCCAGCCATGTCTCTCACTGTCTATAGTGTGAGGTTCATGTAAAAGAACCATTGCTAACTTTTGACAAGAGTAGCCATGCAGCTTTCATGGCATAGCCATGTAGCTATGCAGTAGTCAGTGTGTTTCTGCCCTGCGACAGTCTGGCGAGCTGTTCAGGGTGTACTCTGCCCTCGCCCAGAGTTGACTGAGATGGGCACTAATCTCCTCGGGATCTTAATTAATATTAAGCAGTTCGGAAAATAACTGAATGAATCATTATCCATACCGTAATGGCCAATGGACATACTGGAGCCAATTCCAGGCAACTTTTGGCAAGAGACAGGATTCACCCTGTAAAGTTTGCCCGACTAATCACAGGACTAAACAGGGATGAACAATCATCGACACTCATGTTCACACCTAGAAGCAGGTCAGACTAGCCATTTGACCTAATGTGCATGTCTTTGGAGTGTGGGAGGAAACTGGTGCACCCAGAGAAAACTGACACAAGCTCCGCAAGAACAAGAAAACTCCAGACAGAAAGGCCCAAGTTTTCCATTATAAGTTCTCACCACTGTGTAAACAGGCCAGTGTAACCATTATTCATATATTCTTTTTATGAACCGCTTAATCCTAATTAAGGCCGTGGGGAGGCTGTCTGTACTCTGGGCGAGGGCAGAGTACACCCTGGACACTTCAAGTAATCATTATAATGTGTATAATAAATAAATTACAAATATAAAGGCATCTTAGCTGGTGAACGCTGCCGATTTTGCTGAAGTGATTCTTCAAAAGTCTTTAACGATCATGCTTTTTAGGAGAGATTGAGAAGTAAACAGGAAACTAGACCAACAGACTTTAGAATTTTAGTTCAAATATCAAGATATCGACTTTTTTTTTTACCAAATTGAGCAAACCAGAATGGGCAGTGAGGAAAACTTCCCGAGGAACTAGACTCATTCCCATTGGGACACTTCAGCATATTCACTGCATCTTACTAGCATGTTCCTAGAAAGTGTGAGGAAACCAACAATTGAGGAAGCCTATAAGGACATTTGGACTCCTTGCAAAACTCCACATGGACAGTAATCTGAGTTTGGGATTGAACAAGAGACACTAAAACTGCGACACTGCTACACATCATCATACTTCCTTTATTAACATATAGAGCGGTTAAAATTTAATAAAGGACTCTCCGATGCAGAGAGTCGTACTTTTTGAGTTATTAGCTTTGGTTTTCCTTCCCTCTCTAAAACTTCACTTCACTTATCCCTTAACATCCGAGGATGTCGTTGGGGCGCTTTCATGGTGAGACTTGGGCTGATTTGGCCTGGCGGAGCCCATCCCTCTCCAGGTGGTAGAAACACGCTGATGGCTTTGCAGCCTACTCTTTACCAAAGTCAGCAATGGTTCTTTTACATGCTTCTCACCATAGACAGTGAGAGACATGGCCTGCCTTTGAGAACCCAGTTAGCTGCACTGGGGGGACAATGACAACCTTGTGGGGACTCGAACCCCCAACCTTAGGATCAGCGATCCTGCTCCCTAAGCACTAGACCACCACTGCCCGTCTCTAAAACTAGGTTATCTTAAACAACAGCATTATGATAGTGTTACTATTATCTATTTATTTTTATCTATTTCCATAGCTGGGAACATCAGTTACTCTGTCATCTGTCTCTCTCTCTCTCTCTATCTCTCTCTCTCTTTTGCTCTCTCTCTCTCTCTCTCTCTCTCAAACACACACACACACACACACACACACACACACACACACACACACACACACACACACACACACACACACACACACACACACACACTGCCTGGTATTATATAGTCACTTATTGTGCATGTGTGAAGCCAAATGATTGAACATCTGTGTGCATGTATGTAAGTATAATTTAATGCCACATGCACAGAACACTACTGATCCATATAAAGATGCTTTCATATGACATCTCTTTAACATTCAGTTAATGATTCTCTTGTCATGTGTGTGGGGAAAATGTCTGTGCATTTGTGGAGGAGTGAGTTAATGGGTAATGGGGATTGCGATTTTTGAGGATTTTTTGTTTTAGTCCTGGTTGGGATCCATGAGGAAAACAGATTTTTAAATCTTATTTATTTCTTTTTTTGGGATGTATTATTAGACCAAGGGTTGCCAGATGCGGTGCTGTTTGTTTTTACTTGGCAGTGCATGAAGCCTTGCAGAGTGGACACATGGACATCATTCACTTGCAAATTATGGACATCCTGTTGATGGAGGCACATTTCTATGGATTCTATGGGCTCCTCCAACCTTTGCACCAGTAAAACATATTGAAGAGTTAAAACAAGAAAGAGTGGAAAAATAGAATGAAAGAGGATGGAGTGAGGTAGCACAGTGTACAGCAGGGGTCTCCAATGTTATCCACAAAGGGCCGGTGTGGGTGCGGGTTTTCACTTCAACCAAACAGTAGCCACACCTTCCACCTGTTTCCACCAATCAGTGATCATCAAAAGAAAAGGAAAAAAGAAACTAGATTGGACATTACTGAAGTGGGGCTTCATATCTTGGTGAGATAACCTTGCATTAAAGATTACTGGCATGCTTTAACAAATAAACCAACCAATGAGATTCTGATGCAACTAAAGAATGACTGAGATTGGGGTGAAATTCTCAGATTCGTTATTCAAATCTGGACGGGTAGTGCTGAAGCGTCAACTTCATGGAAAAACCTTCATGAACTCTGGACAACCGAAAACACGACTGAAACTCCCTACACACGCTGAGCCACTGCCGGCCTTCGTGCACTCCCTCCGACTCCCTCTCTGTCCCAATAAGCTGTTTAAAAAAAGGAAAAAGATAAACTGATGAAAAGCTGGTGATTGCTGTTTTCTTCATCATTATCATATTACCCAGTTCTCTCTTTTTCCATTCATTCTATAGTCCTTTCATGTTTTGATTAGATTACTTTTTGCCCATGGTCCATAGTCATTCATTTGTCCATTAACAATTAAATCCAAGAAAACTATTGAATGGAATGTCATGAAATTTTGCATGTACTTTCCCTCTATATTCTGGTTGTGTACTGGGGTAGTTTTTCTCATTCGTATATTTGCATGGCTGCCACAAGGCCATGTTTAATTTTACTTGTGGCAGCTATTCTATATAAAACAGCTGAACTGATCTTCATGGTACTTTGCATACAAGTTCCCTCTGTAGTCCATACCTGGGTTTTTAGTTTAGTTTTGTTTTGATGTTTTTTAAAAATCTCATCTGCATATTCTGTTATGGTCTGTGCTATTTGGCGGCTTTTAACTCTCTTTCTCTCTCCATATGCACTGCAGGTGCTGGCGAGGGGTGCGGCTATCACACGCAGGCGGAGTCTGGAGAGCATACCTGATTCCACTCAGCCATCACCGGATTATAAAGATGAGTAGCGTGCTCCTCCCAGTGCTAGAAGATTGTTTCTTCCGTGCGATCCTGTCTCCCCGTAATCTCTCTGGCTCCCTGGTTCTCAGCTCCGTGCTCGGCCAGTTCTCGCTTGGATATTTTCCTGTAGTGATTTTTGCTCTCGGTTTCCCCTCATCTCTACGGTGATCATGATCCCCCCATACTCTAGTGCCTGCTCTGTGTTCTATAAAGGTCATTTGTATCATCATACTCAGTCTCCTGCATCTTTGGGTCCGACTGAAAGCTCTCGGCGTCACATATTCATTATGGCTGCCAGACAGTGATGTTGGATTTTCGAGTGGCAGCTATTCCAATAAAATTACTGATTGTGCGATTTTTTATATTTTGCATATGGTTCCCCATATTGTCCAACTGTCAGCCAGGTTTTTATTATTATTATTATTATTATTATTATTATTATTATTATTATCGTTCGTATTAAATCTCATTTGCATATTGTTCAAATAAGGGCCTGGCTCAATTACCTGTCTCGCTTTTGGTATTTGCGACATTTGCCAATAAATTGAAACTCATATACTTTAGACGAGAAATCATGACAATCTTTATCAAATAAATCAGCAGTAGTGTTTTCAAAATCTGATTACTGTTTTAAATAGCTGGAAAAAAAAAAAAAAAAAAAAAAAAATATATATATATATATATATATATATATATATACATATATATATATATATATATATATATATATATATATATATATATCCTTTCATTGCTTTTCCCCTGGTTGCGCTGCTTCCAGATGTGTGTTTTCATATTTAAGCATTTAACCAATCACATTTCAGCCATTATTTGTTGCCAGGGTCAGAAATCTACCTGGAGTCCTTCATAATCAGTTCTGCGGGCCCTGTAGCATAAAATAGGTGTCGGGAAAACTGTTGCTTTAACCAATCAGATTTATAGTTGGCGACACCAAGGCCTTCTAGCAGGCGTACAGAAACGTCAGCGTTTTCACACCCTATGATTGGATAGTGAGAGAGTGTACTAGCCAGAGCTAGCAAACTGCATCTGGAGCGAGCTGCACAAGGAAATATATTGTGTTGATTTAATAGCGGTTTTGTCAACCCACAATGGCTAAAGGAGAAGAAGAAATGGATTTGGTTGCGATTTACTGTCAAAGCCAATGCAGCTGTGAGGGAGGGGCACAGCCAGTTCCAAGCCCAGATAAATGCAGAGGGTTGCGTCAGGAAGGGCATCCGGCGTAAAACAAATGGCAAATAAAATATGCGAGTCACAACAAATAATTTCATACCGGATCGGTTGAGGCTCGGGTTAACAACGACCGCCATCAGTGCTGTTAACCAACAGGGTGCTGGTGGAAATTGGACTACTATTGGTCGAAGACATTGAAGAAGGAAAGGTGGGAGGCATGTCCGTAGGCAGAGAGAGAATAGGAAAAGCATGAGTCTAGGACTGAAAGTAGGGACTTTGAATATTGGAACTATGACAGGAAAAGGTAAAGAGCTGGCTGACATGATGCAGAGGAGGAAGATGGACATACTGTGTGTTCAAGAGACCAAGTGGAAAAGTAGCAAGGCTAGAAGCTTAGGAGCAGGGTTTAAGCTGTTTTTCATGGTGTGGATGTGAAGAAAAATGGAGTAGAAGTCATCTTGAAGGAGGAGTTTGTCAGGAATGTTCTAGAAGTGAAGAGAGTGTCAGACAGAATGATGAGTCTCAAGTTAGAAATTGAAGGGGTGATGTTCAATGTTGTTAGATGAAGTGATGCAGAGTACCCCGAGAGGTGAAAGAGTGGTCATTGGGGCAGACTTCAATGGACATGTTGGTGCAGGAAACAGAAGGAACGAGGAAGTGATGGGCAGGTTTGGTATTCAAGACAGGAACGCAGAAGGACAGATGTTGGTAGATTTGTCAAAAAAAATGGAAATGGCTGTGGTAAATACTTTCTTCCAGAAGAGACAGGAGCACAGGGTGACTTATAAAAGCTGAGGTAGGAGCACACAGGTAGACTATATATTGTGTAGGTGGTGTAATTTAAGGGAAGTCAGTGACTGCAAAGTCGTAGCAGGTGAGAGTGTTGCCAAACAGCATAGGATGGTGGTATGCAGGATGAGACTGATGGTGAGGAAGGTGAAGAAGGCAAAGGCAGAGCAGAAGACAAAGTGGTGGAAGCTGAAAAAAGGAAGAGTGTCGTGTTGTATTCAAGGAGGTGTTGAAACTGGCTTTGGGTGGTCAGGATGACTGGACAACCACAGCTCATGTGATCAGGGAGGCTGGTAGGAGAGTACTTGGTGTGTCATCTGGAAGGAGAGTAGATAAGGAGACTTGGTGGTGGAATGAGGAAGTGCAGGAGTGTGTACAAAGGAAGAGGTTAGCTAAGAAGAAGTGGGACATAGCGAGGACTGAAGAGAGTAAACAGGAGTACAGGGAGACAGCGTAAGGCAAAGGTATCGGCATCAAAGGCCAAACAGAGAGCGTATGATGACTTGTATGCTCGGTTGGAAAGTAAAGAGGGAGAAAATGATTTATACAGGCTGGCACAGCAGAGAAATAAAGAGATGGGAAGGATGTGCAGCAAGTTAGAGTGATTAAGGACATATTGACTAATGACAGAAATGTGCTGGAAAGATGGAAAGAGTACTTTGAACAGCTGATGAATGAGGAAAATGAGAGAGAAAAAAGAGTAGAAGAGGTGACTGCTGAGGACCAGGAAGTAGCAAAGATTAGTAAGGGTGAAGTGAGGAGGGCATTGAAGAGGATGAAGAATGGAAAGGCAGTTGGTCCTGATTACATCCCGGTGGAGGTATGGAAGTGTCTAGAAGAGGTCGCAGTAGATTTTCTTACAAGAACATTCAACAAGGTCTTAGAGAGTGAGAGGATACCAGAGGAACAGAGGAGAAGTGTGATGGTGCCCATTTTGAAGAGCAAAGGAGATGTGCAGAGTTGTGGCAATGACATAGGGATAAAGTTGATGAGCCATATGATGAAGTTATGGGAAAGAATAGTGGAAGCTAGACTAAGGGCAGAGGTCAGCATTTGTGAACAACAGTTTGGTTTCATGCCAAGAAAGAGCACCACAGATGCAGTGTTTGCCTTGAGGATGTTAATAGAGAAGTACAGAGAAGGTCAGACTAAGTTGCATTGTGCCTTTGTGGATCTGGAGAAAGCATATGACAGGATGCCGAGAGAGGAACTGTGGTATTGCATGAGAAAGTCTGGAGTGGCAGAGAAGTATGTTAGAGTGGTGCAGGACATGTATGAGAGATGTAAGACAGAAGTGAGGTGTGCTATCGGTGTGACACAAGAGTTCAAGGTGGAGGTAGGACTGCATCAAGGGTCAGCTCTCAGCCCCTTCTTGTTTGCTATGGTGATAGACAGGCTGACAGATGAGGTTAGACAAGATTCCCCATGGACTATGATGTTTGCAGATGACATTGTGATCTGTAGTGAGAGCAAAGAACAATTGCAGGAAAATCTAGAGAGGTGGAGGTATGCCCTGGAAAGGAGGGGAATGAAGATTAGCCTCAGTAAGACAGAATACATGTGCATGAATGACAAGGACCAAAGAGGAACGGTGAGATTACAGGGAGCAGAGATAAGGAAGGTGGAGGATTTTAAGTACTTAGGCTCAACAATCCAGAGCAATGGAGAGTGTGGAAAAGAGGTCAAGAAGCGTGTGCAGGCCGGTTGGAATGGTTGGAGAAAAGTGTCCGGTGTGATGTGTGATAGGAGGGTATCGGCAAAAATGAAAGGAAAAGTGTACAAGACGGTGTTGAGGCCAACGATGTTGTATGGGTTAGAAACAGTGGCCCTGGGGAAAAGACAGGAGGCAGAGTTGGAGGTAGCAGAGATGAAAATGTTGAGGTTCTCTTTGGGAGTAACGAGGATAGATAGGATTAGGAATGAGCACATCAGAGGGACAGCACATGTAAGACGTTTTGGAGACAAAGTCAGAGAGGCTAGATTGAGATGGTTTGGACATGTACAGAGGAGGGATAGTGAGTATATTGGTAATAGGATGCTGAGGCTGGAACTACCAGGCAAAAGGCCTAGAGGAAGACCAAAGAGACGATTCATGGATGTGGTGAAGGAGGACATGAAGGTCGTTGGTGTAAGAGAAGAAGATGCAAAGGATAGGGTGAGATGGAGGCAGATGATTCGCTGTGGCGACCCCTGAAGGGAAAAGCCGAAAGGAAAAGAAGAAGAAGAGCAACTTTCATTTTGGGGACACGATGAAAGCACTGAATCCAAAAACAACGGAAACTTTGTGGAGCTTCTTTCTCGAATTGCTGAGAGCAACACGAATTTACATTACCACCTGTCCACTAATAAAGTGTTTAGTGGGACGTCGAGCAAAATACAAAACGACCTGATTACTGCTATTGCTGAAGTCATGGGGAAGAGATCAGAAGGGAAGTTAATAAAGCACCGTTTGTCTCTGTTATGGTGAATGAGATGACAGACACAAGTAACGCAGCGTGGTTCGGCGTTATGTAACGGCCACAGGTGTCAAGGAGTGGTTTGTCAGATTTGAAGATGTTACCAGTGGGAAGCGAGCCGATGACATTGCAGGTCTTATCAAGTCATTTATATGAACTGAAACACACGGATAATCTGTATGACAGAGTAATTGAAATCTTCTTGAGGAAAGAAAGGAGGATGGATTTTGTGTACAAATAAAACGGACTTTTGGTGAGTAAAATGTGGCTATATTCCTAAATAATATTGCAATTTTATGAGGTTATTATTGATGCTTTTTTTTGTGTTTCAGCTGTAGCTGCAGTAAAAGTTTTATAGCCATAAAATAGTTATTGAGGGTTGGATTGATTCAGACGGAGCACTACTGAAGGCCTAGGTGTGAAATGCACTGCCCGCCACTGATATATATATACATATATATATATATATATATATATATATATATATATATATATATATAAAATATTATAAATGTATGTGTTCAATGCGATATGATTGCTGAATTTGTGGGCAGAGAGATCTGAATGGGTCTCTTGTTTTAATTTTCACTTGATTTTTATATGACGTATCAATCCCACAAAATTTGCCTCTACATTTAATCCATCCACAGTGAGTACACAAACTCGGAGCAGTGGGCAGCTACACTGTGGGACTCGAAGAGCAGTCGAGGGTTAGGCGCCTTGCTTAAGAGGTCAAGGGAGGTGAGGAAGGTGTTGTCTCTCGGCGCTCCATCATCGAGACTTTTTTCTGCTGTTTCCGGAATCAAACCAATGACCTTTCGGTTCCAAAACCTGCTTTTCTAGCATTAGGTCATGACTGCCCCTTGTCTGGGCAGTGTTGGCCTGGTGGTAAAGGTGCTGGATCACTGATTGTGGGTTCAAGCCCCTCTCTCAACGGGTTGTCACTGTCCCCCCAGTGCACTAACTGGGTTATCAAAGGCCTCAATGTCTATGGTGGGAGCTTCATGTAAAAGAACCATTGCTGACTTTCGAAAAGAGGAGCTGCATAGCTCTCAGCGTGTTTCTGCCATGTGATGGTCTAGCGAGTTGTCCATTGTGTACTTTGCCCTCGCACGGAATTAGCTGAGATGGGTGCCAGCCTCCCCACGACCCTAATTAGGATTAAGCGGTTCAGAGAATGAATGCCCCTTGTCTTTTATTTGTGTAGTCTCTTACTAAACCTGCTGTTTTTTTACTCCCAAATCTTAGAGAGGTCCTTTCCTATGATAGGCACACCCTGACAAATCCTGAATAATCAATTATTGATTTGGAGATCTGAAAGATTGATGCACTGCCTGGAGGCAGGATTAACCTGCTGTGTGTATTTCTTTTCTTCAAACCACATCATCACAGGGCTACATACTGTTCAGCTCATGTTTCCAACAGTAGCTCTCCACTCTGGGACTTTTCCAGATTATCACAGCTTTAAAGCAAATCTCCAAATTTTTCCCCCTCTTTTTTCACCTTTACTTTTTGTCTAGTTGTGTCAAAAATCCTGTAATCACTGCACTCAAAGTAACCGAATGCAGTCCCAGACTCCTCCAAATTTCTTAACATTCAGTCGTGTGCATCTATGCCCCCATCCTTCATTTCTTTCACCCCCTCCGTGTTTTGCTTCCTTTGTGTGATGTGCTGTCTGATATGTCTGGGGTTAAAATAACGGTTGTCATATTCACACTGGCCTTTAGATACAGGTGTCCATCTCTCACTCTTTCCTTTTTTCCATCTTTCACACTGTCACACCACACAAGCAAGTCCTCTACTGATTTATTTATGACGTGAATCCATATTTCTCACCTTGACACCAGCAGAGAGCACATCACAAATCATTCTGAAGGCTCTTTAAGTGTGTGCATCTGAACACAAGAGTAAAATATATTATATCCTAATTATGACTGACTACAAGGTCCATAAATATAGGAAACAGAAGATATGCTCTCTTTCCTGTCACTCATATCATGGGTGTCTGTGTGCTCATGCCTAAAATAGATATATAATGGATAGAGCTTTTCTCCGAGTGTGTCATGTTGAATCTGAATCCATATTTGGAGCAGTTTTTAAAAATGTGTTTGGGTGGTTTCATGCGCATGGGAATAAGTAAGCACGAGTCTTCGGCCTCCTGATTGGTAGGGAAGAAATTCCTGATGAGCAGGAATACATTTGCTGAACTGCATAATACTATTAGGGTTGGAGTGTGGCTGGAGCCTATCACAGCTGACATTGGGGGAACATGAGGTACACCCTGAACAGCTTACCTGACCATTGCAAGGCCAACATAGATACAACCATTCACATTCACACCTACACCATGAGGTGGAGAGGTGCAACAGCCAATTAGCCTAATGTACATGTCTTTGTACTGTGGACGGAATTTCTCTCAAGCACAGGGAGATATGCAAACTCCACACTGAAATGCCCTTGCAGAGACTAGAAGGTGGCTATGCTATCCACTACACCACAGTGATACCCTCTCCGAGATAATTCATTTATCCATTCATTTTCTGAAAATCCTAATTAGGGTTCGCAGGGAGGCTAGTGTCCATCTCAGCCATCTCAGTGTCCATCTGCCCAAGAACAGATTACACACTGCACAGCTTGCCAGGCCAGAAACATGCTTACGGCAATGGTTCTTTACATGCCACTCACCATGATTGATTGATTTGATTGAAACATATTTTATTCATTTAAGAAACGGATTGGGCACAAGTTGTCCAACTTAATAAAGCCCTCTCAAGATAATTACAAAATCTATCTTACAACAAATATACATCAAGAGACAGACAAGGGTTAGAAAATTTACAAAAAGAAAAATAAAGGATGAGTGAGAGAAAAAAATATGAAAGAAAGCATTTAGTGTAGTTAATATAGAAATGTACTTGTTTGAAAACATCTTGATTTTCATAAGTGGAGAGTGAGACCTGCATTGCCATGTAAGATAAGATTGTCAATTTTTGTTCTGTTTTTAACAATGTTTCCTAAAGCTTTAAGCCTGTGGCTATGCGGGCCGCTTCATGTTGAAGCTTTTCTAATTTATTATCTTGTTCAATCAAGTATCCATCCCAAACTTCACATGCATGATGCCAACTTCCATTAGATGATAAGGTTAAGCCCAAATGTTTGTGATAATCAACTGTTTTTATAATGCAACCATCAAATTTCAGATTAATATAATTTTGACTATCTTTTAATGTAAATAATATAGCTTCAGTTTTATCCGGATTGAAAATGATTAACCAATCCTTTGCCCAATTACTTAATAATTCTAAATTTTCATTCATGCATATTTCCACAGACTGTTGGTAATATTTCTAATGAAGTATCTTCAGCAAAAAGGCGAGTTATACAATTGAGTTCTGCTATCTCATTGACATAAACAATAAAAAGAAATGGACCCAAAACTGATCCTTGTGGAACTCCAGCTTTTAACAAATGCTTGGACAACAACCCGTTAACAAAAACTGACTGACTACAATTGCTAACATAACTTTTAAACCAGTCAAGTAGCTTTCCACTTACACCATAGATCTCTAATTTTAAAATAATTCCTCTTTGCCAAACTTGATCAAGGGCCTTTGATACATCACAAAAAAACATGCAAGAGTACTTTTTGTTATCGAGTGATGTACAAATCTGATTATAAATTTCGATAACTTGTTGTACAGTAGAATGACCTCCACGAAATCCACACTGGTATTTATATAACAACTTATTGAACACAAAGTAACTATAGACATGCTTAAATATAACTCTTTCAAACAACTTCCTAACACAACTAATGATATTGGACGGTAGTTCGAATCAATAGAATGATCACCCTTCTTAAATAAGGGCTTAAATAATTCTTAAATAACTTTTGCATATTTCCATTGGCTAGGATAGACACAGAAATTCAGTGACATGTTAAATAATATGCACAGAACTGGGCTTACTGAGTTAACAGTATTTCCTTAAGAGGAAGACATTTTATGATATCAGAAATCTCATTAACGTCTATAATAATATTATCTATTGTAGCATCTGTACGCCTTCTGAACTGTGGTAAACATTTGGTATCTGTATCACCCAGGTTAGATATTGATTTAAAATATTCATTAAACATATTAGCTTTATCAAAATCTGGAAAAGCTGAAGGTTCTTCACTTATATTTCTTTTCAAAGCTGGAATATAAGAAGTACAATCAGGTGTTTTGGTCAAACTACGTAACATTTTCCAGTATGATTATTTATTTTCTCCATATATTTCTAATAAAAAATCATCAAGATTAGCATAGAAGTAATCTTTCACATAGTATTTCTTATTATTAACTTTATTATGTTGTTTTTTGTACTTAGTAACATCAGATTCTTTCTGTTTCTTTCTCTTTGCCTTTTTCCTCAATCTGTCACGCCTCCTTCTCCACCGCCGAATGTTGGAGTCATACCATGGTTTATCATTGGGCCTAATCATTACCATTCTAGAAGGAATACATTTCTTCCTACACTCATTAAAACGTTCATAAAATACAGAACAAGCGACTTCAACATTACAACAATCAGAAAACAATGACAACCAATCCGTATTATCAACAAGTGCACTCAGTATATCGTAATTACCGTGTTTGTAACACCAAACTTTTCTGGGATAGGCTACCTTGGTTGACACATGTACAGCGAGGCCAACAAAGGTGCCTTTGTGTTCACTTATACTTCCATCAAAATCAACAACACCACTTTCCTCAACTTCATCACTTAGTATAATCGGATCTAAAAGTGTGCTGGTCGTCTTGGTAACCCTAGTCGGTTCTGTTATAACATTATGCAAATTATTTCTGAGCAAGATATCTATTAAATTTATATTGGATGTACAAAGTAAATTTTCAGTTAAATCACCAACAATTGTAATTTTACTAGAAATATCTAAAGCACTTTCAATAACATTGTCAAATCTGCCTCCAAAATTAGTTATATTACTTTCAGGCCTATAAACAGTGCATATAATTAACGGTTTTTGTGGAACAAATATTTTCATCCATATATTTTCATCATATATATTTTCAAGCTCAAATAATCTTTCAAATGTTGAATGTTTAGAAATATATATCATTGCACTACCTCCAAAAGCATTTCTATCTCTATGCAACAGATCATGAAAATGTTCCCAGGTCAAAGTTTCATTATCTAGACTTGAATCTCTGTGAAACATACAACATCATATTCGGATAAAAATTCTGACAGATACGATTGCTTATGACGAATACTTCTAACGTTCAAGTGAAAAACTGAAAGTTCTGAACAATACGACCAGAATTGGACTCAACATCCCCAGCAAGCTGAAGTAACAATAAAATAATCAAGACAATACTAACATGTGTAACTTGTTATTGAAGCAGACATAAAAACATAAACACCCGACAAGCTTTAAACTCTAACATCAATAAACTACACATAATTTCTGCTCCAACACAAAAAAATCTGAAAAATACACTGTTGTTAACAAAAAAATACTGATTTTGAAAAATTTCTTATTACTAATAGAACACGTAGAACAGCTGAATAACCCGATCACCGCACAGTGTTGCATTGTGTCATTACCCATATGGCTTGTTTATTTCATGTTGATAAATAATACACTTGCAAATACTAGGTTGGGTTATTTGAAAACATCACAAAGTCAATGACAATATATAATGATACACTGGCAATGTGAGGTCTCTCAAGTATATAAAGAAGTTAAACAGCTGAATGTCTGTCTTCCTTTCGGCTTTTTCCCTTTTACTTGGGAGTCGCCACAGCGAATCATCTTGATTCGCATGTTTGATTTGGCAGAGGTTTTTACGTCGGATGCCCTTCCTGTCACAACCCTTTTAGCAAGGGACAGAAACACGCTGACGGCTTTGCAGCTACTCTTTACGAAAGTCAGCAATGGTTCTTTTACATGCCTCTCACCATAGACAGTGAGAGACATGGCCCGCCTTTGATAACCTAGTTAGCCGCACTGTGGGGGACAGTGACAACCTTGTGGAGGGTGGGACTCGAACCCCCAACCTTTGGATCAGTGATCCAGCGCCCTATACCGCTAGACCACCACTGCCCTAAGTTAAACAGCTGAATAGCTTCTGTAATTCATTATTGGATAGGTATGTACCCAGTAATATAAATTGGAAGATAACAGACAAACAGATGAGATAAACAATATTAGAAAACAAGAATACAAACATAAACAAACAGAATGATGAAATATGGTGTGTGTCTATATACTACTTACAATTTACATATATGAATATATGCAGAGATAACGAAGGTGGAGGATTTTAAGTACTTAGGCTCAACAATACAGAGCAATGGAGGGTGTGGAAAAGAGGTGAAGAAGCGTGTGCAGGCAGGCTGGAATGGTTGGAGAAAAGTGTCCGGTGTGATGTGCGATAGGAGAGTGTCAGCAAGAATGAAGGGAAAAGTGTACAAGACGGTGGTGAGGCCAGTGATGTTGTATGGCTTAGAAACAGTGGCGCTGAGGAAAAGGCAGGAGGTAGAGCTGGAGGTAGCGGAGATGAAAATGTTGAGGTTCTCTCTGGGAGTAACGAGGATGGATAGGATCAGAAATGAGTATATCAGAGTGACAGCACATGTAAGATGCTTTGGAGATAAAGTCAGAGAGGCTAGATTGAGATGGTTTGGACATGTACAGAGGAGGGATAGTGAGTATATTGGCAGTAGGATGCTGAGGTTGGAACTACCAGGCAGAAGGCCTCGAGGAAGTCCAAAGAAGAGCTTTATGGATGTGGTGAAGGATGACATGAAGGTCGTTGGAGTCAGAAAAGAAGATGCAGAGGACAGGGTGAGATGGAGGCAGATGATTTGCTGTGGCGACCCCTGAAGGGAGCAGCTGAAAGTAAAAGAAGAAGTATGGACACTTACATGTCAAAGACATACAAAAGTCCAATTAGAATGTGATTCACTAATTAGCCACTTCAATCATACTTTGTGAACTTATATTTGTACAGATCTGATTCTCTTTGAATAACATGCATAAGTCCTTCACACTGTTCACATATGTACACTCTGCCATCATATGTCCAGGTGGAATAGATCTTCTGGTTCTTCTTCAAGTCTCTGGCAAGCTTATACAAATGGTTCATGAGTTTTGTAAGATCCTCATTTATGTATACGTTGTCCCTTTTCCCTTTGAGCTTGTGCTTATTTCGGATCACTTTATTTCTGACCCAATAGCTAACGAACTTGACCACAATACTTTTGTTCAGACCTTGTTGTTTCTTACCCACCCTATGGCACCTATCAATATCTGTAGGAGAAATGTCAGAGTGCACATCCTTCAACACATCCAACACAACTTTATCGATATCAACCTCCTGCTCTCCCCATTTGGGTTCCTTGATTCCTGTTATCCTCAATGAGTTCCTCCGACTACACTGCTCCAGTTCGTCAGTCTTGAGTTATAGTTTTTCTGTCAATTCTTTTATCTCTTGCTTGAGAGGGGTCACAACATCATGAATAATATCATTCAGTGCCTCCTTGGCAACAATCAAAAACGATTCCCTCAACTTCTGCTGTAGGGCTGGCAACATAAGTGCATCACTCAGCTTCGAGGTAATCACCTCCATGGAGGCATCTGTGATAAAGTTGAATAGTGACGACGGGTAGGAGTGGTCCTGGTTCTGGTCGCCTAGACTTGACCTGCTCTTTTGTTGTGTGGGTGTTGCCATCTTTGTCTGTGTTGTTGTTATCGGCGTTGTTATTATCGCCGTACTGCAGGCTCTGAAGGAAAACACTTCTGGTAAGTCTAGTTGTGGTTTCAATTGAATTGGTGGTTTTAATGGCTTTGGTAACACAGAACCCGGCAGAGAGCCAGCTTCCGTTTCTCACTACTGCTCCTCTGTGGCACTACTTGAGCTGCCTGAGCAACGGTCTTGGGGCTCTTCCATCTTCGTCTCTCGCGTGAAGGCATAACTATCGATGTAGTGCTGTATACAGCTCAGAATCACTTATGGATGCTTCTTGATTGTTTCAGTGGATATGATATCAATCGCAGCTCACATCAGACTTACTATTATATCAATTGCCACACAGAACTCAAGAACGATCTCACTCACGTCTTACCCCTGCCGCCATTACGATAATCTGCCACTCACCACAGACAGTGAAAGGCATGACCAGCCTTTGATAGCCCAGTTTGTTGCAGTGGGGGACAGTAGTGAGAACCTGATGTCAGTAGGGCTTGAACCCCTGACCTTGGGACCAGTAATTGAGCACCCTACCACCGGGCTACCACTGGCCTCTCCTTGTATACCAAAAGCATCAAGACTCCCCTGTTGGTCTGCCAATTATTAACCTGGGATAATCTGGAGAAAGTGTACTCTAACTACCAGGTAGCAGCAGAACATAAGTACTGGAGTATTACACCTATAAATAAGGCCCATGAAAAGGAAAAATTCCTTGTATTGTTGCAGGTCAGAGTAGGGGCTGTTCATCCAGCCTGTGTCTAAGTGAGGTGACCTTAACCTACCCAGTGATCCAGGTTCTTCTGAGAAAAAGGAGTTTTCCAGTGGCATCATTCACAGGCCTTGAACAGTTGGTCTGAATATTGGATGCCTGCTGTATGTTGAAATTAATACTTCAGTGTTCATAGCAGGCACAGCAAGGCACCCTCTAAAGGCAGGCTTGGCCTTAGGCCACCACAGAGGAACGAAGACATGCAAGATTCATACAGTCTGTGGCCCCTTGCTTTAGGAAATATCTACAGACTTGCAGTTGATGTTTGTAATTTAGAAACCAGACCCACAGCCACAGAGGATCTGGAAGAAGGTGCCAAATCTTGTCATTTACCTGGAACAGAGAACTGTTCAGGAAGGAAGCCTCCAGGTTGTTCCTACAACTCGTTAATACAACAGCAGGAATCAAGGCCTTGATAGTCATCATGGGAGCCACAAACAGGACCCTCTGCTTTAGTGGGCATGTACAGCATGGCAAAAATTAGTGGTATAGGCAGACATCATCAATTAGATTTGACCTGGGGCGAGATTAGGTTATCTCACCTAAATCCATGTTGACGTGTACCACCTTTTAGTATTAATTGCTTCTCAGTTACGGCTACAATCTGGATCCTTGGACTGTGGGAGGAAATCAGAGTGCACAGAGGAAAGTCATGGAAGCATGGGAAGGACATGCAATCTACACAAAGGAAAAATCCCGGCCCTTCTTGTTGTGCGGTGGACGTTCTAACCACCGCACCACCCTTGTGTAAATCATCTAGAATTAAATGTTCAACACTCCATTATGTCTTCCTTCCAATTCATTATTCGTGATTATTCATAAGAGTTCTTGGTAGTTCCTGCAGTTAGAAGGTGGGGAAACTGTAACTGTACTTTGTTGGTGAGCTGCCTCCAGCACTGAACACGGCTGCTGCTATTTTATATCCAAAGTTCTTCCAAATATATTCTGTCTATACTGAGGTGCATAATGTCACTGAGCTGCTTTATGAACGATCTCCAAATTGATTTCTACTTAAACCTCTGCACAAGTATCTCCAAGGATTAAGCTCAAAGGAAGATGCAAGAACAGATTCATTCATGTACAGCTGTGTGTCTTTACATCTGAACAACCATGACTGTAAGAAACTTGACTGTCAGCATACTTAATTAGTGCACTGAGAAAAAGTTGGCTGCATTTCGTTTATATAGATGTGTGTGCATGTCTATAACCAATCACGTGTAGACAGGAGTGTAAGTGAGCTGCAGGTTTGCCGAAATACAGCACTTTGATTTGTGTGAAGAGCATATGATGTGAAGTATGAATGCGTGACACTGTGTGAAAGAGAGAGAGCGAGAGAGTGAGGGATCTAACCTGTGTGGGTGGGAAGGTCCCTTTCTGTTGTCATGTTTAATGGAGGACGTGTATATAGTGACTGTTTGTGTGTCGGCTAATGTGTATGAATGTATGAGTTTGTAATTAGACGGATTTGTGTGAGGAGAAATATTGTTTATTAAAAGGAGTGTTTATTGTAATATATTGGCTGGATTCAGAGCAGCAGTGGAGCTGCATGTGATATTCTTACTCTCAATCATTTGCTGAATCACTTAATCCTATTGGGTTACGAGGAGGCTGGAGCCTGTCTCAGCCTACTTTGGGAAAAGTTGGGATACACCCTGAACAATTTGCCAACACATGGCCAACACACACACACACACACACACACACACACACACACACACACACACACACACACACACCTGGGGCAATTTGAAAATGGCAATTAGCCTAAAGTGCATATCTTTGGCCCACAGGAGGAAACTGGAGTATCCCAGAGGAAACCAATGGGAGAAAACTCCACACAGAAACACCCTAACCAAGCCCGGGGCTTGAACAGAGAATTTTCTTGATGTGAGGCAGACATGCTATCCACCTCACCACCGTGTCACCCTCTGCTTGTGATATAGAAAGTAGGTTTTCTGCATCTTGCTCTAAGAACACAAAAAGGAAGTGCTGGATACAGTTCAGTTCATTTTCTGTAATCGCTTCATCCTAATTAGGGTCACGGGGAGGCTGGTGCCCATCCCAGCCAACTCAGGACGAGGGCAGAGTACACCCTGGACAGCTCGCCAGGCCATCGCAGGGCGGAAACACGCTGACGGCTTTGCAGCCTACTCTTGTCGAAAGTCAGCAATGGTTCTTTTACATGCCTCACACCATAGACAGTGAGAGACATGGCCGGCCTTTGATAACCCAGTTAGCTGCACTGGGGGGGACAGTAACAGCTTTGTGGAGAGTGGGACTCGAACCCCCAACCTTTGGATCAGCGATCTGGTGCCTTATACCACTAGACCACCACTGCCCCTGTGCTGGATACAGTGATACTAAAATATTATATTAACTATATTACAGTATGTTTATTATTCATTTTCTAAGCCACTTAATTGTAATTAGGGTCGGGACCGTCTTACTGTGAAGTGTATGTGCTAACCTCTACAACCTGCGATCTTGATTATTATTATTACTATTATTATTATTATTATTATTATTTATTTATTTATTTTTAATATTATTATTATTATTTGTAGTAGTAGTAGTAATAATGCTTCATTTGTTTCTGAGAATTAAAGCTGTGGGCTCTGCTGATTACATTGATTTCTTTTTGCTTTTTGAATGCTTATTTAATGAATTAATTAATTTATTTATTTACTTATTATTGAATAAAGAATGAAAAGGTTTTTTCTCAATTATATTTCCTGTTATGTATCCTTCACACAAGCCACAAACATTTCAGTTTTTTTGGTCGGCTTTATTATGCAGTGAAAAACTAAACTGAACTTCTGAGTTTCACACTAAATTTGACTGAGAATCACAGGATTATGTGAAGAAGTTCCAGTAACTAAAAATAAATAAATAAATGAATAAAATTTGTTTGGAATGATCATTTCTGGAGCATGGTCAACTCATGGTAGTTATGGCTCAAAACAGATATTTTATACCTAAATCATGACTGATCACCGATCAACTGCTATTATAAACTAAGAACACGTTATTTATCCAAAAAAAAAAAAAAATCCAAATAGAAAATTAAAGAGCTCATTTGTTCTGGAAACAGGGTTCATTACTCCACTGCTGATCATTTAGATCATTACAACTTACTTAACACTGTCTGAAACTGTAATAACTGGCCGTAAACACACACACCACACACACACACACGCACACACACACACACACACACACACACACACACACACACACAGACAAACAAACAAACAAACAAACAGACAACCCTAATGATTTATGTTCCAATGTTGCCAGATGTGTATGCATTCCTTCTTTAGTCTGATTCCAGGAATTATGGATGGCTTCTTACTTTGCTTCACTTAATTTAGCCAAATGCACACAATATATAATCTAGCTAGATGACATTTACAGAGCGCGGACTACTTCCGCCAGGCACAAGTGGATTATTAATGTCTCCTCCTAGTGGAAGTCAGAGAAATATTTGACCCATGTTAAAGAATACGTATTTTTCAGAATTCTGTGATTTTTTTTTTTTTTTCATCACGATCTACTGCACGGATCACCTCCAAAATGTATTGGTTTCATTCTATGCCCAGGTCTCACCCCTCCACCAAGTTTTATCAAAATCAGTAGTGAATCATTGACAAATACTTGTTAATAAATTCCTGGAACCATATTGAGATGCGGCTTTGCTCCAAACTGTTTTAGGTTCTTGCCAGACCCATACTTCTTCCTTTAAAAACTCAGATTAGAGTCCTGCTAACAGGAAAAAATCGCAAACAAAAACAAATATTAGTGAATACATAATGTAATAGAGTCCGTAATTTCATGCGGCAGATGTAAAGAGTACAAAATCATCAAATTCTGGCTCACCAAATAACAAGCAAAGGAAATCTTTGTATAACTCATAATCTTTTTTTTTTTACTTTCTACTTCATTTGCTAATCTGCTCAGAATAACGCAGTTGACTGAAGCGTTGTTTACATAGCTAGCAGTGCACAAGTAATTACTGCAAGTGTTTGTTTGGTAATTTGCTGGTATAGCTTTCCATGCACTGTTTATTATAATTAGAATTACCGGATTTTTTTAAACATGCAGATAAATGACAAATGGATGGATAATTAAACTAAAGCGCCATTGTTGCTTGTGGTTTTACAATGTTTTAAATGGTTGAAAGGCCATAGGCAAAGCCCAAATCCTTCTAGTAATGCCTGTCTTTCTCATCGGCCATTTTGGAAAAGCTCCCAGCCAGTTATTTTCAGCCACACAAGACCAAGCCCACTATTTCCTTGGATGGAGAGAGAACTATGTAACAAAAACTGCTTAACAAATTAACCTCTGATATTAAGTTGTTTTATGAGTATGTAATACATGCTTGAAAATTACTATTCATACTACGCCTACAGTGACTGGACTTTTCACATAATACATATTATCCATGAAGTTGTGATGACAGGCATGCTTGTGGCCTTTGACATAATTTTGCCCCTGAGACCTTCAGGAAGCCTCTTCACCTTCAATACGATTGCAACCATCTTAAACTTTGCTACCAGTAGCACCAACGTTCCCTCTAAGCTGCGCAACTGCGCAATGGCGCACCGCTCGAACACTCTCAGCGCACAAGAAAACCGATCCAGCGCAGTGAACGCGCTGCAGATTAATTACATACACGGTATAGAACTTTTAGTGAGTGACAGGTGTCCAGCCAATCACACGATGCGTTGCAATGACGCTACGCAGCCAATCACGGCACCGTCACGTGCTGCGCTCATACACGCTACATAACAATAATAACAGTGCTGCTGAGTGAAGTGATGCTAATGCTAACCCCGTTATCATGACGAAACGAGCGGCCAGGGAATATGATACGTCGACTCCCCAAACCAAAGTAAATAAAGAACTGCGCAAAGTCTGTGAGTACAGCAGAAAGCTGGCGAAGCAAAAAACTATACCTTTCAATTTGTGAATCAATGAGAGAGTGCAGAATGAGACTATGTGTGAGGTTAAAAATGCACCCTGGCACACCCTGACAGTAGATGAGAGCCAGACATGACAGGACACAAAATGCTCGTCATATATTTCAAATTCAGGGAGGAAAATGATGTCGTCTATAAAACTGTGTTTAATAAGCCATGAAACTTTCAATGATCCCAGGTGTGATACTGGGGTGTGGCCACAGTGAGCACTTGTGATGTTGCTCACAGTGGGCCTCAGTGTGCTCAGGGAGGTTGTCTGTATGCCCAAACAGAGGAAAAATTACAGGGAACATTGAGTAGCACTATAATTTGTAATGACACGACATGCACGTGCATTAGAAAATGGTGAGAAGAAACAAGTTGTATCCATGACCAGGTAACCTCTTGGTCAAGCAGGGATTCAAGCTCAACAACCATCCAGTGAGTTGCACAAAGTCTTACTCATTGACCAACTACTTCCCCACCATCTCCTATAAGTGGTGATGTAGAGATTAGCACATCCAAGAAGCACAGCTAGACAGAATTTCACCCTGTACGTTCTCCCTGTGTTTCCACGGTTTCCTCCTACAGTTCAGGGACATGTACACCAGCCTGACTAGATTCTAAGCAGAATGTTAAGCAGAATGGCTGTGCATGTGTGTTTGTCTTGCAGTAGTCTGATGAGCTGTACCTTGCCTTCTCTCAGTGTTGGCTGAGATAGCCTACATATTCCCAGCAGCCCTAGTAGGATTAAATGGTTTAAAAAATGAGTGAAAAAGTGAGAGAGGGTCATGGTGGTCCTGTGTTAAGGTGCTGAATCACTGATCACAAGGTTGGAGGTTCAAGCCCCATTATCATCAGGTTGTCACTGCTGTCCCCCAGTGCAGCTAACTGGGTTATCAAAGACCGACATCTTTCTCACTCTCTGTGATTGGATGCATGCAAAAGAACCATTGCTTTCGTCAAGAGTAGCTTGATAGCAGTCAGTTTCTACCTTGCGATGGCCAGACAGGGTGTGCTCTGCCCTTGCACGAAGTCTGCTGAGATGGGGACAAGAATTAAGAGGTTCAGAAAATAAATGAATGAGGATAGAAGGAGGTGGTAGAAGTACAAGATTGTTCGAGAGAAAGGACCTGATGTGACGGAAAGCTAAATGCTGTACATTGAACATGGGAGCTTTTTTTTTTTTTAGACACCAATTAAGTTTTGATTTCAAACAAACAAACAATTCTTTATTGTCAAAGTACTTTTACATACATTGAAATTTGGTTTGTGCTCTGGGCACCTGTCGCCACTGTGCAGCGTGTATTGCGTTGTTCTATCCTTTTGATGCTGAGCGCCAAGCAGGAAGCAACAACTACCAAATTTTAACGTCTTATGGTATGACGCGGCCAGATTCGAACTCCGACCTTCCGGAGGATAAAGCGGACGCTCTACCAACTGAGCTAAATCCCCGGTTCAAGCATGCAGAGAGAAAAATAGGAACTAATCCTTACATTTACTCAACTGCTAAATGCTTCAAAGATCTCTGTGATTTTCCTTCCAAGCCTTTTAACCGAACTCTCCTTTGTGTTTGACGACAGGAAGTGCTTTATTTTAGCCGTGTCCAGCACAGCTCTCAGTGAGGCTTCACTCTTGACTGTTTTCATGACTTAATTGTGCACGACAGTTGCTTTCGCTCTCTCTCTCTCTCTCTCTCTCCTTCTCTGTGTGTACATGTGCAAAACTAAGACTGAAAGAAAGAAAGATTGGGAGAGGCGATATATGATATGCACATTTAATAAGCCCTATTAAATCAAGTGGCAGTTCCTCACAAGGAAAAAGAGTTGGTTTCTGTTTAATAGTTTCACCGCAAGCTTATATAAGCCTTTTAATTCCACTGTGCTCCTGTGCTGGTTTCTTCTAGGCGGTGCCGGGAGAGAACTCTCCTTTGCTCTGCTGAGAGGCACGCAACAGCAATTATTGGCTCTCTGGAGTCTTAATTAGCTAGCCGCGTCGACCTAGAGTGCGGCAACGGAGGACCACGCACGACTCGGTCAACAGCCAAACAAAAATAGATAAAGAAAAGAGTACAGCTCCAATTAATGGCCAACTTCAAATGAGCAGTGAGAGTGCCAGACATGTATGACAAGGATGCTCCTCTCTCTCTCTCTCTCTCTCTCTCTCTCTCTCTCTCAACATAGCCACACAACACTAAGCAAAATCCATGTGGTTTATTCCCTTCAGACATGCACCGGTAATGACATAATATCCTGAGTTGAACAGAAGATATAATGACCTATTTACAGTTTTCATCAATATTGACGGTAGTTTCACGCATGTCAGAGAAAGCATTCTGTCAGGTTAGAAATTGCCATGTGATAGGGAAAGTAGCTGAGGGTGGAAATAGACAATGACAGAATATTGAGGAAATGTACATTTTATTGAACAGAACAA
The DNA here is from genome assembly GCA_024760905.1 of Plotosus lineatus. Lineage (NCBI taxonomy): Eukaryota > Metazoa > Chordata > Actinopteri > Siluriformes > Plotosidae > Plotosus > Plotosus lineatus. Next base: position 60,197,991 of record CM045731.1, on the reverse strand, counting down.
AAAGCAGTGAACAGAAGACCTCCCCATCTTCCCCCCCCAGTGCATGGCTGAACCTCGGGCTCAGATTACTGCCGGTGGTGGAGGTTCTCATGTACTTACTATGTTCATATGTGGGGCCGGTGGTGTAGTGATTAGGGTGCTGGGCTCATGATTGAGAGGTCGTGTGTTCAAATTCCAGTTAGACACCCCCCCCTCCCACTGTGCTAAGACCCCCCCTGGGCAAGGTCTCAACCACAAGTGTGCCTCTGTTCACCCAGCAGTATAAATGGGTACCAGGAAGGTAACTTGCTTGATGGACTAGTGTCCCATCCAGGAGGAGTTCAGTTCATCAGTTCATTTTCTGTAACCGCTTCATCCTAATTAGGGTCGTGGGGAGGCTGGTGCCCATCCCAGCCAACTCAGGGTGAGGGCAGAGTGCACCCTGGACAGCTCGCCAGGCCATCGCAGGGTGGAAACACGCTGACGGCTTTGCAGCCTACTCTTGTCGAAAGTCAGTAATGGTTCTTTTACATGCCTCGCACCATAGACAGTGAGTGAGAAGGCCAGCCTTTGATAACCCAGTTAGCTGCACTGGGCGAACAGTGACAACCTTGTGGAGAGTGGGACTCGAACCCCCAACCTTTGGATCAGGGATCCGGCGCCTTATACCACTAGACCACCACTGCCCCCCAGGAGGAGTTGAACTCCTAACTGCTTCACACCATGGAAACCCGGGATAAGCACCGGTCCAATGAGCCACTATGCTCGGGTGTAAAAAGCTCAACAGACTTTACTTACCTTTACTGTGTTTATATGGATTTCTTTCATGCTTTCAAAATTCCTCTCTGCTCTTAAAAATACCAGGCAGAAGTTTCAGAGGTGGATAGTTTAAGGGCAAAGTAGTGGTTAACATTTCTGTCTTACAGCAAGAAGGTCCTGGGTTTGACTCCCAGGTTTGGTGGGGGTGTATCTGTGTGGAATTTACATGTTCTCTCTGTGACTGCATGGTTTTTCTTCAGGTTCTTTGGTTTTCTCCCACAGTCCAAAGATCATTGGGATAATTGGCTGTTGATTGTGTGCTGCTTTGGGATGGATCGATGAGCTATCTTGGATGTGCTCTGCGTTCAGCCAGAGTTAGATGAAACAGGCTCCACCCTCCCAATGAACCTAATAAGGTTAAGAGGTTCATCAAATAAATGATGAATGAAGAAAAGGCTGATTCTGGATTCTAATCAGGCAGATAGTTGGCACCATTCTGAATTTGCATATCCTCCTCATACTATTTTTGGGTTCTTCTGGGTGATCAAGTTTCTCCTACTCCAGCCAATGTTTATATGTAGGACCCATGAGGGTATTAAGTTGGCCCCAATATGAGATTGTCCACATGTTGCATAATGACTCCATGTCAATCAAGATGTGAATTTATTTCCCATTGGTAACCCTACTAGGATCCACATAGGCAGCCCAGCCCAGCCCAGCCCAATATGGGGACCACTTAGTTGACCCAAGTGTGCCCTTGTGAAGATACACGTTTTAAACCAATGTCCACGTGCAGCCCACGTAGCCCATGCATAACCCAGATGGGATCCTTATACACATGTTACAATTATCAAACATGTGGACAATTCCATATGGGGCCCATTTTTCTGTCGAATTTAAAGCAACGTGTGTCTCACGTACAAATGTTTACTGAGTCCAAACCCATATAGTTCAGGTAATGAGTTTGTCTAAATTATCCATACATGTGAATGTGAGTGTGAATGGTTAATATATGATTCCCTTAAGTATGGTTCCTGGGAACACTGATGTCTTTATCAAGGATCAAAATCTAGAATTTCTTTTCTGTCAAGTTTGTGATCATATCTATGAAACGGAGATGAATGAATTAATTAAAAAAGTGTAAAGATTTTAAGTGTAGAAATTAGGCAGTTACATTATTAAACTTACTGTCACGCTCCAATTTGCTGAACTGCGTACTATTTAGGTTGCAGTGAGGCTGGAGCCTATCTCAGCTGACACCGGACATAGGCGGAGTTCACCCAGAACAGTTCTCCAGACCATCGCAAGGCAAAACACACTGCCATTCACATTTACACTTAGAGGCCAATTTGGAACAGACAATTAGCATAATGTTTATGTATTTGAACTGTAGAAGGAAACTGGAGTACAAAGAGGAAACCCACGCAAGTACAGGGATAACGTGCACACTACACACAGGAATGCTCGAGCCCTTGACTCAAACAAAGATAAACGTAAACAGATTTTGCAGGCATGGGATTATGAATATGAGCCAGAATCAAGATTCTAAGTTTTAATTTCACTCAAAATATGTTGACATGTGACCACACCTGACAATACTCACATACTGTGTGACTGATAAACATCTCATTCTCCCCTCTAGGGTACAAGAACCTCCACCCTTCCAGGAAGGCTTCCCACTACATATTGGAGCATGGCTTTTTGGATGTGTTATCATTCAGCTATAAAGTGAGGTGAGTCATTGATGCAGTTTGATTTTGAGTTCCAGTTCAAATTGTTCAGTGTACTTGAGCTCAGGGCTATGTGCACTAATAGAACGCATATATACAGTTTTGTGCTTCTGAATTTGTGGCAGTAGTTTGTGGATCATTTGCCCACAAACCTTTGCCAAATATAATTTATATCTAGATTAATGGTGTAAAGTAATAGCGCTATGCATATTTTTTCATGCTTCAAGCAATCATATCTGTATCTCTATCTTGATTTGGATTTGGATTTTGAATTCGAAGTGCGCATAGAGTAACTAAAAGTAAATATATATAAACATATATATATATATATATATATATATATATATATATATATATATATATATATATATATATATATATAATTTATTGAATTAAAAAATAAGGAAATTAAGGAGGAATAAGTGGAAAAGTTATGGATAATATCACAAAAACAAGGCCAATTATGCGAAAAAAAAAAAAAACTCTAAACAAACACAAAACAAAAAACAACCCAAAATCTCCCATCAAAACTGGATACATTGCTGCATCTGTGTGCCAGTGCATCTGCCCTCGTGCGCACGCGTATGTATGTGTGCCGTCTTCTTCTCATGCAATACCATCTGTATGTGTGTGTACAGACGCTCCCCGCTTACTAACGAGTTAGGTCCAGGACAGCCGTTCTTAGATGAATTTGTTTGTAAGTCGTTACAGGTCATTTTTAGAGGGGAACGTATGTTTAAACCTTGTATAAGTAATCTAGACGAGTTTGTACTGTATACAATCTCCCTCTCTCTCTCTCTCTCTCTCTCTCTCTCTCTCTCTCTCTCTCTCTTCCCTCCCCATAATCTATATCCCATGTTTAAACTCCTAGTTCCTCTCAAGCACAGCACAGCGGATCTGATCAGATTTACAGAGTTTCACTCTTATCCGGTTCATTATATTACTGGAGTCAGTTTGCTTCTTCTTTGAAAGTTTTGCAGGAGTTCAGAAAAGTATCGCGTCCCCCTCTGCTGAAGCCTAGTATTAAGTGTACCTCAGGATAATGTTTAATCATATTTCATACTTATATTTATGATCTATCTTTCTGTATATTTTATTCCATTTCTATTTCTACTTGTTCTTCAATTTCATTTCACTTTCATTTTCACTTTTGACTTTGGCCATGTTGGTATCTCTGGATGTTCGCAAAACCAATGTTGGTAGATATACGTCTGTTGGGGTGGGGGTAGTCCTACTTCGCAGATTTCGATGGTCGCTTAGGGATCTCGGTTCCAATTAACCGCTGAAAGTAAGGGATCCCTGTACTGTAATCCTTTATTAGTAATCATTATTAATACTTAGGTTTGTTCCAATTCCAAATGACGATATCCAAATCATTTAATAATGATGTGGATGGGAGGAGAAATGGAGTAGGAGTCATCTTGAAGGAGGGGTTTGTCAAGACTGTTCAGAAGTGAAAAGAGTGTCAGACAGAGTGATGAGTCCCAAGTTAGAAATTGAAGGTGTGATGTTCAGGTTAGTGCTTATGCCCCAGAGACAGGATGGGAACTAGAAGAGAAGGAGAGATTCTGGAGTGAGTTAGATGAAGTGATGGCGGTACTTCGCCAAAGATGAAAGAGTGGTCATTGGTACAGACTTCAATGGATATGTTGGTGCAGGCAACAGAGGGGACGAGGAAGTGATGGGCAGATTTGGTATCCAGGACAGGAACACAGAAGGACAGATGTTGATGGATTTTGCAAAAAGGATGGAAATGGCTGTGGTGAATACTTTCTTCCAGAAGAGACAGGAGCATAGGGTGACTTATAAAAGCAGAGGTAGGAGCACAGAGGTAGATTACATCTTGTGTAGGCGATATAATTTGAAGGAAGTCAGTGACTGCAAAGTAGTAGCGGGTGAGAGTGTTGCCAAACAGCATAGGATGGTGGTATGTAGGATGACACTGATGGTGAGGATGGTAAAGAAGGCAAAGGCAGAGCAGAAGACAAAGTGGTGGAAGCTGAAAAAAGGAAGAGTGTCATGTTGTCTTCAATGAGGACTTGAAACAGGCTTTGGGTGGTCAGGAAGTGCTTCCAGATGACTGGACAACTACAGCTAATGTGATCAAGGAGACAGGTAGGAGAGTACTGGGTGTGTCATCTGGAAGGACAGGAGATAAGGAGACTTGGTGGTGGAATGAGGAAGTGCAGGAATGAGTAAAATGGAAGAGTTTAGCTAAGAAGTGGGACATTGAGAGGACCGAAGAGAGTAAACAGGAGTACAGGGAGACACAGCGTAAGGCGAAGGTAGCGGTGTCAAAGGCCAAACAGAGAGCGTATGATGATGTATGCTCGGTTGGAAAGTAAAGAGGGAGAAGGGAGTAGTGGTGTCACAGGCCAAACAGATGACTTGTATGATAGGTTGGACAGTCAGGAGGGAGAAAAGGATTTATACAGGTTGGCACAGCAGAGAAATAGAGATGGGAAGGACGTGTACCAAGTTAGAGTGATTAAGGACAGAGAGGGAAATGTATTGACTGATGACAGATGTGTGCTGAGAAAATGGAAAGAGTACTTTGAAGAGCTGATGAATGAGGAAAATGAGAGAGAAAAAAGAGTAGAAGAGGTGACCGTTGAGGACCAGGAAGTAGCAAAGATTAGTAAGGGTGAAATGAAGAGGGCATTGAAGAGGACAAAGAGTGGAAAGTCAGTTGGTGCTGATGACATACCGGTAGAGGTATAGAAGTGTCTAGGAGAGGTAGCAGTAAATTTTCTGACAAGAACATTCAACGAGGTCTTGGAGAGTGAGAGGATGCCGGAGGAATGGAGGAGAAGTGTGTTGGTGCCCACTTTTAAGAACAAGGGAGACGTGCAGAGTTGTGGCAAGGACAGAGGGTTGATGAGCCATATGATGAAGTTATGGAAAAGAATAGTGAAAGCTAGACTAAGGGCAGAGGTCAGCATCTGTGAATAACAGTTGGTTTCATGCCAAGAAAGAACACCACAGATGCAGTATTTGTTTTGTGGATGTTAATAGAGAAGTACAGAGAAGGTCATTGTGCCTTTGTGGATCTGGAGAAAGCATATGACAGGGTGCCAAGAGAGGAACTGTGGTATTGCATGAGGAAGTCTGGAATGGCAGAGAAGTATGTTAGATTGGTGCAGGACATGTATGAGAGATGTAAGACAGTGGTGAGGTGTGGTGTAGGTGTGATAGACAAGTTCAAGGTGGAGGTGGGATTGCATCAAGGGTCAGCTCTGAGCCCCTACTTGTTTGCTATGGTGATGGACAGGCTGACAGACGAGGTTAGACAAGATTCCTCATGGACTATGATGTTTGCAGATGACATTGTGATCTGTAGTGAGAGCAGAGAACAACTGCAGGAAAATCTAGAGAGGTGGAGGTATGCCTCAGTAAGACAGAATACATGTGTGTGAACGACAAGGACCCAAGAGGAACGATGAGGTTACAGGCAGCAGAGATAAAGAAGGTGGAGGATTTTAAGTACTTAGGCTCAACAATCCAGAGCAATGGAGAGTGTGGAAATGAGGTGATGAAGCGTGTGCGGGCAGGTTGGAATGGTTGGAGAAAAGTGTCCGGTGTGATGTGTGATTATGTGTGAATGTATTAGCAAGAATGAAAGGAAAAGTGTACAAGACGGTGCTGAGGCCAGCGATGTTGTATGGTTTAGAAACAGTGGCACTGGGGAAAGGATAGGAGGCCGAGCTGGAGGTAGCAGAAATAAAAATGTTGAGGTTCTCTTTGGGAGTAATGAGGATATATAGGAATGAGTACACCAGAGGGACAGCACATGTAATAACTTTTGGAGACAAAGTCAGAGAGGCTAGATTGAGATGGTTTGGACATGTACAGAGGAGGGATAGTGATTACATTGGTAATAGGATGCTGAGGTTGGAATTACCAGGCAGAAGGCCCAGAGGAAGACCAAAGAGAAGATTTATGGATGTGGTGACGGATGACATGAAGGAAGTTGGTGTAAGAGAAGAAGATGCAGAGGATAGGGTGAGATGGACGCACATCAGTCGCTGTGGTGACCCCTGAAGGGAACAGCTGAAAGGAAAAGATGAAGTTATCCAAATATTTTAGTGGACACGCACACAGAATCTACAATGCTGCAAGGCTATGCTTCTGGTCTCTTAAGTTATTAGCTTTAAAATGACTTCAATTAATGTTTGCAAACTCCAGCAGACTCTGCACAGCACGTGGTCTGTGTGGGTTTTAGAAAATGGTGGCTCTATTTCTAGAATTACTCTGTGAGCAGTTTTAACAGAATTAAGCTAAACTATGCTTTTAGGTTGAGGCTCAAGTAAGGTAAATTTTAGATTAATTGGCTAACACCCCCCCCCCCAAAAAAAAAAAAAAAAAAAACCCATAAGCATTACAACAAGAACAACAACATCATTAACAACAAAAGAACAGTCAAAAGCAGAGTTCTTTTTGTGTTTCGATAATTCATTATGATCTAGCTGCACCTGGAGAGTGCAAACCTTCACCAAGGCAGTTCATGTCCATCTTTTTTCAATTTTTTGCTAAATATTATTTTCAAAATATTTTTTCAACAAGTCTAATATATTTTAACGGTTGGGATGATCAGATTTGGATCCTCACCAAACTTTGGTGTGTGATAAATCTTAGGTATTGCATTGTAATCCTTGTGTAAGTTTTTCAGTGTTTATTAATGGAGTTCAACACGAAAGTTTAAAAACCAACCCTATCATGCAATGGTAATTGATAAATTAATTGTTAAAAAAATGCTTAATCTAGATTCATCCAGGTCAGCACCAAACTCATACAGAGTGTATATGGTCATCCCCCAATGACATTCATTAAAATTAATTCAAAACTGTTTGAATGAAGTTTCTGAGAAATAAATAAACAAACATACTAACAGAAAAACAAGCCGGGCTTGACAAAAACCTAACTAAAAGCAGTAACATTGCATTCATATTTATGTGCCGAATCTAGACCTAGTACTTCTTCTTTTCCTTTCGGCTTTTTCTTTTTTTAGTGGTCTCCACAGTGGAGACCTTATTCGCATGTTTGATTTGGCATGGGTTTTTACGTTGGATGCCTTTCCTGACACAACCCTTTAGCAAGGGGCATAAACATGCTGACGGCTACTCTTTACGAAAGTCAGCAATGGTTCTTTTACATGAACCTCTCACCATAGACAGTGAGAGACACGGCTAGCCTTTGATAACCTAGTTAGTGCACGGGACGGGGGGGGCAGTAACAACCCATTGAGAGTGGAGCTTGAACCCCAACCTTAGCATCCGATGACTTTACCACCAGGCCACCACTGCCCTGACACCACAAAGTAGATCCAGCTCAACAGAAAGTTTGCAGTGCATATATGATAGTGACATTAAAACCTTTTAATGTATTCTTCTAAACATGATATACTGTGGTGCAGATGTGAAAGAACGAATGCACAAGTGAAGCGAGAATGGTAACTCTGGCGGTGTTGTAGGAAGTCATATGATCCTAACTGTGTAACTGTTGCTATCTGCCGCCTTTTCCGCCATATTGATAGGCGTGCCTCTAATGACACCGATGTTCCATCAACTCCAAGAAGTCGTGCTAATGATAAATAGAGGAATGTTGCTAATGAGGTCGAGAGATGGCATATCTGCACCAGGTGATGATGAGTGTGTGATGGAGCTAACTCCTGTCTCTGCCTTAGGCAGGCTTATCAGATTAGCATACAGGCTCTGCCACAGCTCCTTGTTAGCACTAATATGATCAAGAAAAATTCTGGACTTTACTATAAGATAAAATACAGATACTGTATGTGTTAATAGGAGTGAAAACTCCTTTCATTTAATGCATGCTTTGTAAATATGTTAATATTTTGCCCTTCATGCATAAGAACTTGATGGGTAATACTAACAGTGTGGGTGTGTTTCTTAGTATGCATGGTGCACATGTGTTTATTGGTACGTGCATGCACCAGGCATGTTGCCAGGGTCTAAGTGACAGCACCCTCCCTCATTGGTGCATCTCTGTCTCAAAGACTAATGGCACACAGAGAATCAATTACCACCCCATGCTGGTGCCATGCCAGAGTGAAGGGGACCTAAATACATTAACCTCTACCATCCCAGCCTGGAGTATACATCCCACACAAATACGCAGCTATACAGGATTCAAGAGACCATGCTGTTTTACACAGAGAAGGACTGGACACTCATTCCCTGTCAGCGCCAATGTCCTTGTCCTTCGTTCCGCCAGAGTGCCGTCATCGAACCCTGTGGGACATCACTCGCTGAATAGAGCATTCCTGACGTTCCAGAGACACCGCAGCCGCACCCATTCATTAGGAAAGGGGGGCAACCCAATGGGGTTTGGAACAAAATATGAGTGGAAGTGTGGGTTGGTAAGGTGGAATGAAGGAAGCTGAGGAGGTGTGTCGCTGCAGGAAGCTTGGGGACTGATATGTATGTGTGAGTGTGTTTGTGAGTCTGTTTGTGACTGGATATGTGACAGTATATGAAAGTATTTGGCTGTGTGTATGCGTGAAAGAAAAAAAAAATCACAATAAAGAATTCTGTTGTGGATCTTCAAATGGTTTTGCCTTTGTTCATATATAACGCCTTTGAGTTTCAAAACATACACTCTCTCTCTCTCTCTCTCTCTCTCTCTCTCTCTCTCTCTAGCTTTCACACACACACACACACACACACACACGCGCGCGCACACACACACGCACACCTAATTCTTAAAGCATAAAGCATGGAGAGAATGGAGGAGAATAAGAATGGAGGGCAAGTGATATTTCATTCTGTCAATCTTAAATGCTCTTTTCAAATTATCCATCAAACAAATGAGAATTTTGCCTTTTCATCCACTTTGTGCTGCCTGTGGAAAGAGAGAGACTGGAAATGGGAAAGTGATTTGGAAAGACAAAGAAATGGCTGCTAACACAATAAATATTAGGGAGCATTAAGCTGCTGTTTCACTCTCAAGAGTGAAATCGCTAGAATAGGTCATGAATCCCATGGTTCATGTATGGCAAGTTAATGGTAAAAATAACATTATACAGATAATAATCCAACAAATCAGATATAATCTAGTGTTGGCTGAGATTTGAAAAAAAACGTCTAAGTGGCACTGACTGGATTTTCCCCATTTGCCCCCAATTTAATTTGTATCCAATTCTCAACCATCAAGTACTGCCTCCAAATCACATATGATGACTGTAATACTGGGAAGAGGTGTAAATGCCCTTTTCGTGACATGTATGGATAGATGTCACATCTATCTTTAAGAATTGCTGCGCATACGCATTTGGTGCTGATGCCATGGCACTGAGAGGGAAAGCACTATTTGTCCCTTTTTCTGAATGAGTTCAGAGAACTGAACTGAACTGGTTGGCTAGTGATCACTGTGAGTAACAGGGAGGTGAGCGTATACCATCCCATGAGGGCTCAGCCATTCAACTCACATGGATCAAACAAACAAGCAAACAAAAAACATGAACTTCAACTTTCAGGGTAGGCCCTATACTTCAGAGTTAAATCCAAATACAGATATGAACATTTGGAACACTAAACAGATGCCAGTGCAGTTAGAGATGCAGTATACTGTTGCATTACACCCAGTAGGCCTCCTTTGGTTGAACTCGACCATGGAAACTGTGCCCTTTCACTGTCAGTTTGTAGTACTTAACTCTAAACAATGCTGCCTGTGGCTTATGAGGCCAGTGCAGGAATGGCAGTCCTTGCCACATGAGGAGCAGATGTGAATAAATGCGACGAAGTCAGTTGTTTTCTCTTTTCCCCTGGCCCTTTTTTTCGATGGCTTCATTGTTGATTTTCTCTTCACCTTCCTTCCGTTGCTTATGGAGAAGGCAGCGCCAGCTGCTGCAGTCTGCCCCAATGTATTCCCAGCTCTCAGGGTTGATTTCCAATCTCGTTTACACACGTTCTTGTAGCTTAGCTGTGGGCAGCCACGGGGTCGTTTGCCAACGGCAAGTTCTCCATAGAGGATGTCCTTAGTTATTCTGCCATCCTCCATGTGGTGCATGTAGCCAATCCAGTGCATTATGCGCTGTCTGAGTAGTGTGTACATGGTGGAGAGACCGGCGCAGTCCAGGACCTTGGTGTTGGGCACCTTGTTTCTTCAGCTGATGCCGAGGATATGGTGGAGGCTTTGCAGGTGGAAACTATTTAGCTTCCGCTCTTGCTTGCTGTGGGTTGTCCATGCCTCGCACCCGTATAGGAGGGTGCTGACGACGCAGGCATTATAGACAGCCATCTTGGTTTTGGCGGTCAGCTTGGGGTTCTCCCAAACACGAGTGGCTAATCTCCCCAGTGATGTTTCAGCCTTGCCGATACGTTTGTTTAACTCGGTGTCAAGGGGCAGGTTGTCTGTGATGGTGGATCCCAAGTTGGGGAACTCATGGACCACTTCCAGTTGGTAGTTGTTAATGGTGATGACAGGTGGTGTATCCATGTCCTGACCCAGCATGTTGGTCTTTTTTAAGCTGATGGGCAGCCCGAAATCACGGCAAGCATGAGAGGATCGGTTCATCAGTTGCTGGAGGTCATATTCTGTGTGTGCAGTGATGGCTGCATCGTTTGCAATGAGCATATCTCTAATGGTGGTTTCGGGGACCTTGGTCTTTGCTCTGAGTCTTGCGATGTTGTACAGCTTGCCATATGATCTTGTATGCATGTTGCATGTACACTCCTTCGGTAGAGGTCCCAAAGGCATGTTTAAGAACGAGGGAGAAGAAAATGCCAAAGGGTATAGGGGAAAAGACGCAGCCTTGCTTCACACTGCTCTTGATATTGAAAGGTTCTGACATGCTGCCCTCGTACTGAATGGTTGCCTTCATGTTATCATGGAAAGATCTAATCATACTGTGCAGATTCGAGGGGCATTCGATCTTCAGGAGGATGTTGAAAAGCCCATCCCGGCTAACCAGGTCAAATGCCTTGGTTAGATCAATGAAGAATAGAGGGGTTTCTGTTGTTCCCTGCATTTCTTCTGGAGTTGGCAAATGGAGAAAATCATGTCCACTGTTGGAAATCGCATTGGGATTCAGGATAGACATGTTCAGCCAGTTGCTGGAGTCGCGTGAGCAAGACCCGAGCGTACACTTTGCCCATAATAGTTGTTACAATCACTCCTGTCCCCTTTGTTCTTATACAGGGTGACGATTTTGGCATCTTCCATGTCTTGAGGAACACCACCTTCAAGCCAGCGCATGGCAAAAGGTGTCATGTAGTGGCTACAGGAGGGCAGAATTGATGAGATCAGGAGAGATACTGTCTGTTCCAGGGGCTTTGTTGCAGGCCAAGCTGTCAATAGCCTTGCTGAGTTCATCCAGTGCTGCTTCAATGTCTAAGTCCTCCATGATAGGTAGAGGTACGATGGCATCCAATGCCGAGTCAACAACACTGTTCTCTCTGGAGTAAAGCTCTGAAAAGTGCTCTACCCATCACTCCATTTGTTTCCCCTTGTCAGTGATCACTTCCCCACTGATGGATTTGAGGGGTGCTGTTTTGCTCTGAGTTGGTCCGAGAGCTTTTGTGATGCCATCGTACATGCCTCTGATGTTACCTGTGTCTGCTACAGTCTGGATTTCGCGACTGAGCTCTTGCCAATACTCGTTGGTACATTTCCTTGATGTCTGTTGGACCTTTCTCCGAGCTGCTCTTAATGTCTTAAGGGTCTTTTCGCTTGGAGAATGCTTATATTCAGCAAGGGCCGGCCATTTTGCCTCTATTATGGGTGTCACCTCTGCAGACTTTGCATAGAACCAGTTAGAGTTCCTGGAGGTCTTCTTTCCATAGATGGCTAGTGCTGATGTGTGAATGCACTCTCATAGGTGGATCCAGGTGTCTGATGCTGTACTTTGAGGATTTTTTGTGGTGATGGCTTCTTCGAATGTCTTTGCAAATGCCTCGATCTTTGCTTCTTGTTGTATCTTGATGGTTTTGATGCGAGGCTTACCTTGAGGCTTGGCACGGTGAAGTGTCTTCGGTGTCAGGCAGATCTTGCAGAATACAAGAGAGTGGTCTGTGTCACAGTCTGCGCTGTGATAGGTGCAGGTAAGAAGCACGTGCTTGAGGCTTGTGTGCTTGACGATGATCATGTCAAGCTGGTGCCAGTGTTTTGAGCATAGATGATGCCAGAACACCCGGTGTTGCAGCTATGTCTGGAGGAAGGTGTTGCTCACACACAAGCCGTGGTAAGAGCAAAACTCTAGTAAACACTGTCCGTTGTTGTTGTCATTGCCAACTCCAAAGGAACCAAGGCAGGAGGGCCAGGAGTCTCGGTCGGAACCCACCCTGGCATTAAAGTCTCCCAAAAGGATGAGTTGTTCGTTGTTGGGGATGATCTTGATGATGACATTCAAGTTGGAGTAGAATTCGTCTTTAGCCTCAGGTGTTGATGTTAGAGTAGGAGCATAGGCACTGATGAGGGAGATTGGACCGTCCGAGGTGTAGAGGCAGAGAGTCAGCTGTCATTCACATCCCTTGCCGCCTGGTTCAACCATCTTCAACAAGGTGTTCCTGACTGTGAAGCCCACCATATGTTCTCTACAATGCTCAGCGCTCTTTCCTTCCCAGAAAAAGGTGTAGTCCTTTTCTTTCAGCCTTCCAGAGTCTGCTAGACGAGTCTCCTGTAAGGCAACAATGTCTATCTTTAATCGCAGAAGCTCATCATTGATGACAGCGGTCTTTCTTGCATCACTAATATTCTGGAGATCATCAAGTCTGGTGGTCATGGTGCGGACGTTCCAGGTTCCCAATTTAAGAGCTGGTCTCTTGCTTTTGCTCATTCTTATTCTCTTGCATGGTGCAGGTTGCGGTCTGCTTGTCGGTTGTTACCTAATCCCCATGCACCCAATAAGAAAGACAGACCGTGGCGAGACAGCACCTTATTGATCGGGGTCTGCCCAGTTTAGGTGGACAGTAACTGTCCAATGAGATCCGAAGATCCTTCCCACCGATGAAAATGACCCCTGGCGCCACGCTCTACACCAATCAAGCGTTGTGGCTTATAACCGGCAACTGTCGCTTTCCGTGTTAATTCGATGCTGTGAGGCAAAGCTGGAGTGTCCTCTCCAGGGCACAGGCCAGGGTAAGGGGATAAAGAGGACCAGCTCTTGCCCAGTTAGCAGAACCCCCTCTCCACGGCGATGACTGGTCCGGACGGAACGGCAGGGCCGGTCCAGTCCGGGGCCATTGACATCGCAGGAGTTGCCAGAACGAGATTGATTACAATGACGAACTGCCTATGGACTCCAGCACCAGATTTTTCCTCAAGGTTAACTCCTGAAGCCTTTTCTCTAAAGAGATATTTGCTACAAGGCAGCAGAGGTTTTTGACAGAGTTTTTCTTCTCTGCATGCGGCAGGTAGCACAGAATAGCATGATACCTGTGACAGGAACAACTTGACCTGACTCCTATATACACCCACAGGCTAGAGATAGTGTGGTAGACATTGGAGTACTGACTAGTATTTAAAAAAATTTCAATTGTGGGTTGCACATTTTGTTCACCATTAAAGCAGGAAGATGGTTGTACATTCATCACACATGAATCCTCTCTGGGGCTTAAAAATAAGCAGGAAGGCGAGGCAAGGCAAGGCAAGGCGAATCGTTTTCACTTTCCAAGTACTAAATAGATTTTATCCACAAATGTTTTCATTTCCTTCAAACCACTGGTCTCTCCAGCCAAGAGGAAAATAATTAGGGATTGAAATCTTAGCAGGCTAAATGATTAAACAAAGGACTACTTGGAGGAAAGTATTCAAAATAGCATTTCTATATATACAGGAGTGTGTACAAGTCTTGAAAAGGCAAGTATAAAGAAAGCTTGTTGAGAAAAAATGGGTTAAAAAATATGTTGATATCTGAAAAAATATTTGTTGGGAATATTTTGCCTTAAATTAAAAAAAGCAATCAGAGGTACAATGTATGCATTTTTTTTAAAGTGAGAATGACATTCTGAGAATCTTGCAGAATCAAGCACGGTTCCTCTGGAAATTTTGACTGCTGTACTTTTTATCCTTTGGATCAACAACTTCATTCTATTTGGGTCATGGGGAGAGGGTTGAGCCTATCTCAGCCAACATGGGGTAAAAACGGTGTACACCTAGAAAAGATTCCCAGACTATTGCAGGGCAAAACGCACAAAAGCAGTCACACTCCGACTCACGTCTGGGACAATTTGGAAGAGCCAATGAGCCTCATGTTCATGTCTTTGGACTGTGGCAGGAAACCAGATAATGCTGAAGAAACTCTTCCTCTCATTCACTCTCACATACACCTAGGGGCAATTTCCAGTGGAAACCCATGCAAGCACAGGGAAAACATTTTCAGACTGATGCATCCTCACTGAACCTGGGACTCAAAAGCAGGGGCTTCTCACTGAATGGCGGCTGTGCTAGCCTCTATGCCACCCTCGAAAATGAACTGGAAATGGAAAATTAAACATACAGGCTATTTACAAGGAAATGGGCACTTTTGTTTGGTTGTGTTGCACACCAGTCTCATTTTAAACTCGAATAAAAGGAGACAATGTTGCAAAAACTAATCCCAAAGCTTACAGTGCACTAGTATATTAAATAACAGACCACTTTACAGTCAAAATAACAACAACAACAACAACAAAATGAGAACAAAGGCTGCTGAAATTTGCTGTAAAAATAAAATGCAAAAATGTGGCACGGTGGCGTAGTGGTTAGCACGTCAACCTCACAGCAAGATGGTCCTTGGTTCGAGTCCTGGGCTTAAGCATTTCTGTGTGGAGCTTCCATGTTGTCTCCATGCTTGCATGGGCTTTCTCTAGGTACTCTGTTTTCCTTCTACAGCCCAAACACATGTACATTAGGCTAATTGGCAGTTTCAGATTGCTCCTAGCTGTAAGTGTGATTGGCTGGTGACTGTTGAGTGTTCTGGATGTACCCTGCCTTTGCCCATTGCCAGCTAGCATAGGCTCTGGCCTCCTTGTGACCTTAATAGAATTCAGCAAATGAATGACTGGTGAGTCCAGGAAAGCCACTCCAGCTCATAGGCTTAGTATCTCTTAATCACTTGTTTTACATGTTGTTTTGGTTCTTTGTCTGTTTGTAATGACAATAACAAGATCATGTGACCTGAGGAATCAACTTTCACTTGCATGATAACCTAACAGCTCATCACTGATTTGTTGAAAGAATAAATGTCCAAGAGTAAGTCTGCGCTGGCTCACATCAAGATGTTTACTGATATCATCGTACAAAGTAAGCAAACAGTTTCAGAAATAGAACCTGTCTGATTTCATTTTATTTCTAAAAGGTAACACCATCAAGTGTCTTCATTAGCTACATAGGCGTTCAGTTCCATATATGTTTACGCCACTTCTTTCCCAATGAGGACTACTTTCTCTGATCCCCCACAGAAGTCTACATTTGTAACAGGTGCCTTGTGTTAATCCTGTCCTGGAATGATGCCATTTGTGGCTTGGCGACTTTGCAGTGCTGTGTAAACGGTTGAACAAGGAAACGGATGTGTTCCTGCAGGTATTCTGTTTGCCAGCAGGCTTTGCTGTTAATGTGTGTGACGCACGCAATAATCACCCCGGTATAGGAGGTTTGGGGCCAGCAGTTTCGGGAACTGATGTCCATTTCCACAAATTAGTGGTCCTACAGCGGCGGCAGCTGGAGGAGGAAGTTTCATCTGTGGTGTCACACAAGATTCCAGTGGTGCGAGCCCATCCATTTACTCATCAGTGGGGTCAGCTGCAGCAGTTCGAGTAGAACTGTTGTTGGAACAGCTGAATGTTTGTTCATTAGTGTCTTGAAGCTTCCTGCACATGCCTGTGCTTGTAACAGTAAGAGGAGCATCACATCCTGATCAAGCCGGCCGACTCTGAGAAAATATGTTCACTATGCAGATTGTGGTTCTTATTATGCAGGAGTCTTTGACTCTACTTGCGTGCATGTGTGTGTGTGGGGGGAGGGGGGGCACTGTAAGAGGACTAATCATTAAGTTTACTTTATGTTGGTGTATGTGGGTTTGTGCGTGTGGTTGGACCTCACCCCGGGGGACAGGCAGCATACTGGCAGCGTACATCCATCATAAAGTTGGAGAATTTTAATATGCATGATGTGTGTGTGTGTCTTTGTGTTTATGTGTATGTGTGTACTTAGTTTGTACCCAGACTTCAATAACTTTATATGTGAGTGTGAGATTTTGTGTGTGTGTGTGTGTGTGTGTGTGTGTGTGTGTGTGTGTGCGTGCGTTGGAGCGTGCTGTAGAACCCCACCCTGGGGACAACACAGCGGCATCTCGTTTCACATGAAAAGCAAGAGACTTACAGGGAAGTTGTGTGTGTGTGTGTGTGTGTGTGTGTGCATCCAAATGCGTGTGTGTTCTTTTTTCCCTCCATCATGCCTCTTGCATCTACCCCAACAACCCTTCCAAATAAATAAGAATTTTTGATTACAGTAACAAGCCTATAAATTATGCAGGTGTGCAGACGATGAAGAGCGCTTGAAAGACGGCCCCTTTTAACCTTTTCTTCCTGGCCCTGGAGGAAAAGCATACTGACTGGGGATATGTGTGTGCCCACCCTCCTTCTTTCTACTGGAAAAGGTTCTGAAGGGCAACGGTGAGAAATATATGCAGTGATATCGAGAGGGCGAAAGACAACTCGTGAACAGTTTGCTGCAAAATCTGGGAATCGCTTGTGCAATTTCTCACTCTGATCATGACAACTTGATCATGACAACATCCTGCCAAAAAATGTGTGTGTGTGTGTGTGTGTGTGTGTGGGGGGTCCAGACATCTATGATTTGAAGCAGACATATAATGGTGTGTGTGTGTATGTGTGTGTGTGTGTGTGTGCACGCACACATGTGTATTTATTAGCTGGTGCAGCAGGGAAATGCAAAATGACATGAGGAACATTCAAACTGCAGGAAAATTGTTCCAGTTGGAAAACATCGACCCAGGAAAGAGAGAAGAGCAAAATCAGAAGACCTGCCTGCTAATGCATGTCTGCGGAGCACAATACTTAAGTGTGTTCTGCCTTACTCTACTCATATTCATATACACATACACACACACACAGACATGCATGCTCACACTAGACACTTGAGGCAATTTGGCGCCTCTTCAAATCCCATTCCCCAGTACA
The DNA here is from genome assembly GCA_024760905.1 of Plotosus lineatus. Classification (NCBI taxonomy): domain Eukaryota; kingdom Metazoa; phylum Chordata; class Actinopteri; order Siluriformes; family Plotosidae; genus Plotosus; species Plotosus lineatus. Next base: position 60,180,386 of record CM045731.1, on the reverse strand, counting down.
AAGAGGCATTGTAGTTAGTATCGTTAATGAGCTCAATATGCCCTCCTCAGGAATGTGTGAAAATAGGGGCCCAAGCAGTGTGTGTGTGTATGTGTGTCCTCATTCCCACACTCTTAAAGAAACTGCACACCACCAGCTCCCCACCTCAACCCACCCAGACACAAATCATGACTGGCATACAGATGCATACAGGAAGAGACAGGGGGCCAAGAGTGGCACAGAATGGCATAGCAGCAGGCATCCTGGCACTGGCCCAGACCGTCTAACGGTCCCCACTCATGGAGACACACAAAGACAGATGGTCTTGAAGGGGAGGGCCACCTCAGTAGAGTTTATAAGATGATTTGTTTGTGTCCCAACTGAAGAACATGGAAGAAATAAATAAATAAATAAATCTTCTACGGTATACAGTCAACACTACTGGTTAATTTATTTCCCTCCCAAGATAACAACTTATTTGTTGTTTAATTCTTCTGTTATGTCGAAATAGGCTTACTGTTACAGTAAACTAATTGCGTATACTGCAAAACATTCTAAATCCAAAAATAAAAACTACAAGAAATAAACAATAGATTCAAAAATAAAATTACTTAAAACAATTCATTCATTCATTTGCTGAACCACAAATGAATTCTCTAAGCTTTGCGGGAAGGCTATATCAGCCGACTCTGAGTGAGAGCGAGTACGCCATAAACAGCTCACCAAATCATTGCAGATGCAACACAGACAACCATTGACACCCTGAATCACATCTGGGGCAATTTTGAACAGCCAATAAGCCTAATATGGCTGCCTTTGGTATGAGAGGAAACTAGAGTACCCAGGGGAACCCACAGAACCAGGGTGGGAAATGAAAACTCCACACTCAAGGGCTCAAACCCAGGACCATCTTGTGACTGTGGGAGAAAACTGGAGTACCCAGAGAAAACCCAGATGGACACAGGGAGAAAATGCAAATTCCACACAAAGCCCGGGAATCAAACTAAACTTTGCCTAATTGCTGTAAGGCAAATGTGCCACTCAGTCCTAATTAGGGTCGCTGGGATGCTGGCGCCCATCACAACCAACTCTTGGCAAGGGCAGAGTACACCCTGAAGAGCTCGTAAGGCCAACGCAAGGCAGAAACACGCTGACGGCTATGCAGCTACTCTTGGTGAAAGTCAGCAATGGTTCTTTTACCTGAACCTCCCGCCATAGACAGTGAGAGACATGGCTGGCCTTTGATAACCCAGTTAGTGCACTGGGGGGACACTGACAACCTGTTGAGAGGTCGGCTTGAACCTCCAACCTTAGGATCAGTGATCCAGCACCTTTTACCACCAAGCCACCACTTCCTCTATTATTATTATTATTATTATTATTATTATTATTTGTAGTAGTAGTAGTAATGCTTCATTTGTTTCTGAGAACTAAAGCTGTGGGCTCCGCTGATTACATTGATTTCTTTTTGAATGCTTATTTTATTTATTATTATTATAATTATTTTGTTCTACGATCATACCTTATTTTCATAATTTTGTGAATCACTTTTTTAATTTTATTAATCACTTTTCAAAAATGTATTCACTGTTGTCCCTTACGTTATTTTATTATTCAGATGTATATAGTGTGTATGGAGAATTTGATAGTGTTCTAGTTTAACATTAGACTTTTACACATACTGTCCATAACTACAAGCAGAAGCAAATCCAAGTGGTACCATAATGCTGTGTCACAGAAGTCATGGTTAAGTCTGTCGAAACTACGAGAGACGAAAGTCCCCCGGGAACAACGAGAAACCAGTTTGAACTTTCATTGTCGCTCTTCCTCTCCCTCGCCTCAGGCTTGTTTACCTCAATCCACCCCAAACACCTGCCACAAAGAAGAAAGGGGGGGGGGGGAGCGAGAGAGAGAGAGAGAGAGAAAGAAAGAGAGAGAGAGAGATGGCAGTGGACATGTGCTTCACCTCAACTCATCTGCAGAATGCAAAGAATGCAAATAGAGCGGACTCTAACATCTGCATGATTATATGTGTTCTCAGTGAAATATACACTTTATGCATATAATTTATTGTCACAGAACAGGCCACAGGGGGCGCAAGCAATCATTTCAAGCTTTGTCTCCTCCACCCATCTGAACAAGCCATTTACCACAAGTTCAAGTTTCTTTTACAGTTTCCCTCCATTCTCACGCATGTGGCTTCTCCATCCTCCTCCTTCTTCTCCCTGATCCTTAAATAGGCTCTGGGTTATGAAAGAATTTCACTGTTAAAAGAGAATATCTAAAAACCAAAGCTGTTCAGTTTCCGTTTTGCTTTGGGTTTGATTTTTTTTTTTTTTTTTTAACGAGGCATCTCTGGTTCTCCTTTTTATGTTTGCTGCAAATTTTCTTCCTTTCTCTTCTCTCTCTCCCAGATCTTTTCTGGTTTTTGGAGCTCTCATCCAACCATTAAACCGTTTCATCTGCTTAGCCAATTGATGCTGGTTAATTTAGCGTGAAACGAGGCGGCAGTGAAGGAGGCAGTAGTATGGGGCTCTGATGTTTGGGGCCCGTGCACTGCAATCCTCACACGCTGCCTCGGTGGGAGACAAGGGGTTTTCAATCACCCGCAATCCAGCCAAGACTTTCACACAAAGTGAGGGATGAAGTACTGGGTGAAAGAGATAGCGCTGTATAATTACAGGCTGAAGGTGTGCGTGTGTGGATTGTATTGTTGCAGGTCACTATCAGTGCTATTTAAGTGTACTTATTGTGTTATATCCATTCAAGCTTGTAATCGAGCTCATGATTCAGATCCTGATCAAAAGAGCTGGTTGTAGAGCTACGTATTTACATTAGAAGTGGTACTTTGAGTCAGCATTAATAAATAAATAAATGAATACATTAATAATAATAATAATAATAATAATAATAATAATACATTTAACAGCATTTGGCAGACACTCTTATCCAGAGTGACATACAATAATCATTTTTTTATAACCGAGCAATTGAGGAATAAGGGCCTTGCTCAAGGGTCCAACAGTGCTGATACAGGGATTGAGCCGCGATCATTGGATCAGTAACCAATCACTTTTTACGCTAAGCCACCACTGCCCCTGTATTATTATTAATATTATTATTATTATTATTAATAATAATAATAATAATAATAATAATAATAATAATAATAATAATAATAATAATAATAATAATAATGTTGATAGTGGAATGCTTTAGCAGTGGTTAGCACCTCCAGAAACATATACAGTAGGCTGTTTAAATCACCCCAGATGTGAGTGTTAGTGTGAATGATTTTGTGTGTGTGTGTGTGTGTTTGTGTGTGTTGGCCCTCTGATGATCTGGCGACTTATCCAGGGTGTACCCTGCCCTTGTTCATGGACGCCAGTCTCCCTGCAAAGTTAATTAGGATTAAGCAGCTTAGAAAATGAATGACTGAAGAATAATGACGATGATAATGATGCTTCTTCGATCTTAACAGACCATGAAGTTTTGAGCCATGAAATGTCATTTCACCCAACAATACTGGCTGTGGCTGTAAACATGAAAGGCAGTTATTTGAGAGGCATGTGACGACACAACCGACCACCAATTTTTGCGAAGTAGGATCGACCCCCCTGACTGACGTATACGTACATGTATATCTTTCTTCCTTTCGGCTTTTTCCCTTTCTTGGGAGTCGCCACAGAGAATCATCTGATTTGCACATTTGATTTGGCAGAGGTTTTTATGTCGGATGCCCTTCCTGTCACAACCCTTTTAGCAAGGGACAGAAACACGCTGATGGCTTTGCAGCTACTCTTTTACATGCCTCTCACCATAGACAGTCAGAGACATGGCCCGCCTTTGATAACCCAGTTAGCCACATTGGGGGGACTGTGACAACCCTGTGGGGACTCGAACCCCCAACCTTAGGATCAGCGATCCTGCACCCTATCCACTAGACCACCACTGCCCCACATTTATACGTATCGTATGCCCCACTATACCA
>CM045731.1:60156416-60171416 GCA_024760905.1 Plotosus lineatus | reverse complement strand
GTCTCTGAGTGCTCAGGATTCCAAACTGAGAATTGTTACACATTTTCCCACAGTGGCTTCTTTAAGATTATTGTTTTTCTGTTTTATTTATTCTACTTTTTGTCTTTGAATCAAAACTACATGGATTTTTTTTTTTTTTTTCATTGAAATAGTGTGACATCCGCCTCACAGCAAGAAGGCCTGAGTTTGATTCCCAGCTGGGCGTTCTTGTTTGGAATTTGCATGTTCTGCCAATGCTTGTGTGGGTTTCCTCCGGGTACTTCAGTTTCCTCCCACAGTCCAAAAACATGCACAGTAGGTTAATTGGCAAATCACCCATAGCTGTGAGAGTGAGTATGAATGGTTGAGTGAATGTTGGCCCTGCGATGGCCTGGTGAGCTGTCCAGGGTGTACACTGTCCTTGCCCAGAGTCGACTGAGTTATTCACCAGCCCTGCCCTAGTAGGACTGAGTGGTTCAGCAAATGAGTGAGTGATTGATTAAAAAAATGCATTGGCTCACACAATACATTACATTGTTCAACCACACGACCGCACCTTGCAGACCCATGAGCTGATGTTTGTTGAGCACATTGCATATAGCTAATGTCAGTAATATTTAATGCTAATGTAATATGATGTTAGCCATGATATTAGCTTTCTGCTGAGCTGGGGACGTTCAAATATTTTATGATGTTTTTGTATCATAAAACCAGCAACGACTCTGGATCTCTATTCTGCGTGTTTGGAACATTTTCTGTACTTTTTATGTTTGTGGGTTTGTTTGATTTGACATGTGTTTGTTTGTTTTTGGTGAGATGATGTGTTTATCTAGAAATCCATAGCTTAAAGTTACTTCCTTTCCTTGTTCGCCAAACTTCTTTGTAAACAGCTGATGTTGACTCAGAGTCACGGTAGTGTAGTGATTAGAACATTCGCCTCACAGCAATAAGGTCCTGGGTTTGAGTCCGGGTCTTGGCAAGGACATTCTTGTCTGGAGCTTGCATGTTTGTTCATGCTTGAGTTGGCTTCCTCCGAGTACTCCGGTTTCCTCCTACAGTCCAAAGACAAGCACCTTACAATAGATTGATAGTTGCAGATGTCCCCTAGGTGTGAGTTGGAGTATGAAAGGTTTTGTGTGTATTGGCCCTGAAATAGTCTGCCTTCACCCAGTGTCAACTGAAATAGGCTCCGGCTTCCCCGGAACCCTACTAAGATCTAGTGGTTCATCCAATGAGAGGGTGAGTCAGTCAGGCAGTGAAAGAGCTGCAGAGTGGTTGAGGCTACCTTATACAGCCAAGGATAACTTGAAAGAAGGTTCGTGTATTTTATTTACAAAAGGCCAGCAGGAAGCTTGGTGCATTAATATAGTCTGCAGGTAATGTTTTTGAAACTACTGTCAAGTTTATGAAGCATTGTTTCTATATCACACTGCAAGTGGCTGTGCCGTTTTTACATCTGTGTGATTCCTTCTCCCTCCCTCTCAGCTCTTTTCCTCCCCTCGCAACCACATCAGAGCTCAGAGAGCTATATCAATTAACGGCAGGGGGAAAGAGAGTTATGCCAAGTGCCAAGGGTCTTAATGAAAACATGTGTAAGTCATTACTACACACACACACACACACACACACACACACACACACAGAGAGAGAGAGAGAGAGAGAGAGAGAGAGACTAAAACAGTCGGTTCATCCAGACGTTTCATGTTGGGAACATTGAGAACATTACTCTGAGAACACAACTATCTGGAAAACAATATTTCATGGATTCTTAATACTTTGTGACTGTCTCCACTATGACTCAAAGCCTCCACCCAAGTGTTCTTTGAGCCAAGACTCTGTCCCAGTCAGCCCCATATCTCCATTGAATAAAGGGACAAGACCTGATCCAATCCTTCTATGCTCCTCTTCTTCTTCTTCTTCTTGTCCTTTCGGCTTTTCCCTTCAGGGGTCGCCACATCTGCCGCCATCTCACCCTATCCTCTGCATCCTCTTCTCTTACACCAACTACCTTCATATCTTCCTTCACCACATCCATGAATCGTCTCTTTGGTCTTCCTCTAGGCCTTCTGCCTGATAGTTCCAACCTCAACATCCTACTACCAATATACTCACTTTATATACACCTCCTCTGTACATGTCCAAACCATCTCAATCTAGCCTCTCTGACTTTGTCTTCAAAACGTCTTACATGTGCTGTCCCTCTGATGTGCTCATTCCTGATCCTATCAATCCTCGTTACTCCCAAAGAGAACCTCAACATTTTCATCTCTGCTACCTCCAGCTCTGCCTCCTGTCTTTTCCCCAGGGCCACTGTTTCTAAACCATACAACATCATTGGCCTCAGCACCGTCTTGTACACTTTTCCTTTCATTTTTGCCGATACCTTCCTATCACACATCACACCGGACACTTTTCTCCAACCATTCCAACCAGCCTGCACACGCTTCTTCACCTCTTTTCCACACTCTTCATTGCTCTGGATTGTTGAGTCTAAGTACTTAATGTTGAGCCTAAGTACTTAACCAATTTTTCTATGCTAGAAGACTATTATTCCTGAATGCCTACGCTTATCCTGTCCTATATGAGACTGCAGTGGACAGGGTGGGTACTATCCTTGTGTTTAATAAAATAAGTCTTGTGTGATATATGATATTAATGTTTCATATCTCAGACATTATGCAGAACCCATTTCAGGCTAGACATTTACTGCCAATCAATTAAGAGTATGAATAAATATCAGTTCTCACCACAACTGGGGATTGTTTCCTTGCCAGTAATACACAGATTGTGGGAAGTGGTCCACTTTAAAGTGGTGCGACACAATCAAATGTGTTCTTGCTGCTATACAGTAAATTACATAGTGTATATGAATTTGGTGAGATGAAACACATCAGCGCTTCTGACAAAATTAATCAAAACTCAGCCCTTTTTAAAATAGCTTAAAAATGTCCTAAAATACTATCTACATCTCCCATGTTAATATACTGGATGTACAGTCATCAGTCTGGAACTTTTCTCACTCCTCACTTACTAATTTCCTGAACTGTTGGGGTCACGAGTAGGCTGGCACCTATTTTAGCCGTCACCAGGTGAAGGTGAGATACACCGTGAAAACAGCTTGCAACAGCTGAACACACACAACTATTCACACTCACTTTCACATCGAAGTCAGTCTATCAGTCTAATGTGTACGTCTTTGGCCTTTGGGAGGAAACCGGAGTACCTGGCGGCAACTCAAGCAAGCAGGAGAGAACATGCAACCTCCATAGAGAAACGCCCAAAGCTAGAACTTGAACCCAGAACTTTCTTGCTGTGAGGAAGACGTATTAACCACTACGCGTCCATACTGCCCGTGGTAGTGCTGTAAAAAGTAAAAGGGAATGCGAGCGCTATCTCATCAGAGGTGCGCTGGCCCAGACCCTGCCCTTACATCTGATTCTAGGAAACATCTCGCATTTTGGAATCAACTAGTATGCTACGTTTACCGCTCTGAACATTCCTTTTCAAAGTAACAGTCAAAGTACATCGACAGTTTCAAATTTTCATAGTTCACGGTTCTACTTTTTAAATTCCGTTACAATACAGATTGCCCCACGCTCACTAATTTGTTGAATTTTTTTAATCCTACTAGTAAGGGCTGCAGGTATACTTATCTCAGCCAAAACTGGAACACTGGACAAAGGCATGGTACACTTTGAACAGCTCGTGAGACCACTACATTCTGTACACATAACCATTCACACTCACACATGGGGAAACTTTAAACATCCACTTAGCCTATGCGCATGACTGGAGGAGGAAGCCAGACTACTCGGATGAAACAAATACAAACACGAAGAGAACATGCAAACTCCATACAGAAACATTCGGGCCCAGGACTTGGCCCCAGGACCTTCGTGCATGTGGGGTGATACCTTGCTGAACTTGAATTAAATATTAAAAGATCTATGTGAAAAAAAATGTATAGATTTTTTTTTTTATTATTTAGCTATATTTATTAACTGAAGGTTAGAAATAGAATTTTAATATTATGTCAAGGGTGGCATGGTGTTGTAGTGGTTAGCACTTCCACCTCACAGTTCTGCATTTCGACTCCATGTCTGGTGAGGGTGCTACTGTTTGGACCTGTGAGCATGTTCTCCTCCTGCGTGCATGGGTTCCTCTAGGTGCACTGTAGTCTTCCTACAGACCAAAAGACATGAACATTAAGATAATTGGTTGTTTCCAATTTGCCCCTAAGTGTGAATGTGGGTGTAATTAGTTGTGTGTGTGTGTGTGTGTGTGTGTGTGTGTGTGTGTGTGTGTGTGTGTGAGAGAGAGAGAAGGAGAGACTGTGTGCACATTGGCCCTATTAGCTGTTCAGGATGTGTCCTACCTTTGCTGGGAGCGAGCTGGGATCAAAAATCAATAACGAGACTGTAGAGCAGGGGTCCCCAAACTTTTTTCTGCGAGGGCCACATAACTTTTCCATTCTCTGAGGGGGGGGTCAGTTTGTAACAGAAATAGTGTGACAATCGCAGGGCTGCCTAGACGTAAACATTTATTGTTTTCCAGTAAGCCACACATTACCAGATATTAGTAACCCTTTCCGGGCCCTTCACAGAAAAAAGTCAGGAAATAATTTTTTTTTTTAAATGCTGCTTGTTATCAGTTGATCAACCTGAAAGCTGCCCGAACAGACGACTGGTTCAGCCGAGCCTGGCGTACAAATGTATTCTCCTGAGCTAGCGGTCCACTTTTTAGCTTTGAGAGTTTGTTTACTCGCATTTCACCTTGCTAGCCATCATTCTCGTCTTTGTAGCCGGATTCAGAGTGTCGGCGCAGGTTGCGTTCTTTGAATATCTCCACTGCCTCTTGACAGATGATACAAACAACCTTTTCTTTGCATTGAACAAAAAAATAATCGTTTGTCCACTGAAGGTTAAATATCCTGAATTCTGAATCATATTTTCTTTTCTATAACCTTTTCACTGTTATTCCGTTCTATTTAACAGGGGAGAGTCTAGGATTTTTGTTTCCGGGGTGGGTGGGGTGGGTTCAGATGGGGCACAGACAGCAGAAGTGTGGAGCCAAAAAATAGTGTTTATGTGACTTATATTTAAAAAAGAAAGAAAAGAGACAGGAACAATAAACAACAACCAATGACTGGACTCTGACACAGTCCCTCAAATCACACACCCAGCCATTACATCTTGTATCTGAAAATAGGGTGAACACCCCAAATCTTTGGTCATATACTGCCCTCTATTTGTTTAAAGTGCAGGAGTGTGAATTCAACAGGTGGCCAGTCTTTAAACATAGCACCATCCGGTGTTGGGCTTTTGGAGGGTTTTGAAGAAGCAAGCATTCTGCATTTATTCATAAGAAAACACATACCATGAATAAAACTACTACGTACATACATTTTCAGATATTTACAATATTGTGATAGCTATTTTCAGCGCAAATAATATCCACCTGATTGGGATGGACTGGATTGCTCTGCTCTCCAAACACACATTATTCTATCCTCGGTGGTCAATTATTGGTAGAATATTTTAGTGAATGCACAATAAATATAATCAGTGCTCGGCATTGTCTTGAGCCTCAGCATGAAATGATGGCTTGGGTAGCATTTACTTCCATTTCAATTATTTCCGCTTTCTCACTCATGCTTTCACTTTTAATTTTTCTTCTTTTGCTCACAAATAATCACAATCATGGGTGCACACGTCGTCCTAAACCACCCCCCCCCAAAAAAAAAGAAAAAAAAAAAAGAACCAAAGGCTTTTAAAGTGCCGGAATGAGGACCCCTGAGTATCTCAGCCCAGACAGACTCCACATGGTTTCACTACTCGGATTGAAATCATGCAGGTGAACTGCCTGAAAAATGACTACACACACTACTGAATGCACGCTTCACTTTAAACACACACACATACACACACATACACACACACACACATATACACACACACACACACACACACACACACACACACACACACACACACACATATATATATATACACACACACACACACACACACACACACACACACACACACACACACACTATACATGCCACAAAAAGCAAGGGGCTGGTGGAGGGGAGCTGGACTATAGTTTGAATGTCATGAATACATAATGTATGCTAATTAAAATGTGCTGCTTGTCATTTACAGCTGCACCTATCTGTGGCAGCCTGGGAAAACTCATCCGATATTCAGTGTTTGAATTCTTTCAGGCGGGAATAACAACAACTCTGCTTACCCTGGGTTCTTCTGCCTATTTCATGTGACATCATAGCATTAAAGGCTAATTTACTCCAGAACTGTTTATAAGCTGTTTTTCAGCTACGTGTCTGCTGTCCATATTTTGTTACCAAATAAATTTGATGGGAGCAGTTCAGACTAGCAATTTTTAACCCTGGGTCTACACTGGAGCATGACGTCCACGATACAAAAAAGTGTGGAGCTCCAAGATTTATGAACATGCTTGAAGCACACTTTGGGTGTAAAAAAGGAGGCAGCTCACATCCACGAAATGAAACTTGAAGGAATCTCGTTGCCGAGTTCAAGGATGGGACATCTAGGACTGTTACACCTGATAAAGTTTGTTCCAAATTGGTCTCAGGTCGTAACACATCAATTAATGTTTTGAATGCGAAAGATTTTTCCATGACCAGCATGATTATCAGTCATCCATCAAGTTCCCTTAACGTCATCAGAATTCCATCCCATTACATTCCACACTCATTGCTATTTTTTCAAATCATAGAAATTGCGGATATTGTGCCCAGTGAAAACCCACAAATCAGACAGATAGCAGCCCATTCACATGAATGAATGAATGGTATAACCCTCAGTTAGTCATACATCAATTAGTTCTGTATTTATTTTTCAAATATATGTGAATCATGGGAAACTTGTCTGCCCACCCACCATCCCTCCAAGCATGGATTTATACATTAAAATAACAATACAGCATTTTAACGTAAGGCACAGAAATGATGCATGCAAGCCAGGGTTAATAACAGACCTATCCATCCATCCATCCATCCATCCATCCGTCCATCCGTCCATCCAGCCATTCATCCAATAGCTATAAGGGTTGTCTGCCTGGGTCTCAGGGGAAGCACAAGGCAATCCCAGTTTACTGAAGGCAAGAACCTTGAACAGGTCACCAGTCCATGGGTTGATCTCATATGTATGTCTTTCGAATGTGAGAGGAGACCAGAGTACTTGGATCCATAGAAGTGTGGGCAGAATGTACAAAATCCAAACAGAATGGCTGTCAGATTTAAACTTAGTCTTCACCTATGTGAAGTGATTAATCCTATTATTTACATTTTTATGGTATATATTAATCCTATAAGGGAAATTATTCCTCTGCATTTAAGACACCCCAAATTGAAACACCCACACTTGGAGCAGTGGGCTGCCACACACATTGGAGAACAGTTGGGGGGTTAGGTGCCTTGCTCAAGGACACTACAACGATTTACGTGGAGGCAGGGAAGGTGCTGTTCACGCCTCCACCGCCACACTCTAGAATTGAACCAGCAAAAGCCTAAGAAAAGAACCCAAAGCCTAATTATTGTCTAACAGCTGCCCGTTTTAAGGGTGAAACACTCACAGTCATGTATTTACTGCTTGCTACTACTAGGGGGGAGACTGGGGCCTATCTCAGTCAATATCAACTGAAGATAGGGTATGTCCTATATAGTTTTCCTGACGCTCAGAGGGCCAATACACTCAAACCATTAAGCCATTTAGTTACCTTTATGTACATGTCTTTAACTCTGGGAGGAAACCGGAGTATGCTGTTCCAAATCACCCCCCATGTGTGAGAGTGTGTGAATGGTTGTGGGTGTTGGCCCTGCGATGGCATGAGGAGCTGTCAACGGGGTACTCCCTTATCTACTCAGGGTTGGCTGAGAAACGCACCAGCCTCCACAACACCATCTTCTTCTTCTTCTTTTTCTTTCGGCTGTTCCCTTCAGGGGTCGCCACAGAAAATGATCTGCCTCCATCTCACCCTGTCCTCTGCATCTTCTACTCTTACTCCAACTACCTCCATGTCCGCCTTCACCACATCCGTAAATCTTCTCTTTGGTCTTCCTCTAGGCCTTCTGCCTGGTAGTTCCAACCTCAGCATCCTACTACCAATATACTCACCATCCCTCCTCTGTACATGTCCAAACCATCTCAATCTAGCCTCTCTGACTTTGTCTCCAAAATGTCTAACATGTGCTGTCCCTCTGATGTACTCATTCCTGATCCTATCCATCCTCGTTACTCCCAAAGAGAACCTCAACATTTTCATCTCTCAGCCTCCACAACACCAAATTTAAGTTTAAGGTGCTTGAAAAAAAAAAAAAGAATGAATGAATATTTTCCCCGTGCTTGCATGTGTTCCTCCCCCCGTGTACTCCGGTGTCCTCACACAGTCCAAAAGCATCCACATTAGGCTAATTGGTTGTTTCAAATTGCCCTGTGTCTGTTGGCTCTGCGCTGGTCTAGTGAACTGTCCAGGGTGCACCCTGCTTTTGCAGGCCTTCCCATAAGCACTAGTGGGATTACGCAGTTTGGCAAATAATGAATGAAAGTCATCACTGATTTCTAAGAAATGTCTTTAAAATTTACAATGCACCAATAACGGAATATATTTGCAGCACTGCTAGTCATTTGTCGCTCTTGACCCACCCACAGGTATTTTTTTTTTTTGTTTACTGCTTACAATTGGTATATTGTGTATAGAGCTATGTGCATCCAGGTTTAAATCAGGAGAAACTCACATTGCAAAACAAAGCACCTATTGTCTCGTCTTCTTTTCCTTGGTTGCATTTCCCTGTCTCTGGGAGTCTGTTAGATTGCACAAACAGAGGATTCCTTGGTCATGTGCGTGTGTGTGTGTGTGTGTGTGTGTGTGTGTGTGGAGTCCTTGCACGAGCCCGCGTAGACTCCTCGGAGCCAGCCACCTAAAGCCGATTATAGTGGCGGTGGAGAGGGCGGTGAGATGTCTTCCGTCCCATAAATCATGTCCTAGAGCAGTGTGTCTCTTTCTCCCTGCCCACCTCCACTGCACTCTTCCCTTTCTCCTTCTATCCTGTCTCCTCAGTCTGTCCCTCTTAACGACCTTTTCGGTTCATTCACTTGTATGTTGAATGATATGAAACCTCTCGTTTTTTTCCTGCTGTTCCTTAATGCCTACTAATGTTTAATACAGAACCACAACATTACAATACAGTGCCAAGCCCACCTGATTCAAGGAACATAGATGACAATCCATCAAAGTACCAACATGCACACAACTATATAATCATACCTGTGGGCAATCGAGAAAAAACATTTATTCTAACGTGCATGTCTTTGGACTGTGCAAGGAAACCAGAGTACCCCGGGGAGACCAATGCAAGCACAGGGAGAATATTCATTTATTCATTCATTTTCTAAGCCATTTTATCATAATTAGGGTCTCGGAGAGGCTGGTGCCCATCTCAGCCATTTCTGGGTGGAGCCAGGGTATACCCTGGACAGCTTGCCAGGAGAGCTCAGGGTCAACACTTACAAAAATTACACTCACGCTCACACCTAGGACATATTTGAGATTTGGAATGGCTAATTAGCCTACTACGCATGTTGTTGGACTGTGAGAGGAAACTGGAGTATGTGGAGGAAACCCACACAGGCACAGGGAGAACATGCAAATCCTGTGAGATGGATGTGCTAACCACTACGCCAACATGCCACCACAGGGAGACATTTTAAAAATGCCCTTTTATATATTATACACACACACACACACACACACACATATATATATCCGCCATTGTGGGCCGTGTGTCAGAGGGGAACGAGCTGGAGTACCGGTCGGTCATCGTCGACTTCGTGGACTGGTGTGAGCGCAACCACCTGTGCTTGAACACTAGGAAGACGAAGGAGATGGTGGTCGACTTCAGGAGAAGCACTCAAACACACACACACACACACATTTACTAGTGAACATCCAGGGACAGGACATTGAGACAGTGGACAGTTTCAAGTACCTGGGTGTTCACCTTAACAATAAACTGGACTGGTCCCACAACACCAACGCCCTGTACAAGAAGGGCCAGAGTCGCCTCCACCTTCTGAGGAGACTCAGGTCCTTCGGCATATGCAGACCTCTGCTCAGGACATTTTATGACTCTGTGGTAGCCTCTGCAATCCTCTACGCTGCCATCTGCTGGGCCCCGGGCAGCACAGAGCGGGACAGAAAGAGACTGAACAAGCTGGTCAGGAGGGCCAGCTCTGTCCTTGGCTGCCCACTGGACTCTGTGGAGGAGGTGAGTGAGAGGAGGATGGTAGCAAAGCTCACATCCATCCTGTTCAACAGCTCTCACCCACTGCACCAGACTGTAGAGGAGCTGAGCAGCTCCTTCAGTGGACGACTGAGACATCCTCAGTGCAGGAAGGAGCGCTACCGCAGGTCGTTCATTCCCACCGCTGTCAGACTGTACAACGCCACTTTGTAACTGTCTGTGAAAATACCGGTTATGTGCAATAAAAACCCCGTGCACTTTAATCAGCCACATCTACCCCACTGACTGTGAACCATATCAACCCATCTACTCTGCACTCCAGATACATTACACTTTAATATAGGCCAATCTATAAAGTTGCTCCATTCTTTTCTTTTATTGTTTATTAATTTATACTATTTATGTATCTATTTATTTATTTACTTATATAATATATATGTATGTGTGTATGTTCGTACTTGTATCTATTTTTGCACCCCCTACTGATAGTACCTCAAGAGCCTGTAACAGTGAATTTCTCCATTGTGAGATTAATAAAGCTGTATCTTATCTTATCTTATCTTATCTTATATATATATATATATATATATGTCTATTTGTCTTTATTACCTATGTTGTGATGATGCCTTACTCTCTGTGCCAGCCTCTGTGCCAAGCTTATTATTATGCTTAATATCATTCCAGCTCTCTCTCGGCCCAAGGTCGAGCGAGAGCAGAGGTCGCAGGATCATGACGCAGAGCGACAAGACCACCTGGAATTAGCATTCGCCTTCTCCCCATGCAGTGCTAAATATTTCAGCACTTCCAGCTGCTTCGTGTTAGTGCCCCTCACCCAAGAGATAGAACTAGACAGAAGCACACACACAGAGAGAGAGAGAGAGAGAGAGAGAGAGAGAGAGAGAGAGAGAGAGAGAGAGAGAGGACCTCTCTGCTGTTCTCTCTGCATGATGCTGCACATCGTGTATATCTCTTCTCTTATTCATGTTTTTATTCATTATTTCATCAGCGGCGCTGTTCTTTTTCCTCCGTCTGCAGCGGAGAGAGACAGAGAGCAGTCATTAATTCATTAAAGCACCCTCCTAACCCTTCCTGTCTGCATCTCGTTCATTTCCCTCGCTCTCTCCACTCCCCTCTCCTCCTTTTTCACTCCTATCTTTCTTTTAAGCCTTTCTCTCCTGTGGTTCCTGAATGATCTTTTTCGGCGCCTGTTCATCCTCTCTTTCAAATCTGATTAGAAGGAGTTTGAAGTTTGCTTGAGTTTCAAAAGATCTTCAGCCTTTTAAAGATCTTTGTTCTTAAAGAAAGGTTATGCAGGGTTTGCCGAGTTTGATTAGGCTTCTGGAGCATGCATTCGGTCTGAATCACTCACTCACTCTCACTTACTCATTTGCTGAGCTGCTTAATCCTACTAGGGTCGCAGGAAGGCCGGAGATGATCTCATACGATACTGGGCAAAGGCACCTTGAACAGTACACCAGACCATCGCAGGGCTAAAACAACCACAACCATTTACGTGGAAACTCGCACCCGGAGCAATTTTAACTGTCAGTGACCCTCTGCATTATCCTCTGCATGTTTTGGTGGTGAGCATGCAAAGCAAATTCTACGTGGAAACTCTCTTGCTGAGCACAGGACTTGAACCCAAGACCTTCTTGCTGTGGATATGCTCACCACTACTCCACAGTGTTGCCGGATCTGCATCAGAAGTACTTCCTAAGTTCTCTCCTCTCTTCGATTACTTGCTCTTACCATCCTTTCCGTCACCCATCTTCTCATCCATGATCAGCTCGCAGGAAAAGATTTCAGAGAGGAGTATCGTGTCTCATGCCTGGCTAAACAAATCTACTGTTATTATACGATTACTACCAAAAACACACTTAAATCAATAACAGAATGTTATGGAACGTCCCAATCTTGATCTTGACTCAATTCAGAGGCTGCCCCATTACCTGAGGCGTATTCCTGGTGAAAATACAAGAAATATTGATAAACGGAAACGGTTGTGTAATGCGGAAGTGTTTGCTTACTGTTGTGCAAGACTCACACCATCAGCACCATCAGCCGTCAGTTACAGAGAATGCTGAGTAGAAGTTATTGATGCTAGTTATTACCTAAACTTCGCATACTTGAACTGACTTGCTGTGAATAATTAACAGATGTGTCCAAGAGCATCGTGAGATTGAATATTGTTTTATAAGTTTGGAGTGAATGCGTTCATGATGGAGGCGGGTGGTTAGCACATCAGCCTCACGGTAAGAAGGTCCTACTTCAGCCTCCAAACAAAAGCAATTTAGGCTAATTTGCTCTTCCAGATTGCCCCGGGTGTGAGCGTGAATGATTGTGTGTGTAGCTCTGTGGTGGTCTGGCGATTTGTTCAGGGTGTACCCCTACTTCTCCCAGTATTGGCAAAGATAGGTTCCAACCTCTCCTAATAGAATTAAGCAGATCCGCAAGTGAATGAGTGAGTGAGTGTTTGTGACATGGATTATTGCAAACACACACACACACACACACACACACACACACACACACACACACACACCACAGGGACATACAACATTCAGTTTACTGCTGATTCATGTCTATATGTTGGAGTGCTGGTGAGTACATCCACCTCACAGTAAGAATTTCCTAGATTTAAGTCCCGGGTTCGGCAAGTGTGAAGTGTAATATGGATATTCTTCCTGCCAGGGTTTCCTCTGGGTACTCCAGTTTCCTCTCACATCCAAAAATATGCACATTAGTCGAACTGGCAGTTCCAAATTGACCCGAGATTTGAATCTTCTTCTTTTCCTTTCAGCTGTTCCCTTCAGGGGTCGCCACAGCAAACCATCCGCCTCCATCTCACCCTGTCTTCTGCATCTTCTTCTCTTACTCCAATGACCTTCATGTCCTCCTTCCTAGATTTGAATGTGAGTGTGAATTTGTGACTGGCAAGCTGTCCAGGGTGGTCTCCATCTCGCCTACATAGGGCAGAGATAGGCTGCAAGAAGTTCCGCAAATGTATGAATGAAAACAAGCTCCCATGGACAATACTGTATAAAGGCAGATCGTTTTTCAGAGAAAATTTAATAATGGGTTGGAAAGGGAACGACGGCACACACGTATTGACGTGTGTCCACACCACAGTAAGATAGTCCTGTGTTCACAATTCCCCAACTCAGGCCTTTCCGTGTAGCGTCTGTATGTTCCGTCCATGTTTGTGTGGGTTTCCTCTGGATACTCTGGTTTCACTCTTACAGTTTAGGACATGTCCAGCAGGCAAACTGGCTGCTCTAAATCAGGGGTTGGAAATTATTTTGGATCGGGAGCCACATTGACTTTTAAAATTTGACAAGCGGGCCGGGTCAGCAAGATATGATAAAAAAAAATACATTTTTTAACAGTACATATTCTTCTCTTTCGGCTTTTTCCCTTTCTCGGGAGTCGCCACAGCGAATCATCTGATTCGCACATTTGATTTGGCGTAGGTTTTTTTTTTTTTACGCCGGATGCCCTTCCTGTCACAACCCTTTTTAGCAAGGGACAGAAACACGCTGACGGCTTTGCAGCTACTCTTTACGAAAGTCAGCAATGGTTCTTTTACATGCCTCTCACCATAGACAGTGAGAGACATGGCCTGCCTTTGATAACCCAGTTAGCTGCACTCGGGGGGGGGGGATCAGTTGGGATCTCTGGGGAGCTTTGCTGGTGTTCATCACACTAAAAGTCTGTTCACACACACACACATGTAGAACCAAACAACACCAGCATCCTGTGTGCCATCTTCTGGATGTTTGGAAATTTGGCTGCACTTTATGAAGCATAAAAGTCATCCAGTTTAAGGACTTGAACTTCTCCTTTGTCATCATGTCACATTGGAGATCAATCAGATACAACGACAACTCCCGTTGTACTGTTTCAGGGTCTTGTGAGAAAGGACCTGACACTAGCTGAAGTGTCCTGTCAATTTCTCCAAAATCACGAAACTGATCAGAGAAGGTCATCCAGTGCTTTCCTGGATTTGATCACATGTCACAGGGCCTCTTTTAAAGTGGCCAGTGTGGGGGAAATTAGCAAATGACTTGTCTGAGAGGCCTGGTGAGCTGTCTAGGGCGTACTCTGCCCTCGCTCGGAGTCGGCTGGGATGGGCACCAGCCTCCCCGTGACCCTAATTAGTTACAGAATATGATGAATGAGGAACTTGTCTGAGATTTGCTTTGAAAATGTACCTAGCTTGGTTTTGAAGGCTTTGACGTTTTCCCTGTAGCTTCACATTCAGCTCGTTCATGTGGGTCAGTTTGTCCACAATAAAAGCGAAATCACAGCCAGTCTATGCTTTTCAGATCAGGAACATTCTCAGTGTTCTCAAGAAGCTCCAAAAATTAAAGAATCTCATGTTTGAGCTTCACACTCGCTGACATACTTTGCCCAAACTGAACCAGCGGAATGTAAAGCGAGTCCCTGTGATCAGCGTCGGTTTCTTCAGGAACATGAATAAACTGACGATGTTGAAGTCCCCTCACTCAAATAAAGTTAACTGAGTTAGCCGGTCGGAACCGGTTCAAACTGAACAGGAAAATGATTAAAGTGACGATGGTGACTCGCTCGAATAAAGTTAACGAATTTCACAACCGGCTTCATTACGTGGTCGAGCTGCACCACGGATTTACACAGTGCTTCCTGCTGCATTATGCATATATCCTCGTGCTTGATTCTTGAATGGAAGTTGCCCGAATGAAGGTGTTTTGCTGAGC
>CM045731.1:60006416-60151416 GCA_024760905.1 Plotosus lineatus | reverse complement strand
GCTAGATTGAGATGGTTTGGACATGTACAGAGGAGGGATAGTGAGTATATTGGTAAAGTGTTCGGTGTGAATTGTGATAGGAAGGTAGCGGCAAGAATGAAAGGAAAAGTGTACAAGACGGTGTTGAGGCCAGCGATGGTGTATGGTTTAGAAACAGTGGCCCTGGGGAAAAGACAGGAGGCAGAGCTGGAGGTAGCAGAGGGGAAAATGTTGAGGTTCTCTTTGGGAGTAATGAGGATGGATAGGATCAGGAATGAGTACATCAGAAGGACAGCACATGTAAGACATTTTGGAGACAAAGTCAGAGAGGCTAGATTGAGATGGTTTGGACATGTACAGAGGAGGGATAGTGAGTATATTCGTAGTTGGATGCTGAGTTTGGAACTACCAGGCAGAAGGCCTAGAGGAAGACCAAAGAGAAGATTTATGGATGTCGTGAAGGAGGACATGAAGGTAGTTGGAGTAAGAGTAGAAGATGCAGAGGATAGGGAGAGCTGGAGGCAGATCATTTGCTGTGGCGACCCCTGAAGGGAACAGCCAAGAGAAAAAGAAGAAGACGACTGAATTTCAGATTAGGTCCCGTAGTTTAAGCCTCCTGCAGGTGGAACCTATTTTACTTAAAATCTGACATTGTAACTGTAACAGTTAAACAAATAAATACATTCCTCCATGTTCTTTAAGAAGCTCATCATATCGATAGTATGAGTGCTAACAACATCATCATCATCATCGTCATCTGCAGCAACAACAACAACAAAAACAACTTTATCATCCCTCCAGCCAATCAGCAACAGGCTAATTAATATATTGTCACTTCATTGCACATCCAAACTGTGTCTTACCCTATCAGAATTGGGTACCGGTCAACACTGTACTGTCTTCATTTGTGTCGGTTGTCCTTTCTCTTTTGTACTCTCTTGCAATGTACGCATGTGCTGTGCACATACATTTTTATGATGTTTCATATATATATATTTTTGGAGTCTTGTTTTGACTTGTGTCACACTATAACCTCGGAGAAACGTTGTTTGATTTTAATGACATATGGTAGGGCAGAGTGGGGTAAGATGATCAGTGGGGTAAGATGATCACTCCCTATTCATATCTAGGACAATAAATCTATAGACTTGTGCTGCCACCTACTGTTGAGTGTTTACACTTCCTGTCTTGGAGAGGAGCTATGCTGCATCTTAAAATCACTTTTGTGAAATATCACGAAAACATTGATTTTTCAAACGTCTGAGTAAACTTCTGGCATTGCAGATTATTTCACACACCTTCTTGAATATTAGAGGTGAGTTTGCTATATCTATTTATTTGTAATATTTAGGCTCTAAGACATGAGCAAATCTAGTTGAAATGATGTTTTTCACACTTCATGCCTGAAGTACAGTATTCTAAAAATTAATATGCCTCCCATGGGGCAAAATGATAACTATGGGGCTTGTTGATCAGGGGAATCAACTTACCCCATGCCCTTATTCAATTATATATACACACCATAATTTGTGCGAAAATGATGTTTTTATCATAACTTAAGACCACAATAATGTATGTATAAGTATCATTAATATAATAATAAAAATATTATACCTATGTTTATTAGGTAGTAAAAAGATTAACTACAAAGGAAAGCTAAGAAAATATAGGATAATATTAATAATAATAATAATAATAAAAATAATAATAACTTGAATTAATGTTATTGAAATGAGTACTTTGTTGAAGTCCATAAATCATGTGATGTTTGTTCTTTGCAGTAAGAAATGCCACACAAATACCAATGAAAAACTACCAGGACACCCACATCTAAAGATGGGCTTGGAAGAGCAGCTCAAGAATGTGCAGAAGGGGGTAAATATAAAACTGTTGCCCGAGAATACAACATTGATCGAATTACCCTAAAATGATTCTGCAAAAGATGCCAACATGGTGCAGAGACATTAACAGGGTATGAGAAGCTGGCTCTCACAAAATGTGCTTTCAGTGGAGAGCAAGAAAACCATCTCACATCTCACATTGTTGCCTTAGCGGATCGATGTTACGGACTAAGTACTGACAAAGCTAGGTCTTTGGCATTTGAGTTTGCTAAACAAAACAACATTAGCTCTCCAAAGAAATGTCAGGATGAAGAGAAAGCTGGTAAAGATTGGGTTTTGCTGTGTGGACAGAGACATAATCTGGTAATTCGTCAACCAGAGACTACGTTATTAGCACGGACAACAGCTTTTAACCGCTATGTTATAAACAAGTTGTATGAAGATTTGAAAGTGATAATTTTCTTAAATAGAGTTGTTTCATGTTTGAATAAAGTTTCTTTGTTCTTGAATGTGTAATTTGCTTGGCTGATCATCTTACCCCATCTAGGTGATCAACTTACCCTTCTTGTGGGGTTGATCAGTTGGTGATACTTTATAGAAACGTGAATTTCAGGTAGTTATCATAATGCATCCTCCTGTACTTTTTGCTGAGTGATAAACAGATGTATAAAGATCTTATTGGTAAAACAATGTTTAGAATTAAGAAGATAATTTTCAGTCCTGTGTCCAAAATGTGCAAAAGGGATCAACTTGCCCCGCTCTAGTGTATATTGTTGAAACGGCAATAAAAAACCCATTTGACCTGGTTTACCTGGAACAGGATGCGTTGTTTGAGTGCTGTGCAAGAGTACACGCATCCATTGTTGCTGATTGGCTGGAAAAGTGTTGTGTGGCTCACTCTGAGCAACACTGTTTGTTTGGGGTTTTTTTTTCCAATCCACAGAGAAAAGTTTTTGTATGAACACTTACATTTTTTTTCAGCGTTACACACAAAATGGCCATCTAGCAGGCACTGAGGAGATATCTGACTTAAACAAATACATAGATAAGATGACTGGATATTTAAATATACTTTTGTGGCTTAGTGGTGAAGGAAATGTCTTACTAAGCCAAAGGTCAGGGGTTCAATCCCTGTGCTACCACTGTTGAACCCTTGAGCAAGGACCTTAACCCTCAATTATCCGGTGTATAAAAAAAGATAATTGTAAGTCTTGTGGGTAAGGGTGTCTGCCAAACGTCATAAATACAAAGTATAATTACTCAATAGTTTGTCAACCCTATGCACAGATTAGTCCTGGGATTGTAATATAGAAGAGAGGGGACAAAGATGTGGCATCGCTGGCATATCTTAGGACTGGAGTATTTGTAACTTTAGATCAAAACAAAAAATTTTCTTGACAGTTGAAATAAAAGTAGATTTAAAATATACACGAAACTTCTTACAATAGTTTCTCTAGACCATACTTTAAATGATTCTCTCCCAAATGGTGGCGCTCATTGTCTATATTCATCTGAAGGTGATTCCTGAAGCCTGTCATGGCTTGACTGGTCATGTCAGGGGTAACACCGGGGACATCCTGAATTGGGGTTGATGAGTATACACCTGCGAGTTAAGGTAGCCCAACAACAACAACAAAATCCACAAGCTGTGAGGTCAATGGAATGGACCAGCCACCCAACATTGTCACTCAATGAGATCACCAAATCCAGAAATGTTTCCCTCGCACTACCAATGATCCATCTGTCTGTGCTCCATCTTACTGAAACCACACAATTTCTTCAAGCTCAATGTGTTCGAGTTGGGGTTGGGCTATCAGCAGACCATAGTACTGCCTCTCCTGTCTCACTAATTTCCATGTGTGCAAATGAAAATTTGATTACCTTTATATACATTTTTTAAGTTTGCTTTTGATATGTGGGAGGATTTCTGTGTCACTCTGGTAGTCGCTTGTACATAGTAAATTCCCAAATTTCCCCTTCATCCACATCATGTACTCCACACTTCATCCCAGTTAAAGGATAAATATCGTCCCTTTCCATGGGAAACCCTTTGGCCTTAGGCTGGGGTAGTCTACCCATGGTGGGTCCACTTGTAAGCCAAAATATGCCATTTCATTTTATTAAAAGAAGACTTTTATTAAATCACAGGCCAAAACTCAGCAGGATGAAAAGCCCAGACACAACATGAATGTGTTCTCTTATGCCTGGTGCTTGAGCCTGATGAAATAAATCAGTTCTGATATGATATGAAATAAATGAGAGCACAATTATACGAAGAAATGGCACACAGAGCTAAAACTAGTTCGTACGATTGGTTTGAGTATATTGTGAGTAACAGTCTTGCCTCGAACTTGGCTGGTACTGTTCTTGGATTCATCTTGGACTTGGTGAAGGCGGTCTTAACAACAGCTCTACGGAATGCATCCAGAGCAGCAGGAGGCAGAAAGTTCCAGGAGGACTACAACAGGAAATGAGCATCAAGATAAATCAGGCAGGTCCAGAGGGGACGTGAGGAGAAACACCAGAAGTGTGTCATGATCTCTCATCAAAAGCACACGGGCAGCAGAAGGAAGTGAAATTACAGTTTCTTGTGCGAGCACACACACACACACACACACACACACACACACACACACACAGAGAGAGAGAGAGAGAGAGAGAGAGAGAGAGAGAGACTTTGACAGATAGCAAGCAGGTACCCTGACAGTTCTATCTATTACAGTTATGTCTATGAACCCATAGATCTTTACTATTTCCTAAAATTATTTCACAAAATAGTCAGTGAACAACAACAAAAAAAAGCAGCAGAGATGCTAGTACATAGTTCGGTTTTGGCTTATTTGGTTAAAGTTACTTCACTTATTAAAGTTTTTTGTCTGTCAGTCAGTTTATATCATCCAAACAGTGACCATTAGTGTGCAAATTAGATAAAATATAAAGTTTATGATTTTTATTTTTTTTTTATCTGCACTTACACACACACACACACGCACACACACACACACACACACACACACACACACACACACACACACACACACACACACACACACACACTGCTACTGCGCTAAGTCAAACCTCGGCAAAAATAGTACTGATATATTTTTAGCATTGGAGCATACAGCGCTGAATACAAGCTGACAACTATCATTTGTTCCAAACCTGGCTGAGACCAAACTGGCTGAGACCAAACTGGCTGAGACTGTACTGGCTGACGCTCCTCATTAGAATATTGTGTTAATACCATGTCATGTTAAAAGTTCAAAAGTTTTAACATAGACAATCTTCCATGAAAAGTTTTGTGACTCCTTCATTGGAGATAAATGAGCTGCGTCGTTTCCAGTGATGTCTGACACTGTTCGAGATACTTGTAGAAGATCTCCTCATATTTAAGAGCCAGTCAGTGCAAAACACCAATTTCCTTCATGCTACCGTTTCTGTGTTGATTTAGAAGGATGAACAGCTCATTATCCTGCTGAACGCTTCAATTATGGTGAAGTCTGAACCTCTTATCAGAAGCAATCAGGTTTTGGACTCGAATATTGTGGTGCGGAGCAGGGTAAGGAAAATATAAAAGCAAAAAGATTTTTTTGCGATACGGAGTCTTCAAAAATTAAAACCTACACTACAATGATGCTTGAACTTTATACAGTAGAATTAAAGGTAAAATCATGCAAGCAAAAAAAAATGAATGTTTGGTGTGTGTGTGTTGGCCCTGCAATGGTGAGCCTTTACCTAGAGTTGGCTGTGATAGGCACCAGTCTCCCTGAAAACATGGTAAGATTAGGCAAGCTCAATTCCCCTAATAAACTTGTGGGATATCGTCAAACTTCAGAAGACTGAGTGTCTCTTCACAAAAATCCCCTGAAACACCAGTCATAAATCATTTTGCAAAGTTTTATGAGAAGTGAGTAATAATTCATTCACTCATTTTCTGAATCACTTCATCTTACTAGGTGCCTGGGGGGATGAGAGCCCTCAGCTAACTCAGCTATCTCTGGGAAAAGGAGGAGTTCACACTTAAGAGCTTGGTGGTCCACCACAGGGCTAAGGTGCACCTAGATGCTATTTAGAACAGCCAATTAGAGTGCATGCCTTTGTACTGTGGGAAGAACCCGGAGTAACCAAAGGAAACTCACCAAGCATGGAGAGAATATGTAAATGCCACACATAAACGCCCACCCAGGATCTCTTTACTGTGAGGAGGACGTGTGGTACACCATCAAATAGTATCCATTTATTCATTTTTTGCCTAATCCTAATTATGATCCCATGGAGGCTGGCTCCCATCTCAGCCAACTCTGGGTGAGGGCAGAATACACCCTGGACAGCTTGCCAGGCCATCACAAGGCTGATGCAACCCAATGGCCTACTCTTTATGAATGACAGCGATGGTTCTTTTACATGCCTGTCACCACAGACAGTGAGGGACATGTTGGGGCTTTGATAACCCAGTTAGCTGCACTGGGGAAACAGGAGTGACAACTCAGTGACAGTGGGCCTTGAACCCCCGACTTTCGGATTAGTAAGCCAACACCCTACCACTGGGCCACCACTGCCCCAATATTATTATTATTATTATTATTATTATTATTATTATTATTATTATTATCATCATTATCATTTTCATTGTCATTATTATAATTATTATTATATTGTAATAATAATCATAATAATAATAATAATAATAATAATAATAATAATAATAATAATAATAACAATAATAATAATGAAAAATAACTTTTTTGTTTGTAAAATATCTATTACAAGATTTGCACATGACTTGGTAATCGAAGGCGGGGATTTTTTAACATGTGTGTAAAATCATATTAATTCCCCAGTGAAACTGCATTTGATGAAAAGCAACAGCAATCACCAATGTGAATATTTTTGCTAAAGTCATGCTCAATAGCCTTTCAGATTGTTTGAGCGGATTTGATTTATTGGGTTTATTTTATGCGATCATATTCTCTGAAAGTTGCCAATAATTCTTAAAGGCAACAGTCAGTCTGCCTGAAGTGGTTTTAATTGCTAACTTACTAGCTTATTCTGCTTACCTCACAGAGCGAATAATATGCTTTGATCAAGAGATTGGTGATGTGCCATACTGAAACGGAGCCGAACACATTCAGTTTGGAAATCGTCTAAATAGCAGCTGTGAAATGAGTCTGCGATGCACATGTGTTGGGGAGTAACGTCAGATGAGGCAGGGGACGGAGCTGTGATGTTTAAAAGCTAAAATAAAATTTAACCAGCAAAGAACAAATGTCACTTAATCAGTGATTATTTCAGCATTTGTGGAGGAGTCATTCATTCATTTTCTGAACTGTTTAATCCTAATTAAGGTTGCGGGGAGGCTGGTGCCCATCTCAGTCGACTCTGGGCGAAGGCAGTCTCACCAGGCCATCACAGGGCAGTAACTTGCTGACGGTTATGCAGCTCCCCTTGACGAAAGTCATCAATTGTTCTTTTGTTATGGTCTGTGCTGGCGGGCGGAATGAACTCTTCTTTAATTCATTGCAGGCGCTGGCGAGGGGCGTGGTGGTTGCAAGTAGGCGAGTTCCAAGCAGAGCACACCTGGTCCCTATCTGTAATCAGCAGCAGCTGATTGCTATAAATGGCAGCGGCGCACTTCCCTCCGATGTCAGAAGATTGTTTCCCCGTGATTCTGCTCCTCGGCTTTCTCTTTGACCCCTGGTTCTTGCTTCGTGCTCGACCAGTTCCCTTGACTTAGTATTCCCGTAATTTACTATCCCTAGTGTTTAATAAATCGTTTGAACCTTCTTTTGGTCTCCTACATCTCTGGGTCCTACGAACACACCCCAGGCTTAAAAGAATCTTCTGACCTCAAACATGGACCCAGCGGAGACCGTGCAGCTTCGGCAGACACTGTCCGACCAGGGTACCCTGCTGGGACGACACGACACCACCTTGCATCAGATGATGGACAATCTCCAGCACATAACCACCAGCTTGGCGCAGCTCGGCGGAAGGATGCACGCCATCGCCACTCACCTCGTTGCCGCGACCCTGCCCCCTCACCCTTCACTTTCCGCTTTGGCAGCAGCGCCAGCGCCAGTGATACTCCCCGTACACCTAGAACCTCTCATCCCCACGCCAGCCAGGTATCCGGGTGCGATCGGCTCCTGCGCACAATTCCTTCACCAGTGCTTGCTCGTCTTCAGCTAGCAGCCGCTCACATACGCCACTGATCAAGCTAAAACTGCCTTCATCATGAGCCTACTCATGGAGCAAGCCTCGTCCTGGGCGCTAGCGGTCGCTACCCATACCCCGGAATTATGCTCACAGGTAGATCAGTTCATGTGAGAAATGAAGGTTTTCGATTGTCCGGCGAAAGGGGAGGAGGCGAACTCCCAGTTCCTACGTATTCGGCAAGGCTCACAGTCAGTGGTGGAGTATGCCATCCGATTCTGGATTCTCGCCATCGAAAGCGGCTGGAAACCGCGTTTCAGGGGGCTTTCCTGCAGGGGCTCAACGAATGGCTGAAAGACAAGCTCGCGGCCCGACACGAGACGACTACTCTGGAGGAATTAATCACCTTGTCTACCAGACTGGACAACCGACTGAGAGAGAGGGATAGATTCCGGAAGGGGGCCCCACCTCGAACTCACTCGCCATTTACCCCTCTGAGGGAGGATGACGGCCAAGAACCCATGCAGGTGAACCGCACCAGACTGATGGCTGAAAAGAGGCACCGGCAGCTGGCCAACCGCCTCTGCATCTACTGCGCCAAGAAGGGCCATTACCTCGCCTAGTGCCCCGCGTGGCAGAGCCCGACAGCTACTAGGGGATCCTCCACGGCACCTGGAAAGCACCTGCAAGTTCAAGGTACGCTACGCTCTGCGCAACACTCTCATCCTGTAGACGTATTTATTGACTCATGTGCTGACGCTAACTTTATCGATCCGGGGATGGTTGAGCTCCATGACCTACCCGTGCATGAACTCGAGACCCCCAAGGAGGTAGTGGCCATAGATGGCTGACTCATCGCTTGTGTCACGCACAAGACCAAGCCAGTTAAGCTCAGTTTGTCCGGTAACCACCAGGAATATTTGGAACTGGTTGTTCTCCCTGCCTCACTCTCTCCCTTAGTGTTGAGGTGGCCATGGTTGCAGACCCACAATCCCCACATTGACTGGTGCACCCTCACCATACACAGGTGGAGTGACTTCTGTCTGCAACACTGCCTAATGGCGGCCGTACCCTCCCCAGCCTCACGAATCCCGGTCGACCTGGAGGATCTGGACTTAGCCGGCGTGCCCAAAGAATATCATGACCTGCAAGAGGTTGTCAGCAAGGACCGGGCTCGCTCCTTACCTCCTCATCGACCGTACGACTGCACCATTGACCTACTTCCAGGTTCCACGCTCCCTTCCTAGTGACTATACAACCTCTCTAAGCCGGAGAAAAATGCCATGGAGGCATACATTAACTAGTTGCTGGCTGCAGGTCTCATTCAGCCCTCATCTTCCCCAGTAGGTGCGGAATTCTTCGTCGAAAAGAAAGACAAGACCCTGAGATCTTGCATCGATTACATGGGCCTGAACCAGATCACCATAAAAAACAAGTACCCTCTCCCCCTGATCGATTCAGCCTTCACCCCTCTCCATGATGCTACCATTTTTTTCCAAGCTGGACCTGAGAAATGCCTACCACTTAGTCCGAATTCGGGAGGGGGACGAGTGGAAGAAGGCGTTCAACATGCCCCTGGGGCACTTCGAATACCTGGTCATGCCATTCAGACGAACCAATGCCCTGACGGTTTTCCAAGCTCTGGTCAATGATGTGCTTAGGGACGTGCTGAACCGCTTTGTATTCGTATACCTGGACGACATTCTGATCTTCTCTAGAGACCAAGACGAACATCTCCGCCACGTGAAAATGGTACTGAAGAGGCTCCTGGAGAACAGATTGTTCATTAAGGCAGAAAAATGCGAGTTTCATGTCCCCTCAGTCTCGTTTCTGGGGTTCATCATGGAGAAGGGGCAGATAGGACCCGATCCGGCGAAGGTGAAGGCAGTGGCAGGGTGGCCAACTCCAGGGACGTGAAAACAGCTGCAGAAGTTCCTGGGGTTCGCGAACTTCTATTGCCGGTTCGTGCTGGACTACACGAACCTAGCAGCCCCCTCACACAGTTGACATCACCCAAGACCCCGTTCCTGTGGACCCAAAGTGCCCAGGTGGCGTTTGATAGGCTGAAGGCGAAATTCGTCCACGCACCCATACTGATCCACCCAGACCCCTCGCTGCAGTTTGTGGTGGAAGTTGACACCTCAGACTCAGGGGTGGGGGCAGTCCTCTCCCAGCGGTCTCCCACAGACCAGAAGCTCCACCCATGCGCCTTCTTCTCCCGTCGCTTGTCCCCGGTGGAACAGAATTATGATGTTGAGAATCGTGAACTGCTTGCGGTGGTCTTGGCGCTCCAGGAGTGGAGGCACTGGCTGAAAGGGGCAGCCCATTCCTTCGTGGTCGGGACCGACCATAAAAACTTATCCTACCTTCATACAGCCAAGAGGTTGAACTCCCGTCAGGCACAATGATCACTCTACTTGGGGAGGTTCAACTTCACACTGACATACCGACCTGGCTCCCGGAACACTAAGCCAGATGCTCTCTCCAGGCAGTTCTCCTCGGGTGAAGACACTACCATGGAGACCATCCTGCCATCCTCCTGTATACTCAGGGCAGCCCAATGGGAGGTAGAACGACTAGTTCGGGACGCCCATCAGGGGAACCAGAGCCCGTCGAGTGCCCCCAAGGTCAACTATATGTTCCTCCGCCAGCCAGAACCCCAGCACTCCATTGGGTTCACTCCTCAAAGTTATCCTGCCACCCCGGAGCCCACTGAACTCTCTTCCTGCTCCGACAACGCTTCTGGTGGCCAATGATGGCAGCTGACACCAGGGAGTTTGTGGGAGCTTTGGCCACCTGTACCCAGAGCAAGTCCTCCCATCGTGTACCCACGGGTCTCCGCCAACCCTTACCCGTTCCCCATCGCCCCTGGTCGCGCATTGCGGTGGATTTCGTCACAGGTTTACCCCCATCTGAGGGCAACACTGTTATCCTGACAGTAGTGGATCGGTTCTCCAAGGCGGTCCATTTCATTGCCCTACCCAAACTCCCCTTGGCAATGGAAACAGCTGGTCTCCTAATCCAACACGTCTTTCGCCTCCATGGCATCCCCCAGAACGTCGTTTCAGACCGGGGCCCCCAGTCTGCATCCAGAGTTTGGAAGACGTTCTGCGACACCTTAATGTCTCCTGCAGCTTGACCTCTGGCTATCACCCTCAGTCGAACGGGCAGGCGGAACGCACGAATCAAAGCCTTGGATCCTCCCTGCGCTGCGTCGCCTCCCGCCTCCCGCCTCCCAGCCTCCTGGACCACACACCTTCCATGAGTCGAATACGCACACAATTCTCTGATCTGCACCGCCACCGGGATGTCCCTTTTCATGGTGATTAATGGGTTCCAGCCCCCCCCTGTTTCCCAGCCAGGAGGTCGAGGTGGCCGTCCCATCGGTCCAGGCACAGTTTCACAGAGCACGCCGGGCCTGGAAAGAAGCACGGGCTGCCCTGGAACGAACAGTGGCCCGAAACCGGAAGATTGCCGATCGCCACCGAGCCCCGGCACCTCCCTACATGGTCGGGCAACAAGTGTGGCTCTCCTTCCGGGACCTGCCCCTGCAAGTTGACTCCAAAAACTATCTCCCAGATACATTGGGCCCTATGTAATAGAGAAAATTATAAACCCCAGCCCCGTCCGACTGAGACTTTTACATGAACCTCTCACCCTAGACAGTGAGAGACATGGCCGGCCTTTGATAACCCAGTTAGTGCACTGGGGGGGGACAGTGACAACCTGTTTGGTTTGAACCCTCAACCTTGTTGATCAGTGATCCAGCGCCTTTACCACCAGGCCACCACTGCCCTTGATGGAGGAGTAATCAGACAAATGAAGAGTGATGATAGAGGTTACTGTTCTTTAAATGGTTAATTAATGGTATCAAGGAATTGATACGCAAGGAGCCAAATACCGTACACCAATATTTATGGTTAAACTGATTGTTTACTGTTGTAGATTTATAATCCATAAAAAGTGCCACTAATGTAGTTTTAGTATAAAGAGATTTGTTTGGGACTATTTTCTGAACCACTTTATCTTTCTAGAGCCATCAGGATGCTGGAGCCTATCTCAGCCAATTCTGGGCAAACATATGCTACACGTTGAACAGTTCACCAGTCCATGACAGGGCAACACACCTACAAACACCCACACACACATACATGCTCTGACAGACCATCTGGAAGAGCCTAATATACATGTATTTGAACAGTGGGAGGAAACTGGAGTAGCCACACAAGCACAGACAGTGCAAACTCCACATAGAAACACCCGTGCCAAGCTCGGGACTTGAACCCAGTATCTTTTTTGCTGTGAGACAAATGTGCTAACCATTACGCCACCATGCTGCCGAGGTTAAACTGTAGCATATTAGTAGGAAATCATCATGATATACTCAGTTTTGTCAAAATAACATTAAATTCTGTCCAGATTACTCCAAATAAGGATTGAAAAATGTGTTTTATATTCCATGAGTTGGAATTATATAAACATATAAATACAATGAACTTTAAACATTTATTAAGATTACGTGTTATAAAATGAAGGCTATGCTGGATTTCCTTAAGATTTGTTACAGCACATATTCACCTTGCCATTGTTATGAGATATTATATTGATGAGAGAGCGGAATCACTCCATAAAGTCTTTTCCACAAAGGTCAAGATGGTGTCATTCTATGATATGAAAATGATTCCTCAAGCTCCCTGGGGTATTCATTCACTATTTGAGCCTCAATTTTATATCTGTGCCATCAGGGAACAAAAAGGCCATTGATGGGACAATCTACCCAATCAGTACATTCAGGTTATCAGCTGACTTCATTTTATCATTCCTTTTAATGTTGCTGAACCACAGTGTGATGAGCTGAAAGCGATCTTGGATCATAACACAGCCCCGTGTGGCTTGTACAGATTATGCATGGCATGATGGTTACATTGCTTCATGCTCTTCCTTTCTTACCTTGACACCTTAGATCACATGATCTTTTTCTGTTGCTCCAGCAACCTAGAACTTGAAGATGAAATAGTTTTTTCTGACTATTCTCACTAGCAAGTGTTCTTTATTGGCTGTTTAGTTCCAATCCTATGAGCGTTGGAATAAAAATCTTTAATTTATTCAATAACTGATCCACTTTATGCTGATAGGGTCGCGGGGAGGCTGCAGTCTAGCTCTGCTCACTCTGAATGAAGGTAGAGTGCACCCTAAACAGCTAACCAACCCATTGCATGGCTACATACACAAACACACACACACACACAAAACTATCATACTCACTTTCACACCTAGGGGCAATTTAGAACAGCCAATTAGTCTAATGCACATGTTTTTGGACAGTGGGAGGAAACTGGAACAACCAAAGCAAACATGAAGAGAAGCTTTACCGAAATGTTTTCGAATTAAACATCACCAAGCATTATTTCTATCAAGGCCTGTCGAGGCCTGTCAAGATTCTTTCCTGACTACTTTCACCTTCGGTCATTTCAACATCTGCAGGCCAATAAAATTTGACCCTCCTCAAAGTAATGTCCTTACATGCCTATAGGATATGCCTTCTACAAGAAATGTGGGAGAAGCTACTCACTGCATAAATTTGGGTTAAAGAACTATTTCCTTGGAATGGGATCTGGGTCGCATGGCACCTTATTGGTTAGCACTGGTGCCTGACAGTAAGATGAGTCTCCTTTCAGCTCTTATGACCTAAAAGGGCAACGAGATCTTCAGAGATTGCATGATGTCTTTGTGCTTGTGTGGGTGATCTTCAGGTACTTTGGTTTCCTTTGGTAGTCCAATGACATGCACATTAGCTCAACTAGTTAGTCTAAATTGCCCATAGTCATGAATCTGAGTGTGAATGATACTTTTTGTCTGTTTACTCTTTGCAGTAGTCTGGCAACCTATTGAGGGTGTACCCCACATTTCACATGAAGACTGTTGACATGAGCTCCAGCTTTTACCACAGCAGTGACAGACAAGTAATATAATTAATGGATACCACTGGAATTAAGCTGACTCCCGTCATCGATTTATTGTGTGTGTTGCTGTACACCATAGCAGAATCAAAG
Organism: Plotosus lineatus; assembly: GCA_024760905.1. Classification (NCBI taxonomy): domain Eukaryota; kingdom Metazoa; phylum Chordata; class Actinopteri; order Siluriformes; family Plotosidae; genus Plotosus; species Plotosus lineatus. The sequence goes on along the minus strand of CM045731.1, from coordinate 60,137,390 downwards.
TTAAAATGTCCACATCACAGCCAGAATGTCCTGGGTTCAATTCCTGAGCTCGGCTCTTTCTGTATAGTGTTTTCATGTTCTTCTCATGCTTGCGTGGGTTTCTTCAGGGTACTCTGGATTCCTCCCATAGTCCAAAAACATACACAGGTGGCTGTTCCAAATTGACCCTAGGAATAAGTGCGAGCAGTTGCGTGTGTTGCCATGTGATGATCGGGTGAGCTGTTCAGGGTGAATCCTGCCTTTGCCTGGTGAGAGAGATGCAAGCTACCCATGGCCTTGATAGGATTAAGCGGTTTGGTAAATGAATGAGTGATGAGAGTTTTCTATCTTGTCACACCACTGTGTGGTGTTTGCATGTTCTTGTGCTTACATGGGTTTCCTTTTGGTACTCCCACAGTTTCTCCCACAGTCCAAAAACATGCACAGTAGGCTAATTGGCTGCTGCAACTCACCCCAGGTGTGTGTAAGTGTTGGTTCTCGGATGGCATGGTGAGTTGTCCAGGGTGTATACTCCACCCTCACCCCGAGTTGGCTGAGATGGGCTCCAGTCTGCCTGTGACCCAAATGAGGATTAAGCAGCTTTGAAAATAAATGAATGAAATGGAATTTATAGTCAGTGGTTCATCAGAACTGCGCAGTCTTTCCCTCCAAACGACTCTGATTATATGCTCGTTTACTTTTCTCACTTTGAATTTTATGATACAGTATTCCTTTTCCTCCCTTTACTTCAAAAGACTTGCAGTTGAAATTCTTAGTAAAATATTTTTGGTGGTATGAGGAGAATTCATTTTCCAATCTTTGAACAACAGTGACCCCTAGTGGTATGTTTTTCCTCTGTTCTCAAGTTGAATACAAATGCACCCATCTATCTATCTATCTATCTATCTATCTATCTATCTATCTATCTAAAACCAATGAAAACAAATAAATAAATAGCTGAATTGGGCTGGGTGAGGTGTTGTGGTTAGCCCATCTACCTCACAGCAAGAAGGTCCTAATTTCATGTCCTGGGCTTTTCAGAACCATTTGCTCAGGAGAATTATATTTAAATCAGTATTCTGTAAGTAGGTGTGTAAAATTATGTGGGATAATGTACAGCAAGCCAGTCATTACCATAAAATAAACCCTGACAGGGGATCAGGACCCCGACGCTACACATTGACCAGCAAGTCAGTTGCAGTAAGTAGGCGAAGGTGAATGTACCTTTTGTTTATATCGGAGTAGGTGTTTGATCGCTTGCCTCTTGCCCACAGCGGCACCTTATTAACTTTATTCCAGTGCTGCCTGCGAGTTAGATCTCCTACTGTTCTGTTATTTACTATTAGCAACACATTTCTCTAAAGTGTATACAGATTTCTTTATCCCTCTTCACACAAAGCTAATGAGCAGATTTCGAAAATTAAAACCAGATATTTTTCAGTTCTGTGCTGAAGATATCATTAAAATGTTTAGTGTGGGCTGCATGGTGGTGTTATGATTAGTACGATCATATACACATTCTAATCAGTCCCACTTCCAGAAATGACCACTCCTTTGATTGGCCTATCTGGTAAACTGTACATAGTGCTTTCTTTGAATTGACTAATCCCTTGTCTTCTTACCACAAAGAATGCTGTGATCTCTCCTTCAAGCACCGCAGGAAGCCTTGGAGTAACCATAGATATGTGCCTGTCCTTCTTTTCTCATATCACTAGTCTTTCTGAATCATGTTGATTTCTTCTCTTTAATATTCAAAGAATTTGTCCATTTCTTTCCAGTAAGACCACTCAGATACTTGTTCAATTCCTTGTCATCTCAAGACTTGATTACTACAAGTCACTCCTGGCTGGTTTACCTTTGAGTGCTATTTGACCTCTCAAATGATCCAGAATGCAGCTGCACGGCTTGTTTTCAACCTTCCCAAATTTTCTCACACCACACCACACCACTGCTACAATCTCTCCACTGGCTTCTTGTAGCTGCTCGCATTTAATTTAAAACACCAATGCTTTCCTAGAAAGCCAAAAATGGAGCTGCACCTTCCGACCTCAAAGTACTTATTACACCTTGCACTGCACCACATTCTCTCAGATCCTCTAGCTCTGCAAGACTGATCTCTCATTCTACCAAGGAACGAGGGGAAAATACATCGAAATTCTTAGCTGTTCTGGCTCCAAGGAAGTGGAATGAACTTCCCCTGAACACCTGGACAGCTGAGTCACTGGATATCTTCAAACGATGGCAGAAAACTTACCTTTTTCAGCAGCACTTAGATTAAGCATAATGCTGTGTACAAACACACAGACACACACACACACACACACACACACACACACACACACACACGTACCACCTGAGTTTAACTGTCAGTATACTTAGTCTGTGTTCTAATAAACCAGTACAAGAATATAGTCACAGATAGAAACTTTAAAACTCTTCTGTAAGTCAGTCTGGATAAGAGCATCTGCTAAATACTGTAAATGTAAATGTTACTTTAATGTCTATAAACCCTAATAGTTGTGAAATGTTGGTAATGCAGCCGTGAGTGGGGGCACAAGCCAGTGTTCACCCTCACGTCGGTCCCAAGCCCGGATAAAAGCAGGTGGTTGCGACAGGAAGGGCATCTGGCATAAAACTTCTGCCAAAATTCTCATGCAAATGATCAAAACGAAATTCATACCGGATCAGTCGAGGCCCGGGTTAACAATGACCGCCATCAGTGCTGTTAACCAACGGGATGTTGGTGGAAATTGGACTACTGTTGGTCGAAGAAGGAGAGGCGGGAGGTGTGTCCATGGGCGGAGAGAGAAGAGGAAAGGCGTGAGTCTAGGACTGAGAGTAGGGACTTTGAATGTTGGAACTATGAAATTTTTCTTTCTAGAGAGCTGGATAACATGATGCAGAGGAGGAAGGTAGACATACTGTGTGTTCAGGAGACCAGGTGGAAAGGTGGCAAGGCTACAAGCTTAGGAGCAGGGTTTAAGCTGTTTCATCATGGTGTGGATGGGAAGATAAATGGAGTAGGAGTCATCTTTAAGGAGGGGTTGGTCAGGAATGTTCTAGAAGTAAAAAGAGTGTCAGACAGAGTGATGAGTCTCAAGTTAGAAATTGAAGGCGTGATGTTCAATGTTGTTAGTGCTTATGCCCCACAGGCAGGATGTGAGCTGGAAGAGGAGAGATTCTGGAGTGACTTTGTCTCCAAAACATGTTACATGTGCTGTCCCTCTGATATACTCATTTCTGATCCTATCCATCCTCGTTACTCCCAGGGAGAACCTCAACATTTTCATCTCCGCTACCTCCAGCTCTGCCTCCTGCCTTTTCCTCAGCGCCACTGTTTCTAAGCCATACAACATCGCTGGCCTCACCACCGTCTTGTACACTTTCCCCGTCATTTTTGCTGGCACTATCGCACATCACACCGGACACTTTTCTCCAATCATTCCAGCCTGCCTGCACACGCTTCTTCACCTCTTTTCCACACTCTCCATTGCTCTGGATTGTTGAGCCTAAGTACTTAAAATCCTCCACCTTCGTTATCTCTGCTCCATGTAACATCACCGTTCCTCCTGGGTCCTTCTCATTCACACACATGTATTCTGATTTTCTGAGGCTAACCTTCATTCCTCTCCTTTCCAGGGCATACCTCCACCTGTCTAGATTTTCCTGCACTTGTTCTCCGCTCTCACTACAGATCACAATGTCATCTGCAAACATCATAGTCCATGGAGATTCTTGTCTCACCTCATCTGTCAGCCTGTCCATAACCACAGCAAACAAGAAGGGGCTCAGAGCTAACCCTTGATGCAGTCCCACCTCCAACTTGAACTCTTCTGTCATACCAAAAAGGATTGAAATGGCTGTGGTGAATACTTTCTTCCAGAAGAGACACGAGCATATGGTGACTTATAAAAGCGGAGGTAGGCGCACACAGGTAGACTACATCTTGTGTAGGCGATGTAATTTGAAGGAAGTTAGTGACTGAGAACGTGGTGGAAGCTGAAAAAGGAAGGGTATCGTGGTGTCTTCAAGGAGGAGTTGAAATAGGCTTTGGGTAGTCAAGAAGTGCTTCTAGATGACTGGACAATCACAGCCAATGTGATCAGCGAGACAGGTAGGAGAGTACTTGGTGTGTCCTCTGGAAGGGAAGTAGATAAGGAGACTTGGTGGTGGAATGAGGAAGTGCAGGAGTGTGTACAAAAGAAGAGGTTAGCTAAGAAGAAGTGGGACATAGAGAGGACTGAAGAGAGTAAACAGGAGTACAGGGAGACACAGCGTAAGGCGAAGGTAGCGGTGTCAAAGGCTAAACAGAGGGCATATGATGACTTGTATGATAGGTTGGACAGTAAGGAGGGAAAAAATGATTTATACAGGTTGGCACAGCAGAGAAATAGAGATGGGAAAGACGTGCAGCAAGTTAGAGTGATAAAGGACAGAGAGGGAAATATATTGACTGATGACAAAAGTGTGCTGGGAAGATGGAAAGAGTAATTTGAAGAGCTGATGAATGAGGAAAATGAGAGAGAAAAAAGAGTAGAAGGGGTGACTATTGAGGACCAGGAAGTAGCAAAGATTAGCAAGGGTGAAGTTAGGAGGGCATTGAAGAGGATGAAGAGTGGAAAGGCAGTTGGTCCTGATGACATACTGGTGGAGGTATGGAAGTGTCTAAGGGAGGTAGCAGTAGATTTCCTGACAAGAATATTCAACAAGGTCTTAGAAAGTGAACAGATGCCGGAGGAATGGAGGAGAAGTGTGCTAGTGCCCATTTTTAAGAACAAGGGAGACGTGCAGAGTTGTGGCAACTACAGAGGGATAAAGTTGATGAGTCATACGATGAAGTTATGTGAGAGAATAGTGGAAGCTAGACTAAGGGCAGAGGTCAGCATTTGTGAACAACAGTTTGGTTTCATGCCAAGAAAGAGCACCACAGATGCAGTGTTTGCTTTGAGGATGTTAATAGAGAAGTAGAGAGAAAGTCAGAGGGAGATGCATTGTGCCTTTGTAGATCTGGAGAAAGCATATTACAGGGTGCCGAGAGAAGAACTATGGTATTGTATGAGGAGGTCTGGAGTGGCAGAGAAGTATGTTAGAGTGGTGCAGGACATATATGAGAGATGTAAGACAGTGGTGAGGTGTGCTGTCGGTGTGAGTTCAAGGTGGAGGTGGGACTGCATCAAGGGTCAGCTCTCAGCCCCTTCTTGTTTTCTATGGTGATGGACAGGCTGACAGATGAGGTTAGACAAGAATCTCCATGGACTGTGATGTTTACAGATGACATTGTGATCTGTAATGAGAGCAGAGAACAAGTGGAGGGAAATCTAGAGAGGTGGAGGTATGCCCTGGAAAGGAGGGGAATGAAGGTTAGCCTCAGTAAGACGTGTGTGTGTGTGTGTGTGTGTGTGTGTGTGTGTGTGTGTGTGTGTGTGTGTGTGTGTGTGTGTGAACGAGAAGGACCCAAGAGGAACGGTGAGGTTACAGGGGGCAGAGATAAAGAAGGTGGAGGATTTTAAGTACTTAGGCTCAACAATCCAGAGCAATGGAGAGTGTGGAAAAGAGGTGAAGAAGCATGTGCAGGCAGGTTGGAATGGATGGAGAAAAGTGTCCGGTGTGGTGTGTGATCAGAGAGTATCGGCAAGAATGAAGGGCAAAGTGTACAAGACGGTGATGAGGCCAACAATGTACCATGGTTTAGAAACAGTAGCCCTGGGGAAAAGACAGGACGCAGAGCTGGAGGTAGCAGAGATGAAAATGTTGAGGTTCTCTTTGGGAGTAACAAGGATGGATAAAATCAGGATTGAGTACATCAGATACATGTTAGATGTTTTGGAGACAAAGTCAGAGAGGCTAGATTGAGATGGTTTGGACATGTACAGAGAGGGATAGTAAATATATTGGTAGGTTGGAACTACCAGGCAGAAGGCCTAGAGGAAGACCAAAGAGAAGATTTATGGATGTGGTGAAGGAGGACATGAAGGTAGTTGGAATAAGAGTAGAAGATGCAGAGGATAGGGTGAGATGGAGGCAGATCATTTGCTGTGGTGACCCCTGAAGGGAACAGCCGAAAGGAAAAGAAGAAGTTGTGAAATGTTGGTGCATTTCTCCAAGGATCCTGGAGGAAAGATAAACTCTGTGTGGTATCTAAAACTGATTGTGGAGGGTTCTTGTTTTTTTCCTCTTAATATTCATCCAGTCACTCATTTGCCAAAATGTTTAATCCTCCTGTTAGGTTCACAAGGAGGCTAGAGCCTACCCTAGCCAACACTGGCCAAAGGCGAGGTACACCCTGAACAGCTCAGAAGACCATTACAGGGCACCACACACAATAATTCACTCTTACACTCACACCTACGGACAATTTGGAGCAACAAGTTTAATGTGCATGCCTTTGAACTATTGGAGGAAACTGGAGTACCAGGAGGAAACCACACAAGCACGGAAGAATATGCAAACTTCACACAAAGAAGATGCCAGGAGATTAAAACACATTAGCTGGAGTGGATAATGCTTAATCGAAACAACAGACACTCAGTTGTCACACACCACTTTAAAAAAAAATGCAGCATCATCATCATCATCATCATCATCATCATCATCATCATCATCATTTCTGCAACCACTTAATCCTAATTAGAGTCGCGGGAAAGCTGGTGCCCATCCCAGCTGACTCTGGGCGAGGGCAGAGTACATCCTGGACAGCTTGCCAGGCCATCGCAGGGCGGAATATGCTGACGGCTATGCAGCTTCTCCTGTTGAAAGTCAACCATTGGTTCTTCTACATGAACCTCCCACCATAGACAGTGAGAGACACGGCCGGCCTTTGATAACCCAGTTAGCTGCACTGGGGGGCACTGAATACCTTGTAGGGAGTGGGGCTTGAACCTCCAACCTTAGGATCAGTGATCCAGCACCTTTACCACTAGGTCACCACTGCCATCATCATCATCATCATCATCATCATCATCATCATCATCATCATCATCACATGTTTAAATGAAAAACAAACCACTGAAATCTCATTTAGTTTGTTTCGCTTATGTTTTCAGGTGGTACATACTAATAAATTAGACGAACATAAAAAAACATGCCCTGTAATGGCCTCTCCCGTGTGTACACTGTGCTCGCCCAGAATTGGCTGAAATGGGTGCCTGCCTCCCCAGTGATCCTAATCAGGATTAAACAGTTCAGAAAATGAGTGAATATAAATACACACCCTTACAGAATGCACTTTATTTACACTTCTGTGCAATATATACTAAAACTCAAAAAGTGCTGTTAGCTTCACTGCGCTAACGCTCGGTGAGTGGGCAGAGCTGACCTGATCTGCCTCCATCATGATTATATCTGATCTGATATAAGGATATCATTTAGGTGTATTTTATGATAATGTTTCTGTGTAGTATATTCTAAAACAACGATGCGCCTCAGGCTCGGTAGATGTCACTGAATCGAAAAAAGTTCTGAGACGCAGGCTGAGTTATAGGATCTCATCCTGTACGCGTAGTGTGATACCTTTGCATTTTCAAGAATTAGTATGTGATGCCGATCTCCTGGCAGATGTGTACAATTTTTAAGTTGTGGAATTGATTTCCGGTTAAATAAAGTATTCTAATATACAAGAAGACAATTAAAAACATTACAGTAAATGACAGGTTGGAAATGACATCTATTCCCACCTGACTGTATTTAATGGTTGCTGTGTATCAGGAATCTGTACAAGACATAGACGTGTAAACTATGCCAGACTGAATATGATGTAGAATTTCTTGTCTCGTTCCAATTTCCAGCCAAACCTTCTAATGTTTTCTTTCAAATTTGCCCTTTGGTGTGAGTATGAATGATTGTATATGTGAGCCCTGCGAGCTGTTCACTGGATGACCTAACTTTACCGAGATAGGAACCAGCCTCCCCAGGACCCCAAGAAGGATTATGCAGCTTTGCAAATGAATGAATAAGTACGTGATTGAGTGGCCTGGAAATGGTTCCCCCACAACCAAAGGCATATTTCGAAGGAGCGTAATTTATCATGCCATATAGTAAAGGGTAACCAATCTGATACTAGAACTCAATGCAGGGTAACCAATCAGATTCTTGACCCTGCCGACTTACTTTGATGGATGATTCTGACATATTTAAATATTTAATGGTTTGATGAGTATCAGCAGTTATTAAATAAAAAAATGGAATGATACATTATTACATCACCGCAAACAATGTAGAAATATAAAGTCATGTAAAACTACATTTTTCCAAATTATTTCAAATGTTAATTAAGTCATTCTTGTTAAAATTCTACAAATTATTTCTGGTTTTGTTTTCTTTGTTTTATAATTTGATATTTTTTTCTCATTATAATTAAATAATATGAAAAAATTATTTTGAAAATATTTAATTTTGTTCTATATGTTGTGTATATATATATATATATATATATATATATATATATATATATATAACAAAATTAAATATTTTCAAAATATTTTTATTTAAGAATATATATATATATATATATATATATATATATATATATATATATATATATATATATATATATATATATATATATATATATATATATATATATATATATATATATATATATATATATATGTGTGTGTGTGTGTGTGTGTGTGTGTGTTTTACATAATCACAACTATGGCTCTGTACATGAGAAACAAAGAGACTTGTCTGAGTCTCTTAACACTATTTGATAGATGCAGGGTGTATTAACCCGGAGATTACAAGTTTGAATCCGAGTTGATGCCAGCAATCCGGAGCCGGGAGTTGATTGGAGCTAATTGGTAAAGTCTTACGGGATTGAAGAACTGCATATGCTCACTTGCCTGTCACCCACAGCAATCGCCAGCCAATCTTAGGTGTCTGTGACCTCAATCTTATGAGGGGGTGGATGGCGCTTTCCCTCTGAGTGTGTTAGACCGCCCCAAATGTACATATGTCACAGTTTGAAAAAGAGGCATGCGGGTAGCATTGTATGTCATGGGGGGTTGTTTGCATGCTTTTGCTCCTCCCTGGTCAGAAGTGGTTATTATGGATGGGAATTGGATAGGACTGAATTACATAGAAAATGGGGGGGGGGGGGGTGTTGAATGCAGGAGGTTTCAATTAAAATGAATATTATGACACAAGGTGTACCCTATTGCTCATTGTCTGTGGTGTTCTTGTTAATGTTGTTACCCTAGCAATGTGACGCCATAATGTTTTGTACGGGGGAGTTTATTGACAGGGTGGTGTAAGTTTTTTTAGGGTTTAAAGTTCAAATATTCATCCTTTTTTTCATTTCCTGAACCATTTAATCCTAATAAAGGTCAGGGTGAGGCTGGCACCCATCTCAGCCAGCTCTGGGCAAGGGCGGAGTACACCCTGGACAGCTTGTCAGACCACTGCACTGCAGAAAGATGGCTATACAGCCGACTCTTGACAAAAGTCATCAATGGTTATTTTACATGAACCTCTCACCACATACAGTGAGGGACATGGCAGGCCTTTGATAACCCAATTAACTGGACTTGGACAAGCAAGTTGAGATGGGGCTTAAACCCCTGTACCTGTGATCAGTAATCCATCACCCTAAGACCAGGCCACCACTGCCTATAGTTCAAATATCTACAGTATTATTATTATTATTATTATTATTATTATTATTATTATTATTATTATCAGTATTAACCGCTTACTGCCAATAGGGTCATGATGAGGCTGAAGCTTATCTCAGCTGACACTAGGTGAATGCTTGGCACACAGTGAACAGGTCGCCAGACCATTGCAGGGTAAACACACACACACACACACACACACACATCCATTCAAACTCACATCCACGCCTAAGGGTAATTTGGAGCAGCTAGTTTTTTTGGATTGTGGGAGGAAACCAAAGTACCCGGAGGAAACCCATGTAAGTCTGGAAGAACATACAAACTCCACACAGAAACATTTGAGCCTGGGACTTGAGCCCAGGACCTGCTTGCTGTGAAAAAAGATGTGCCAACCACTATGCCACTGTGCCGCCATAACCCGTTAAATCTTGACAAAATTTTCTGTTTAATATAAAGTTTTGAAAACACAGAAGAAAATGCCTAACATATTTTGTTCATTTCACATGTAACCAAGGCTAATGAAAACACAGACAATGACAATGAATTTACCACATTCAAAACAAAAACTGTTGTGATGATGATGATGATGATGATGATGTTGATGATGATGATGATGATGATTTTCATTTCCTCTTCACCGGAAAGATAAATTGGAGGCTTACTTCTACTTAGTGAAGGAGACATATACTTACATCAGAAACAAGAATTAAGTTTTATTAAGGGTGAAGTGAGGAAAAAACTTCCATTTAAACTCATGAACCCACTTTTTAATTCTCAATTGTTTTCTCTTAATTTTTCTTGTCCTGCTCAAAAAGGCCTGTATTTGGTTTACTCGGATTACAGTAATAAAACTACAGCGTACAGGTCAACATTTAGATGTAATGGCCAATGGCTCACCTTTATATGCGCCTTCTGTTCGATCTTAAGTCATGTAAAAGAATTGTTTTATATATAGCATAAATATTGTTTATTTTTAGTCATTTTTCATTCATTTTCTCACGGATTTGCTAAACTCTTCTTCTTTCTTCTTCTTTTCCTTTCGGCTTTTCCCTTCAGGGGTCGCCACAGCGAATCATCTGCCTCCATCTCACCCTATCCTTTGCATCTTCTTCTCTTACACCAACGACCTTCATGTCCTCCTTCACCACATCCATGAATCGTCTCTTTGGTCTTCCTCTAGGCCTTTGTACACACTCCTGCACTTCCTCATTCCACCACCAAGTCTCCTCATCTACTTTCCTTCCAGATGACACACCAAGTACTCTCCTACCTGTCTCCCTGATCACATTAGCTGTAGTTGTCCAGTCATCTGGAAGCACTTCCTGACCACCCAAAGCCTGTTTCAACTCCTCCTTGAAGACAACCTGACACTCTTCCTTTTTCAGCTTCCACCACTTTGTCTTCTGTTCTGTCTTTGCCTTCTTCACCTTCCTCACCATCAGCATCATCCTGCACACCACCATCCTATGCTGTTTGCAACACTCTCACCCACTATGACTTTGCAGTCACTGACTTCCTTTAAATTACATCGCCTGCACAAGATGTAGTCTACCTGTGTGCTCCTACCTCCACTTTTATAAGTCACCCTATGCTCCTCTCTCTTCTGGAAGAAAGTATTCACCACAGCCATTTCCATCCTTTTTGCAAAATCTACCAACATCTGTCCTTCATGCTCCTGTCCTGGATACCAAACCTACCCATCACTTCCTCGTCCCCTCTGTTTCCTGCACCAACATGTCCATTGAAGTCTGCCCCGATGACCACTCTTTCACCTCTGGGGGTACTCTGCATCACTTCATCTAACTCCCTCCAGAATCTCTCCTTCTCTTCTCGCTCACATCCTGTCTGTGGGGCATAAGCACTAACAACATTGACCATCACACCTTCAATTTCTAACTTGAGACTCATCACTCTGTCTGACACTCTTTTCACTTCTAGAACATTCCTGGCAAACTCCTCCTTCAAGATGACTCCTACTCCATTTCTCTTCCCATCCACACCATGATAAAATAGCTTAAACCCTGCTCCTATGCTTCTAGCCTTGTTACCTTTCCACCTGGTCTCCTGAACACACAGTATGTCCACCTTCCTCCTCTGCATCATGTCAGCTAGCTCTCTACCTTTTCCTGTCATAGTTCCAACATTCAAAGTCCCTACTTTCAGTCCTAGACTCATGCCTTTCCTCTTCTCTCTCTGGCAACGGACACGCCTCCCGCCTCTCCTTCTTCGACCAACAGTAGTCCAATTTCCATTAGCACCCTGTTGGTTGACGGCACTGATGGCGGTCGTTGTTAACCCGGGCCTCGACCGATCCGGTATGTGATTCTTTCTTGTGATTCGCATAGTTTATTTGGCATTTGTTTTATGCCGGATACCCTTCCTGACGCAACCCTCTGCATTTATCCGGGCTTGGGACCGGCGTGAGGGAGCGACACTGGTTTGTGCCCCCCCCCTCACGGCTGCATTACTGATTTGCTAAACCACTCACTGCTATTATCCTGGATTTATACTGGGGCATGATGTTCACAATCTTCATGATTTGAGAGAATCACGATGAGCATTATAGTTGGGGGATCGAATTGTGATGAGTTTCGGGTTGGTGGTGGAATCTTAATGATCTTGAGGGAACATAAATCGTGGAGCTCCAAACTTTTTTTAATTGCAGAGATCACAGACATCGTGCCTCAATCTAAACACAGGGTTAGATTCATCGGGAGGCAGGTGCCTATCACACCGGACCATCACAGCGATAACACATACACAACCATTCACATTCACACTCACACCTAGGGGCAATTCAATTAAATTCTGTACAGGCCTAGCTTAATGTGCATTTCTCTGGAGTGTGGGATGAAGCCAAAGTACCCAGAGGAATCCGACGCAAGCACACAAAGCACACACAAACTCAACACAGAAAAGCCTGAGCCTAAGAATCAAACCCAAGACCTCCTTGCTAGAAGTGAGATATGCTGACAAGTACACCACTCATTTTTATTGATACCTGAGACAAAAATAATAACACTACATAAATCATGAGATTTTTGAACTGCTGTCCTGTAAACTGTGCAGTAGATGTAATAGTAATTCACATTCAATGCTGCAGATAAGATATTAAAACACACACACACACACACACACACACACACACACACACATGCACACTCACATACACACACACACACTTACACACACACACACACACACACACACACACACACACACACACATACACATGCACACTCACATACACACACACACACTTACACACACACACACACACACACACACACACACACGAAGTATATGTGACCTGTGTAGTCTTCTACCATACTTAGAGCTGCAACAAGCACAGTAAAGATGAAATCAAGTCATCCATTAGTCCTGCGTGAACCGTGTACACTGAGATCACATGTAGGTGGAAGGGTAGCAAGAAAGCACATGCTATGCAAGATTCTTCTGAGTAGCAGTAACATCAGACAGAATGTGAACATTTTCACCCAACATCTGTTCATTTTTCATTTTCTGAAGCGCTTAATTCTAATTATGGTCATTTAGAAGCTGGCGGCCATCTCAACCGACTCTGAGTGAGGGCAGAGAACACCGTGGACAGCTCAGCAGCCATCACAGAGCAGAAACATGCTTACAGTTATGCAGCTCCTCTTGACGAAAGACAGCGATGGTTCTTTTACATGCCTCACACCACAGACAGTGAGAAACATGGCCGGAATTTGATAACCTTGTTAGCTGCCATGGGGGTCGGCAAAGCAGTGACAACGGTTGACAGTGCGGCTTGAACCCTCAACTCTAGGATCAGTAATCCAGCACCTTACCACCGGGTCACCACTGCCTCCGATACCTGTAAATATTTAAATATAGTAATATACTCTGTGCCTTTTTCTCTTAGAGATGTGTGTTGGTGATCATGCTGTCAATGGTATAAATATATATATATATAGGATTTTCTGAGTAGATCCTTCCATAGGAGAGTGCTCAATACTTTTTGGTAGAGCAAATAACAAAAAAAATAAAAGGACAGGACAAAGACTTTCTATTGAAACTCCATTTATCACTACAGATCTGTTTCGAGGGGTGGTGAAACCATCCTCTCTCTTCAGGTGATTATAGAAGATTCTATAATCACCTGAAGAGAGAGGATGGTTTCACCACCCCTCGAAACAGATCTGTAGTGATAAATGGAGTTTCAATAGAAAGTCTTTGTCCTGTCCTTTTATTTTTAGTGTATGTATATATATATATATATATATATATATATATATATATATATATATATATATATATATATATATATATATATATTTGAATGAGGATGCAGAATCAATATGAGGGTTGAGTTAAGAAAGACAAACACTGCATCTGTGGTGCTCTTTCTTGGCATGAAACCAAACTGTTGTTCACAAATGCTGACCTCTGCCCTTAGTCTAGCTTCCACTATTCTTTCCCATAACTCATCAACTTTATCCCTCTGTAGTTGCCGCAACTCTGCACATCTCCCTTATTCTTAAAAATGGGCACCAGCCCACTTCTCCTCCACTCCTCCGGCATCTGCTCACTCTCTAGGACCTTGTTGAATGTTCTTGTCAGAAAATCTACTGCTACCTCTCCTAGACACTTCCATACCTCCACAGGTATGTCATCAGGACCAACTGCCTTTCCATTCTTCATCCTCTTCAATGCCCTTCTCACTTCACCCTTACTGATCTTTGCTACATCCTGCTCCTCAATGGTCACCTCTTCTACTCTTTTTTCTCTCTCATTTTCCTCATTCATCAGCTCTTCAAAGTACTCTTTCCATCTTCCCAGCACACTTCTGTCATCAGAAAATACATTCCCCTCGCTATCCTTTATCAATATAACTTGCTGCACGTCCTTCCCATCTCTATTTCTCTGCTGTGCCAACCTGTATAGATCATTTTCTCCCTCTTTACTGTCCAACCTATCATACATGTCATCATACGCCCTCTGTTTGGCCTTAGCCACTGCTACTATCACCTTACGCTGTGTCTCCCTGTACTCCTGTTTACTCTCTTCGGTCCTCTCTATGTCCCACTTTTTCTTAGCTAACCTCTTCCTTTGTACACACTCCTGCACTTCCTCATTCCACCACCAAGTCTCCTTATCTACTTTCCTTCCAGAGGACACACCAAGTACAATGCTGTGGTTGTCCAGTCATTTGGAAGCACTTCCTGGCCACCCAAAGCCTGTTTCAACTCCTCTTTGAAGACAACACGACACTCTTCCTTTTTCAACTTCCACCATTTTGTCTTCTGCTCTGCCTTTGCCTTCTTCACCTTCCTCACCATCAGCGTCATCCTGCATACCACCATCCTATGCTGTTTGGCAACACTCTCACCAGCTACTACTTTGCAGTCACTGACTTCCTTCAAATTACATCGCCTACACAAGATGTAGTCTACCTGTGTGCTCCTACCTCCGCTTTTATAAGTCACCCTATGCTCCTGTTTCTTCTGGAAGAAAGTATTCACCACAGCCATTTCCATCCTTTTTGCAAAATCTATCAACATCTGTCCTTCTGCGTACCTGTCCTGGATACCAAACCTGCCCATCACTTCCTCGTCCCCTCTGTTGCCTGCACCAACATGTCCATTGAAGTCTGCACCAATGACCACTCTTTCACCTCTGGGGGTACTCTGCATCACTTCATCTAAGTCACTCCAGAATCTCTCCTTCTCTTCTAGCTCACATCCTGCCTGTGGGGCATAAGCACTAACAACATTGAGCATTACACCTTCAATTTCTAACTTGAGACTCATCACTCTGTCTGACACTCTTTTCACTTTTAGAACATTCCTGACAAACCCCTCCTTCAAGATGACTCCTACTTCATTTCTCTTCCCATCCACACCATGATAAAATAGCTTAAACCCTGCTCCTAAGCTTTTAGCTTTGCTACCTTTCCACCTGGTCTCCTGAACACACAGTATGTCCACCTTCCTCCTCTGCATCATGTCAGCCAGCTCTCTACCTTTTCTTTGCATAGTTCCAACATTCAAAGTCCCCACTCTCAGTCCTAGACTCATGCCTTTCCTCTTCTCTCTCTGCCTACGGACACGCCTCCCACCTCTCCTTCTTCGACATCTTCGACCAACAGTAGTCCAATTTCCATCAGCACCCTGTTGATTGACAGCACTGATGGCGGTCGTTGTTAACCCGGGCCTCGACCGATCCGGTATGGGGGTAATACTTCTGATTTGCATCATAAAAGTTTGGCATTGGTTTTACGTCGGATGCCCTTCCTGACACAACCCTCTGCATTTCTCCGGGCTTGGGACCGGCATGAGGGGGAGAGACACTGGTTTGTGCCCCCCCCCCCCACCTCATGGCTGCATTGTATTATGCTAAACACTACGCTACCATTATGCCATGCTAAGAATATATATGCAGTATTTTAAAATTATAGCGTTACTTTAACTGAATTCCTTTCAAGGGGCAGTGGTGGCCTGGTGGTAGGTGTTGGCTTACTGAGACGAAAATTGGGGGTTCAAGCCCCACTATCACCAAGTTGTTAAGGCTCTCCCCACAAGTGCAGCTAATTGGTTTATCCAAGGCCGGTCATGTCTCTCACTGCCTGTGGTCAGCAAGTTCTCCAGGGTGTAATCTCCCCTCAGCCAGACTTGGCTGAGATGAGTGCCAGACTCCCCAAGACCTTAATTAGGATTAAGTAGTTCAGAAAATCAATTACTCTTAATCTCATTGTAAATGTCCAATAGCACAGGGCTACTTACCTAGTTTATTCTATACTAATTTGATCAATAATAAAAATCAAAGCTGAGTCAAACTGTCATAGGTCACTTCATGTCATCTGAATCTCATCTTACTGAGAGAAAAAAAAATTTGATATTGTGAGGTGTGAGTTGACCGCAGCAGCTGTGCACATATGAGGGTCTGTCTGAGATGGGGTGTTAAATTGTTAAAGAGAAAAATATCATTAATGTCTCCATTTTTATTCAGGCAGCAAAATAAACAACATGTCTGCAGCTTAACTGTAGGTCAGGTCAGGTCAGGTATGAGGGCATGCGCCGGGACGGCACTTCGCTGCGTCCACTAGCCGCCTCCACTCGTTCGGCCGTCTCCTGGCGATCGACCAGGCCTGCGCAGGGCCCATTCCCCCCCGGCAGGGCAGCCTTCAGCTGCGACAACCACGTCGCACGCGGTCGTCCCAGCGATCGGCTCCAGCCCCTAGGATCCCGAACGGACAGGATCCGGTGTGCTGGGTCCGAAGGCGGGAAATGTGCCAAGTGCCCATAGTAGTGCAGCTGACGGTCACGGATCAAGCAGGTTACTCTTACCATCCTCGCATCCCCGAGCACGTTCTGGTTGGTAACAAAGTCCCACCAGCGGAATCCGAAGATGCGGCGAAGGGAAGTCGTAACAAAGGAGTCCAGTCGTCGTCCAAGCTCAACCGTGAGCGTCCATGTCTCACTTGAGTAGAGCAAGACAGGGAGCACAAGGGAGTGAAAGACTCGGACTTTCGTCCGCCTGCTCAGATACCTCGACTGCCACACGGTCCTGTCCAGTGAGTCCATCGCCCCATAGGCTTAACTGTAGAACTGGAGTTTATATTTTTTAAACTCACTTTAAACCTACCACTGTGCAGTAAGGGTAGGGGTAGGGATACTGGATACTCAATACTGATGATTCTCATTACTCTACATATTATTGTGCATGTCTAGGCCTCTCTCTGTATACACACACACACACACACACACACACACACTGGTCTGGTCTGGTACCTTCCAAGTCATAGGACGACTCTTGGCGACCTGCCATGAAGGATAGCCTTGATTATCATCTTCATGGAGTTTTTTTGGCAAGGATAGTGCAATGATTTGCCATTGCCTTCTGCACGATGCGAATCTACGGACAATTTAGAATGGCCAATTAACCTACTGTGCATGTTTTTGGACTGTGGTAGGAAACCGGAAATCCATGCAAGCACGAGGAGAACATGCAAACTCCACACAGAAACGCCCAGGCCGGGAAACAAATCTAGGCCTTCTTGCTGAGAGGCGGACGTGCTACGCACGCGCGCGCAAGCGCGCGCACACACACACACACACAAAAGCAGGTGTTTATTCTAAAGTGACAATGAGTTATGAGACAATGTTCATGATTCCCACTAGGGAGCAGTAAAGCACCATGTTGAATTCCTCTTTCTTCGGCATAAGGGTTTGAGAGTGGATGCAGAGCCCACATTCGTGACTGTGTGTGTGTGTGTGTGTGTGTGTGTGTGTGTTGGCACTGAAATTTATCGACCAATTGTTCAGGGGGACAGTCAGGGGGCAGTCTTTGCTCAGAGTTGACTGAGCCCATTGTGACCTTAGGAGAATTAAGTATTTCATTTAAAAAAGACATGAGGAACGAAAGAAAATGAATGAGCATTCTTACAGTTTTTAAAATTGTAACCGAGTTCGATGTTCCTGAAGGTCATCTGTGTGTAACGATAAGTAACCAAATATTACAGCATATCAAAACTCATGGAGATGAATTTGTATATTTATTTTATATGTCATAAAAAAGAACAAAGGGGCAGTGGTGGCCTGGTGGTAGGATGCTGGATCACTGATCCTAAGGTTGGGGGTTCAAGCCCCACTCTCCACAAGTTGTCAATGTCCCCCCAGTGCACTAACTGGGTTATCAAAGGCCGGCCATGTCTCTCACTGTCTATGGTGGGAAGTTCATGTAAAAGAACCATTGCTGACTTTTGAAAAGAGTTGCTGCATAGCCATCAACATGTTTCTGCCCTGCGATGGCCGTCAGTGTGTTTCTGCCCTGTGATGGCCTGGCGAGTTTTCCAGGGTGTACTCTGCCCCTAGAGGTGGCTCAGATGGACTCCAGCCTCCCCCATGACCCTAACTAGAATTAAGCAGTTCAGAACATGAATAAATTTATAGAAAAGAAAAGAAAAAAATATTTTAATTCGTTTATAATCTGTGTGATATTACTATCATAGTATTTACACTTGATAATGTTTATTGACTTGATATACGCATTCACACACCTTCACTCACTCACGCATTTGCCAAAACGTATAATCCTGAAAGGGTCGGTGGAGGCTGGAGCCTATGTCAGCCAACCCTGGGAAAAGGCAGGGGTCCACCCTGAACAGCTCACAAGACCACTGCATGGTCAACAAACACAACCATTCACACTCACATCCACATCTTGGAGCAAGTTGGACCAGCCTAATATGCATGTTTTTGGACTGTGGGAGGAAACTGGAAAACTTAATTCTTATGTAAAATAGAATGATAGATGATATATAAGATGATTTTTTTTTTTTTTTTTTTGCGATTGTACAAGACTTGTCTTTATTTTTATGTACTGCTGTGTCTTTTCTATTTTCAACCCTTTGTGGTTACTGCTTGGCTATGATAATGTATCCACATCTGCAAGACCTTCCTCTTTCCTTTTCTCAAGCTGTTTATCTGACCAATTGACTGGACCCATAGAAATAGTTACAAATACTGCATCAGTACACTAGCAGATGTGTATGCTTACTACAGAACTTGTGAGATAGCACACAGTATAAATCGAGACACAACGGTATATACTCGTATTACACTATAATGCATTTCTTGTACCTTTGATATCAAGATGATTTTTTTTTGGCCTGTTCCTATGTACAAACACCTTACTACAATCCCTGAAGTGTGTGCTGAGTATGTGCACAGTAACGTAAAAACCTGAAATGTACAGAATGCACTTCAGAGTGCAGTACTATGGATATCCATTCCAAGCAACTGCTAAACAATATGTGAGAATATTTGCTTTTTTTCCCACCCTGGACCCTGGAGGTGAGAGACATGCTGTTTCTCACTTGCTTTGTGTATAACTCAATGAGTAATACAGTTGCCCTTCCTGGGTACTACATTACAATAGGACCTGAATCAGCAGGAGCACTACGAACATTGTGAAATTCTCCTCACTGTCATTGGTTTACTGTGAGGAGTCATGGCTTTACAAGGTGTTAAGTATGTAATACTTGTGGATTGCTATGCCCTGGACTTGTGTGTGTAATGTCTAGCTGTGCTTTTTTCCCCCAATGGGAGTGGTTATAATAGCCCCAGACATACATGCAGTGTGTATATGTAGTTGCTACTGGTTTCCTGTGTACCCATTAGCAAATGAAGATGCACCTGACAGGCGGCAGTGGATGACTCATTGTGGCACGTCTGCCTTTTGCCACATCATGGACTTTCACTATCGGCTTACATTTGCTGATATTTTAGGCCTTGATCCTTAAAGCAGAGATTATTTATTTATTTATTTGTTTGTTTATTTTTACCAGGTCTCGACTATTTCAGATCTTAGTATTTATATCTCACCTCAAGTCTACCTTCCCGTAGTCATTTCAGTGCACATCAGTTGTGAACACTTTGAACATAAACACTTTACTTGAGGTTAGGTGTGTTGCATAACCACCATTTTGACATGCTGCAGAACTGTTTTTCTTCAAAACATCAGAGGCCCAATAGGTGGGAATTTCTATTGCTTAATCAACCACATTGCTCAAAAAAAAAAAAAAAAAAAAAGCTGCATGATCTCTGATGTTATTCTTCATTTAAAGCAACATTTTTCCGTTTATTTCTCAAACTCCTGAGCACTACATACTCTAACTTTAATCTGATCTACTAATCACCCTTAACATTAACACCACCTGACTGCTATGCAGCGGGGCATACTCATACACAGCAGTAATTGTAACAGTACACGACACGGTAATAAAGACAAAAAGTTCTTAATTTTTCTAGCATTTTGTAGATATTTTGATTGTTGTGTTGTTTTCAAGGTTCAGCAACTAACTTTGGTATTTCTGTTTTTCTGTAATCATGGTATATGAGCTAGCAGGCTAGTAGAAGAGAAGCCAACCATAAACCACAGTTGTTCATATCCAGTGGGTGTGGATAGAATAATGCTTTTTATTATTAATTCAAAATATGTTCGCGTTTCTGATTTGTGGAAGGTCATGCTTGATATTCCTCTACATGAATACATTGAAAATACACTTCCCAGTCAAAAAAGAAAAGTCACACACTCTAATATTTTCATGAAGATAATTTGTCCATGATCACAGCATGTCATCTCCATGGTATTTTTTTTGCTCCAGTTAGTCCGGTCGAGGCTCAGCAACATTAATGTGATAATAAAATAAAGCAGCTGATGAGCTGAATGTACTGAATGAGCAGATTATCACATCAGTGGACTTTTTCTTCCCTGGTGGCATGATTATAAAATGCGGACTCAAATCACGAAAGAGTGGTTCAGGGAGCGTGGGGAATCATTTTCACATATGTATTGGCACCCCAGAGTCCTGACCTCAACCTAACTGAACGTTTTACGAATGTGCTGAAGAAGACTTTCTGGAGTGGTTCATTTTTTCCACTCCTCAATTCAAGACGTATGGAACTGAACCCAACACTCGATGGAAATAAATGTTATGTTGTGTAAGTTTGTTAAAACAATGACATGGCAAGGCTGAAGGCAGAACAACAACATATTGTACAACATCATTTTTTTTTTTTTTGGTGCCCTGCAGAGTATTTTGAATAAATAATCAAACAATTATAGAATTCCAATTTGTA
This sequence comes from Plotosus lineatus, assembly GCA_024760905.1. Classification (NCBI taxonomy): domain Eukaryota; kingdom Metazoa; phylum Chordata; class Actinopteri; order Siluriformes; family Plotosidae; genus Plotosus; species Plotosus lineatus. The sequence continues at coordinate 60,116,176 of CM045731.1, read as the reverse complement.
TGGCAGGGATGGGGATGTTCAGATCCAGGAAATCTGTTGAACCTAAACAAAATTTCCTGTCATGTTCCTCCTCATTCAATACTGTCTCTATTATACTATTCAGAAGTCATGGAGTCAGTTTATAGAGTTTTATCTGGAAACGCTATATTTAAATAGGCATAAAAATAAATTTAATACAAAGCCATTCATGCTACTGTATATACAGTGCACAGTGGGGTGTAAATAAGACTAAAATACTAAAAATGGTCTGGGAGAGCTAATGGAACTTTATAATCTTTTAGTCTTGTATTGCATTTGTCATTTTAAAATAAAGATTTGGTGCAAAACTCTGCATATCTCCAGCTACTGATGCTCAACTTATTAGCTTCTCCTGTGACTGGGGAATATCATAGCTAAAAGTAAAACCTCAGCATAACACATATTTTTAAGCATTAGATCTGTTTGCCTGAACCAAGCCATTACTTTTTAGCCTCTTTCTTTTTTCTCTTTGTTTGTTTTTTTTTTTTTCCCCAAAGATTAAAAATTATTTGCACTTAAACTGTGTATATTTTAGCTGACAGGACTAGCTTTTGGGCCAACACAAAATACCATCAATACCCTACCTTCAAACATGCTACTGTATTTTCCATATTCTGCCTCAAATTTTTTTCTTTCTCCACCCACCTCTTGACCCTTGCTAGTTAAATGAATGTTGCTCAATCCAGCAATATATCAGTACAATAATCAGTGTCTATGTAACTAGGCTTAGTTGTTAGCATGCTTGACTTTTTAAACCCTAATTTCCTCCTAATTTGGTTATTTCACAATTCACACCCACCATTAAGTTCTCTCATCCAGGAAGGGCAAACACTGTCACATGCTTTCTCAGAAACATGTGAAATCGGCCATCTCTTGTTTTCAAACTGTTGCTCATGCTCATACCATAGGGACTTTGTTTGCACGATTGGCAAGTGTTGCCTAGGGGAAAGAGCATGACCTGTTTTGTTGTTTTGGTCTGCCACATATGTCTGTGTCAGGGTATCGCCCTTGTAACAGCAGCATATCTGTGTTGTATCCTTCAGTTGTGGTCAGATGTAACTACTTAATATTAGGTTTACAGTAATATGCATGAATATCAACTTTTTCATTTCTAAAGGTACCTAATAGTCAGCGGCCTTCGGTAACCCTAAGAATGCCTGATCCTATCTGTGGGCCTGGTTAGTACTTGGATGGAAGATTGCCAGGGAATCCCAGGTGCTGGAGAGTAAGGTACATCTGTTGGGTTCATCAGGCTGGAGCTTATCTGTTACCGTAGAGTGAAGCAACTAGAATTTCAATTGGATGAGTCACTAGCCCACCTTACCAGTGTAGTATTTTTACTGTCTGTCTTCCTTTCGGCTTTTTCCCTTTTACTCGCGAGTCGCCACAGCGAATCATCTGATTCGCGTGTTTGATTTGGCAGAGGTTTTTACATCGGTTGCCCTTCCTGTCACAACTCTTTTTAGAAAGGGACAGAAACACGCTGATGACTTTGCAGCCTACTCTTTATGAAAGTCAGCAATGGTTCTTTTACATGCCTCTCACCATAGACAGCGAGGGATATGGCCCGCCATTGTTAACCCAGTTAGCTGCACTGGAGGTGGGGGACAACCCCGTGGGGACTCGAACCCCCAACCTTAGGAATAGTGATCCCGCACCCTATCCACTAGACCACCACTACAGTGTAGTATTTTTACTGGTGCCTATTCATACTGCTGAGTGGACAGAGGCACACTTGTGGTGAAGACCTTGCAAAGGGGGTTTCACGTGCATTCGAATCCATGACAGCACCATAACCACTACACCACCTGGTGCTATGGAGGGTTGGGGAAAAAGGCCTGGCTACCTACCCTGTAAAAGTAACAATAGGGTCATCGACCCTCAGCCATGAGTATGATATTAGACAAGACAAGACAAATAGTCTCTTAGTTTAGAGTCACCGAGACAATGTTTGCTCACTTTGTGAAAGAGAACTGCCAAGAAAAATTTCCAAAGGTGTTTGATAAACATGAGCAAACACTATTTGTTTTCTTACATTTCTCTTATTTTATGCTTTTTTGAAAACAAAAGCTCAAACATAGAAATGAAAAGTCCCTGTGCCTGTGCAGATCAACATATAGCCATGTCTGTGCAATGTGCATATGAACACTCCCTAGCTAGGCTATACTGTCAACTTGTATGTTTCACATTGTTTGAATGGACCAGTATGTTGTTGCCTCACCACAATGTATATGTATATAAAGCGAAAGGTGTGAAGTAAATTAAAAAGTGCTGAACATCCCTTCCATATTTTGTTTGGTGCTTATATCCCAAGATCCCGTCTGACGGGAGCCTAAAATCAAGTGCGGGTAAACTTCTTTGCCAATGTGCAATCAATTCTTTTTCTGTTAATATTCAGAGCCAACAGACACACACACACACACACACACACACACACACACACACACAGCGCTGCCACCACCACCATCTCCACCAACAACAAAAAAAGTTCATTTCAAAAATCAGCAAAAGTCCCAAAAAATAAGCATAAGCCCATCGGACTTATGGTGCAAAGACTAACTCGTTCATGTGGGTCAGCGGCTTACCTCATATACTGTATAAGGGGATTTCAGGGCGGTGGTGGCCTGGTGGTAAAGATGCATGATCACTGATCCTAAGTTTGGGGGTTCAAACACCACTCTCAATAGGTTGTCACTGTCCCCCCAGTGCACTAACTGGGTTATCAAAGGCCGGCCATGTCTCTCATTGTCTATGGTGAGAGGTTCCTGTAAAAAAACCATTGCTGACTTTCAACAAGAGTAGCTGCATAGCCATCAACATGTTTCTGCCCTGCGATGGCCTGACAAGCTTTCCAGGGTGTACTCCGCCCTTGCCCAGAGCTGACTGGGAAGGGTGACAGCCTTCCCCATGACTCTAATTAGGATTAAATAATTACAGAAAATGAATGAATGACAGTATGAGGGAATTTCAATAAATAAATAAAACCTTATCTGAAAATAAGTTGATTGTAACTCTCGTTTTGGGGCACAACCGTATACTATGAAGCTTGATATCATTGTCCACCAAAACTCAAATCTCTGTCTTCATTTGATGTTTGAGAAGCTTCAAGTTGGTGTGCTGGTGATCCAGGACAATTCACCTATCCACACAGCACATGTGGCAGAACAAGCCAAGTTCCACTTTGGACTGGTGCCTCACATGACATTCTCACCTGCCCTGGCATTATATGGATTTTATATGTTCTCCAAACTGGAAACATATATAGAAGTCTGTGCTGCTGAGAAGGATCTTGACACTTAAGATTCAACCTTCTTCTACAATGAGATAGTCAAGCTTGAACATCAGTGAGCCAATTGCACTGATGTTAAAGAAGACCATGTTTGAAAATAATGCAAAGACATTCTTTCTCCCGTGTTGTTTTCTGTGTAAGCCCATAGGCATCTATAGGCAAATAACGTCATGTGAAATCAATTGAAAGCAGGATACTAGGCACGAGGCTAGTACTAGGCACTAGGCTCTGATGACACACCGCATTACGTGTGCAGATCATATGCACCCACATACTCGCATCCACTCAGAGTCACACATTCCCATTTTAGCCTCACAGCTCCTGACTGATTAACCCCCACTCTGACTAAGCATGCGATTTAATCATACTCTTATTTTGTTTCAGGGGAAGTGTTTGTTTCACAGACATTGGAAGGCACTTCACAAAAATGACTCATAGCACCTCAAATTGTTTCCGCGCAAATGAATTCCGATGAAAGTCTTAACCGTGCTCAATTGCAAAAGCAGCATGTCGTGCACTGCTGCTCATATTATATTGCTAATGCTTCGCTTTGACCTTTCACTAATATCGCTCTTAAGAATTGTCTTATTTATTCTTGTGCACGTGTAATGAGGCTTTTCAAAAAGGCATTGCTCTGCTTGCATGACTGGGCTTGCATGCTGTGATCCTACGCCACGTTGTACACTTTCTGTAGTAAAGTGGTAAAGTAAGCTTATCGGACAATAGTCATCATGAGTAATCTAAATATCTTGGAATGTGTTTTAGTTTGTTTTTCATCTGCATGGAAGAGTCCATTGATCCTTTTCCATTTCGGTTGGTTTAGATTCAAATTTAATGGAACAAGCCATCGATAACAGTGATGAGCATGGACAACCTTGTGATGCCTTGATTCCTTAAGATGAATCAGATTGGTACAACAGATAATGGGATTATTAACCTATTGCACAATTATATTCAATATATACTGTAGGTCTATATACACTGCATGTGTTAAAAGCATGTCATCGAATGAGCATCATACACCCCATTCACACTGGCCACTTTCCCACTATCACAGGCTAGGGTGACCGCCGGCCATTGCCGTTTCTATCGACACTTCAGAGGCTTGATCCCGCCTCCTCAAGGCTATTGTGGCTGGAAGTTTGGGTTTATTGAGGGTTTTGTACCAACAGTTACACATGGGCCAGACAAGGCCAACTGGAATGGTGATGTCAGTGTAATTATGTTTTTGCCAATTAAATATGCAAATGTAAACATTTAATTCCATAGTGTCTTTGTATTTCTGAATTTATAAGAAATGTCAAACAAAATACATGCTAAGCACTTAGGGCAGTGGTGGCAAAGTGGTTAGGGTGATGGGTTACTAAGCCAAAGCGCAATGTTACAATCCCCGTTGTCACCATTCTTGGGCCCTTGAGCAAGTCCCTTAATCCTCAATCGCTCAAGCTGTATAAAAAATGATCACTGTAATTAGCTCTGGATGAAAGCATCTGCCAAATGATGTAAATGTAGCTGGCTAAGGCGGGTAATCCCACTAGAGGTGTGATAAAAAGTGATTGATACAATTTTGACTTTTTCATGAATTTTGTAATTTACGTCAAGTAAAATTACGCCACATTTACAGCATAAATACGTATCTGGCACGAAAGTCACAAAAAAAGGTTGTGTGTCAATTTGCAGCTGATTTGCAAGTAATCTGCGATTGGTTTGGAGACATTTGGTGAAAAAATTCGAATAAAACTTATGACAAAATACATAGAATACAGCAATTGTCAACAACTTTCAAACTTTCTGCATGGAAGTCTTTCTTGTTTCTTTTCTTTGTACACAAAAAACGTATAATTTCCAAGCAAAATGACAAATTTGCAATCTTCTCACAACTTGTATGGACTGTTTGAGAAGAGTTTATAGACTGCTCCACATCAGAGTCGTGGGGCTGGTGGCGTAGTGGTTAGGGTGCTGGGCTTATGATCGGGAGGTTGTGTGTTTGAATCCCACTTAGAGTCCCACTGTGCTAGGACCCCTGGGCAAGGTCTTAACCACAAGTGTGCCCCTGTTCACCCAGTGGTATAAATGGGCACCAGTAAAATATACTGGGAAGGTAACCTGTGATGGAGCAGCATCCCATCCAGGAGGAGTTGAACTCCTGGTAGTTTCATGCTATGGAAACCGAGGATAAGCATCGGCCTGATGAGCCGCTATGGCTCGGGTGGAAAAAGCCCAAAGGAATTTACCTTTACCACATCAGTGTCTCATTTTGTGACATCTGTGATGCCGTGAATGTCGCAAAATAAATTTGTGAACATTTTGAGAATGAAAAGCAACAGTTGCAAATTGCTCATGATTGGTGTAAATAAAGACACATGTGGTGATAAAAATACTTTAAGTTTTATTTTCTTTAGTTAGATAATTACGGTTAGATTTTTAAAAAAATCCATTTTCCATCCACTGGCACCGCGGAATCAATGAGGCTGTATGGTCTTATATAGTGTAGGTAGTGTTTAGGCAATGGAGTATGAATGGGGAAACTTCTGAACTATATACATAATAGAAATGCAAACAGGTTTTTCCCTCAAGACATAAAGCCCCAGACAACAACCTGGCCTTGAGATGGCCGTGGCTAAGTGGCAAACATTAAAAACTGTTCATTTAACGCTATGTTGTACTGGTATTGTATGGTATTGTGAAGTTGCTGGCATGCCTGACACTTAAATAATCATAATGCTAATACAGTCGGCCCCTAACTTACAAAGACCCCTGTGTACAAAATCCCCGAGTTATGAAACACATTTTCCTGAGTTTCCGTCCCCGAGATACGAGTCAACCGCCTCTTACGAAAAGAAATTCAAAATTCAAACGCGCCAATCAAAATTTCACACTACGCGCGAGTTGCTCTCTCATTGGCTGTCTCTCAACATCCCACCCCGCTGGCCTCCCAGATAGAGACAGAAGGAAGCTTCACTCTTTAGTTTTAGTTTTTTAAGTTGTTTTAATTCAGTAAATGCTTAATAAATGTGCTCACCTGGAATTAAGATCTCTCAAGGAATCGAATTAAAGTTGAGTTTGTCAAGCAGGGAATGCGTATTGAATTCACGTCTTGTGAGCGTGGCCCGCAGCGCGCGCGCGAGAGAGAGAGAAAGAGCGATAGAGAGATAGAGAGAGAGAGAGAGAGAGAGAGAGAGATAGAGAGAAGAGAGAGAGGGGTGTGTGTGTGTGTGTGTGTGTGTGTGTGTGTGTGTGTGTGTGTGTGTGTGTGTTAATAAAAAAATGTTTAATAATGGTTTAATTAATAAATATGTTAATAAAATGGTTTAATATTTTAATAAAATGTTTAAATTGTTTAATAAATAATTTTATTGTACTTCGAACACATATTTCATACAAAATTGGTGTACTTTCATCATTTTTAGAGGGTTTATGGAGTTTATCCAGTCCAAAGACTGGAGCCTTGGAACGAATTAGGCATTTAGCATGTAAAATGCGACCCCTACTTATGAAATCCCCGCTATACGAAAATGACTCTGGAATGGGTTAATTTTGTAAATTGGGGCCGACTGTTCTACTTAATGGAGAAATACTAAAAAGGAGCAAAAAGAGAACTCTCTCAAAAGAAGTGTGATGCCACTTGCCTGGCGAATGTCTCAATTTTGGCTTTTCACAACAACATGGATTTATCACCTAATGAGTTGCCATTTATGGTCTCACATGTTTAACATGTATTGCAGAGCTTTGTGCTCCATAGAGTCCTGTAAATACAGTCTGGTTGGAATACACAGCAGCCTTTATGGAGGACTGGGTGGGAACGAAAACGCTGTTCTGTTGTTTATCTCTGTACATTAAGAGATTTTATATGTGAAAGGGGCTTTAGTAATGGGGATTACAGCAGCAGTTCAGTCTTGGGTACAGTATCAACATGAAATTATACACTGAAGAAAGGGTGAGACTTGGCCTGGTTGCAAACCTGTTTTGAAAAATGCAATATTTACAATATCATTATGAGACAGCAGCATCAGGTGAGTCACAAGTGAGAAAAGTTTCAAACAGAATATCATAATGAATCAAGTATTTCTGGGAAGCAGAGAAGAGTAGTAAAAGGTGCATCAAGATGACATTGCCCAAATTGTTGATTTTCCTGTTCATATGTCATAGTCATGGTGTCATGGTGGCGTAGAGCATGTCCACCTCAGACCAAAAGGATCCTGGGTATGAGTCCGGAGTCTATCTTTCATTTGCATTTGTATAATTTGTCTGACGTTCTTATCCAGACTGATTTAGAATTATCATTTTGTGCAACTGAGCAATTGAGCGTTAAATGCCTGTGAGCAGTGGTGGTACCTGGGATTGAATCCCCAACCTTCAGATCAGTAACCTGTTGCCCTAACCACTCAGCCAGCCCCGCCCACAGTCCAAAGACATGCGGATTAGGCAGTTCCAATTTTCTCCAAGGTGTTAAGTGTGGTGTGAAAGGTTGTGTGTTAGCACTACAATGGATGGGTGGGCTATTCAGTGTTGTCTGAGATAGGCACCCGCCCCCCGAAACTCTCGAAGAATTAAGCAGTTTGACAAAGAAATAAATGACTGGGTTTCCTCCTGGTCCATGAGTTTCCTCCCACAATACAAAGACATGCACATCAAGTCAACTGTTTACTCAAAATTATTAATAAATGTGACTGTGAGATTGAGACTGGTGTTCTTTGTTTATTCTTGGGATAAATTGGTGACCTGTTCAGGATGTACCCCACCTCTTGCTCACAGTCAACTGAGATTGCCTGCAGTTTCACTTGTGACCCAGACAGATAAATGATAGATAATGGAAAGACAGATAAGTGAAGAAAATGCAAGATTTTTGACCTTGAGTGATTTCTGGTCCCTGTCTAAGGGTTAGGACAAAATGCTTAATGCACAATAATGTATGTTTTAACCAACCACACAGACATCATTTTACATTTAAAATGTCCTGAAAGAGCAGACAGAAGATAGAAGTCACTCCCGTTGTCTTAAATGGTGTCACACATGCCTGTCTGTTGTCATGCGCACTCATTTGTTCAGGCGTCCTTGCTTGCTCATGCATAGGGTTTAAGTCTTGTGTTTTCTTTGATGGCGACAGCTTTAACTTCATTCCAGTCTCATGGGAACAGGAGAGACAGGAGCAGAAGGGGGAAGGGTGTCTTCATGAGAGAGAGAGAGAGAGAGAGAGAGAGAGAGAGAGAGAGAGAGAGAGAGACAGTCCTTTGGGATGCAGATTGTTGTTGGAGCCTGAGACTACTGGGGGAGGGGTAAATGTGTGTGTGTGTGTGTGTGTGTGTGTGTGTGTGTGTGTGTGTGTGTGTGTGTGTGTGTGTGTGTGTAAAAAACAAACGGGTGCTGACGCATGTCTGACCCATTGTGGTGCTGTGACGTGAAGATAGCCATGCAAATCATGGAAGCACTGAAGAGATGGCTGAAGTCCAACCTCCCTGCCAAGCAAAGTGTAGTCTGAATGGCCTCCATAAGACAAGTGGGGGGGAGGAGTGATGTTCTACCATACTTAAGATATAATACTATAAACCTTAGTATATGATTTTCTAAAACTGCAGCAATAACTGCAGGAAATGCCTTTAAAGATATAAATATCCCAAACATAAATTTGGATTTGAACCAATTGTTTGAGTTGCGTGAACCAATGAGTTAATTCTGTATGAAGCTTATATGAAGGACTGGTGTATAACACTGTCTAACTTCATGTGGCATTCAAGTGTACTGATTCGATACAGTGACTGTACTTTTAATACCATTTCCTGAATATACAGTAGTATGAGAAAAGCTCTTTTATAAATGTGGTTAAGTGTATTATGGGAAAGTTTTAAGCAGTGTCCCTAGAGGAGATACCTCATGTCACATTTTCATCACTTGTCTTCTTCCTGATGAAGAACAAAACACTTGCTGCTTGTTATTTCATTATTTTTACATATCAGTATGAATGACGATGATCCAATACAGTTGTTAGGCCTAATACATCTCAGGCTATGTTCCCTTTCTGACAGTTTTAGTCTCGGTGCATTCTGTATTTGCATAAAGTTCACTGATGGTGCAAAGCAGAGCAATGCGTGCTTTGTTTTAAGAACACAACAGCTTCAACAGTGTTCATGAGTAAATCATATCTGTTTGACAGTGATGATTAATGCAGTAGTTGCAGATAGTAATGCACCGTATATACATTGTGTTTACCTTAATGGCTGTGTTAAAAAGTTTCTTACTGTAGCCTCAAAACCAAATAATAACCAATATGGGGCGGCCATGGGCGAATGTTTAGAGAAACCGCTATGGGACCAACAGTTTGATCATTCGACTCCTAAACCAGCAGGAAAAATGTATGGTGACATGGGGAGTGGGCTACATGGTCCCTTCTTTCACATTCATGGCTGAAGTGTCCCTGAGCAAGGCACCTAACCCACAGCTACATCCCAATCGCCATGGCAACAAATGCAAACAGTACATAAAACGTATACAGTGGAGCAGCACGTAGTGATGCCACCTCACAGCATTATAATTGAAATAACCATTATGATTACAGGCAGCACGGTGGCATAGTGATTAGCACGTCTGCCTCACAGCTGGAAAGTACTGGATTCAAGCCTTGTATTTGGAGCAGGAGTTTCTGTGTGAAGTTTGTATGCTCTCACTCTACTTGCCTGGGCTCCCTCCAGGTACTCAACTTACCTCCTACAATCTGGCTATTCCACATCAACCCTAGTTGTGAAAACGTATATGGTTGTGTGTGTGTGTGTGTGTTGCTCTGGTGAGTTGTTCAAGGTATACCCAGTCTTCACCCAACCCAGATAGGGTCCCTGTGACCCTAATAGTATGTGGTTTTGTAAATAATGATGGTCATGTTTACAGTATTATAGCACAAATGTGTTGGTTTCTACTACATATCTACTATAAACTGCTACAGGCCAAACTACTACAAGGTCTGTAGTGAGTCAGCAGTTGATGAGGTGCTCGTCATTCATTAATTTTCTGAATTGCTTAATTCTCATTATGGTTACGAGGAGGCTGGCACTCATCTCAGCCAACTCTGGGCGATGGCAGAGTACAGTACACCCTTGGACAGCTTGTCAGGTCATCACAGGGCAGAAACACATTGACAGCCATGCAGCTCCTCTTGATGAAAGTCAGTAATGGTTCTTTTGTATCACTCACCACTTATAACCTCTTATAACCCAGTTAGCTGCACTAGATGGACAGCAGTGACAATTGTTGACAGTGGGGCTTGAACCCCCAACCTTGGGGTTGGTAATACAGCACCTTACCACCACCTTACCTTGCTTCATCTGTAGCTCCGAACTTACCTTGAAAGCCATGGGTTACATTCCCATTTAAATTATGTGGCTTCTACATATCGTATTCAACGTAATAAGCGCCCTGCTCCAATGTTTTTTATTTTACGTCTAATAACCACCCATGTGTACTGGGAGCAAAATTGTAGATCAAACTTACCAATTTTATTCAATCAGTCTCTGTAACCATAAAATGAGGCATTCACTGCCTGCAAAAGTGAGTTTACACGGTATTACAAGACCCCCTGCCGTTGGGGAATGTCTACAATGTTCATCAGTATATATCATCATATCAGTTCATCATATATTTGATCGTTCCGCCATGCATTAAAAAAAAGGAAAATATTTTGCTGTTCTCTTTGTAAATGTCCAACAACCGATGAACCAATAGAAACTTCTACTGCAAAACTATGGGATGCTCTGAATGAATGGAGCGATGAGCCAGATATGGACCTATCAGAAAGTGATGAGTATTTTTCACCCAATTCTCCTGCTCACTAACTTCATACATTTAAGCATGTTCCTGGCCATGTTTGTTTATATTCGTGTTGATTGTTTCAATGTGCCATGTGCTAAAGTTGACATTCGTATTGATTGGCTCGATTTTACTTCCAGGAAAATGTTTAAAGGAACAGCACTGGGAGGGAAAAGTAAGGGGACTTTTTTTTTAATTTATGCTGTTTTCTGTTTATTTTCAGCTTTCATGTAAGTAGTTTGGTTGATACTATAAAATGAATAAAACAAATACCACTAAAACTATTTTATCATTCTGTTATTATTCATGTTTTCCACCTCGATGGTGATAAGCACTTACCGTTCCACTCCGCTGGTAACATTTTAATAAGCGCCCACCCACTTCAATTTTTTAAGCGTCCTTGGTGCTTATTACGTTGAATACGGTATTTGACCATTTGGGTGTGTTGGAATCCCAACAGTCCTCAAGGTTCTCCTCCTCCATACTCCTGTCTCATTTTCAAATGCACAACTGATCTCTTCTGGTTTTTCAAATTCTTTTTAGGACATAAAGGGTAAATTTTTTATTAATATTATAATTTGCCATGCGTAACTTAAGTGCTGTGATATTTAACTGTGCTGGAGTTAATCCATGTTTGAGCTCGAACAGGGAGATTGCTCTACTGACAGATAGATACCTATGGTAGCTGACAAATGTTAAACCCCTACCACAGACAACATTTATATAAGAGTTTCATGACAACCTTAGCCATTGTGCGATGTAAAATGGTATTGTAGACTCTTCTTGTAGAGTTTTGTTTATGTTCACAGTTGACTCCTTTGGTGGGTAATTCTTGATGTCTGGTCCATTTTCTAGGTTTGTTGTGTAATGCCCTACATCTGAAACACTTAAAACAGTATAGCTTTCTTATAACAGTATTGGGCTTGCAGGGCCAGCAAAGGCTTCTCTGTAGGCCTCAACATTACCAGCACTTATTTTAGTATTTGTTTGATTAAATTGTGTTAATTTATTCCTAGCAGTCTCTTCATTTTATAGCGCATCTCTTTGCTGCACTGCATTCACATATAAGTGGATATTAGATTTTTTTTTTGTCCAATAAGGTTTCAGTTTCTATGTACTGCCATGTCAGTGTAATCTCCGCAGTACCTTCAGAATCAGCAGTGCTGGCCGATGTCACTTAAGTTATATTAGTAATAGTGCTGTTTCTTTAAGCCATCAGATTTCAGATTAGCTTCACAGGGCCAGCTAGCGGGCTTACAATAGCATAATCATGTTCCGTTCTCTGATTGGTTGGTCAGAGAAAACTAGGTGAATAGTGTGTGGTGATCTGCAAACGATACATTTACTTAGAAATTTTTTGGCCCATAATTGAATTGGTATCTAACACTTTTAAAAATCCATTTTCAAAGCGGCCTTATTCAGAAAAGCTAGACATCCTGAAAGAGGAGAGGTCGAGGAAGTGGTTTACCTTTTTTTACATTTGGCTAAGTGTCAATTTACTATCAACTTCCACAGGAAAATGCTGATATAAGTTACATAATGCTCAGAGTTACTAGCAGAAAGGTGTGAAATGCCCCCCCCCCTCTCTCTCTCTCTCTGCAATGCCACACCTTGATATATTGTGCTTTTGTATATTATTGATGGTTTGTATAATTGCGACGGGATAGTATGAGATGAGATTTCTGGATCTGGATGTGGTGAAGGAAGACATGAAGGTCGTTGGAATCAGAAAAGAAGATGCGGAGGACAGGGTGAGGTGGAGGCGGATGATTTGCTGTGGCGACCCCTGAAGGGAGCAGTCGAAAGTAAAAGAAGAAGAAGAAGTATGAGATGAGATTTCCTTTCGGCTTTTTCCCTTTATCAGGGGTCGCCACAGCGAATAATTCACACGTTTTGATTTGGCATAGTTTTTTTTTTTTACGTCGGATGCCCTTCCTGACACAATTCTTTACAAGACGTTATAGGATAAGAGGTGAATTAAATCTGTTAAGTCCCACTGAAGGTCCTAGTACCAAATGCACAGCCTGCCACTGTCTTACAACAGCCCCATGATTGCCTACAGCAAACCCACAAGACTTCACCCACAGGCATATAAATACCCCTATATTGCATTTTATGATAATGTTGGGCTGAGTGTACTCACCCAATGTAATAGTGGCTGTTTGTCAAGTAGATATTACAAGAATATCAATGAGGATTTTCTGACTTGTAACAGTCACTTTTGTATAAACAATATGCATTTTGAGTTACAGAGTTGATTAAAATGTAGGTATATAATTTACAGAGCAAAGGAATGAAAATGAATGATTGGAGAAAGGTTTTGTGAAAACATAGAAGAGAATAAACACTAAGCACATCAGCATGCCCGTCCTGACAGCGGTTACATTTTAAGCATGTTTAATTAGATGAATTTGGATGCACTGTCCTTAATAAAAACTTGTGCTGGCAATAAATCAAGGAAGCTATAATACAGTGGAACAGTTGTCAGTGTCAATTCTACATGACAATATTTGATTGCAGCTTGGCAGATGATTTCCTTACCAAATATTGAATGTGTAGGAACTACCTCACTGCCTTTCACTGCTCAGAGTGCATTTGTGTACACCATTGCATTTAAAACACATTAAACCCCCCAATAAAAAGAAAAGAAAAACGTAAAGGGTTCAGAAAATAAAGACCTTTTTCCTCTCAAATGTAATGCACACGTCCCATTCCACTCTGGTCTACTTTTCTATGGTTTTTGTTACAATGTGTCCTCATACCTGGGAGAGCTGTAAGCTAAGCTGTTCTCAATAGCAGATTGACAAGGTGCACGACTAACAGCCTGGAGATCACTGGTCAAGGAGGGAGGCCTCACTTTCCTATCACTCGCAGCAATCACCAGCCAATCTATGAGCTCATTCATACAAGGCAGCAGATAACACTTTATCTCTACGTGTGTTCCAGAGTGTCTTACCAGATGCCCGAGCCACCTCAGATGGCTCTTCTCAATGTGGAGGAGCAGCGGTTCTCTCTCACCCTATCTATAAGGGAGAGACCCACCACCTGGCAAAGGAAGCTCATTTCAGCTGCTTGTATCCGTGATCTTGTTCTTTTGGTCACTACCCAAAGCTCGTGACCAGAGGTGAGGGTTGGAACATAGATCAACAGGTAAATTGAGAACTTTGCCTTGCAGCTCAGCTCCCTCTTCATCACAACAGACCGGTACAGGCTCCACTTTACAGCAGAGGCTGCAGTGATCTGCCTGTTGATCTCCCGTTCCATCCATCCTTGACTCGTGAACGAGACTCCAAAGTACTCAAACTTGTCCACTTGGAGCAGGACCTCATTGCAGACCCGGAGGGTACATTCCACCCTTTTCCGGCTGAAAACCATGGTCTCAGACTTGGAGGTGTTGATTCTCATCCCAGCCGCTTTGCAATCAATAGCGAATCACTCCACTTGAGACCCGGAGGTTCAATATTGATGAAGTCAAAAGGACAACATCATCCGCAAAAAGCAGAGACAAGATCTGATGGCCGCCAAACCAAAACCCCTTGGCTGTGCCTAGAAATTCTGTCCATAAACATTATGAGCAGAATTGGTAAGAAAGAACAACCTTGACGGACTCCAACTGTCACTGGAAGAGAATTCAACGTTATTATCATCATTATCATCATCTTCCGCTTAATCCAGAATCGGGTCGCGGGGGGGCAGCAACCTAAGCAAAGAGGTCCAGACATCCCTCTCTCACGCCACTTCCTCCAGCTCTTACGAGGGGACACCGAGGCATTCTCAGACAAGCCGAGAGACATTGTCCCTCCAGCGTGTTTTAGGTCGACCCCAGGGTCTCTTCCCGGTTGGACATGCCCGAAACACCACACCAGGGAGGCGTTCGGGAGGCATTCTGACTAGATGCCCGGATGGGAGAGCTTCTCAGCTTATCTGTAAGGGAGAGCCTCGCCACCTGATGAAGGAAGCTCATTTCAGCCGCTTGTACCCCCTATCTTGTTCTTTCAATCACTACCTAAAGCTCGCGACCGTAGGTGAGGGTTGGAACATAGATCAACTGGTAAATTGAGAGCTTCGCCTTGTGGGTCAGCTCCTTCTTCACCACAACGGACCGGTGGTGCTGATACTTTCCTATCACACATCACACCGGATGCTTTTCTCCAACCATACCAATCAGCCTGCACATGCTTCTTCACCTCTTTTCCACACTCTCCATTGCTCTAGGTTGTACTTAAGTACTTAAAAATTCTACACTTTCTTTATCTCTGCTCCCTGTAACCCCACAGTTCCTCTTGAGTCCTTGTTGTTCACACACATGTATTCTGTCTTACTGAGGTTAATCTTCATTCTTCTCCTGTCCAGGGCATACCTCCACCTCTCTAGATTTTCCTGCACTTGTTCTCTGCTCTCACTACAGAACACAATTTCATCTGGAAACATCATAGTCCATGGGGAATCTTGTCTAACTTCGTCTGTCAGCCTGTCCATCACCATAGCAAACAAGAAGTGTCTCAGAGCTGACCCTTGATGCAGTCCCACCTCCACCTTGAACTCTTGTGTCACACCAACAGAACACCTCACCACTGTCTTACATCTCTCATACATGTCCTGCACCACTCTAACATACTTCTCTGCCACTCCAGACTTCCTCATGCAATACCACAGTTCCACAAAGGCACAATGCAGCTCCCTCTGGTCTTCTCTGTACTTCTCTATTAACATCCTCAAGGCAAACACTGCATCTGTGGTGCTCTTTCTTAGCATGAAACCAAACTGTTGTTCACAAATGCTGACATCTGCGCTTAGTCTAGCTTCCAGTATTCTTTCCCATTACTTAATCATATGGCACATCAACTTTATCCCTCTGTAGTTGCCACAACTCTGCACGTTTCCCTTGTTCTTAAAAATGGGCACCATCACACTTCTCCATTCCTCCGCCATCCTCTCACTCTCTAAGACCTTGTTGAATGTTCTTGTCAGGAAATCTACTGCTACCTCTCCGAGACACTTCCATACCTCCAACGGTATGTCATCAGGACCAAGTGCCTTTCCATTGTTCATCCTCTTCAATGTCCTCCTTACTTCACCCTTACGAACCTTTGCTACTTCCTGGTCCTCAAGAGTCACCTCTTCTACTCTTTTTTTCTCTCTCATTTTCCTCATTCATCAGCTCTTCAAAGTACTTGTTCCATCTTCTCAGAACACTTCTGCCATCAGTCAATACATTTCCCTCTCTGTCCTTAATCACTGTAACTTGTTGCTGTACCAACCTGTATAAATCATTTTCTCCCTCTTTACTTTCCAACGAGCATACAAGTCATCATACGCCCTCTGTTTGGCCTTTGACACCACTTCCTTTGCCTTATGCTGTGTCTCCCTGTACTCCTGTTCATTCTCTCCAGTCCTCTATATGTCTCACTTCTTCTTAGCTAACCTCTTCCTTTGTACACACTCCTGCACTTCCTCATTCCACCACCAAGTCTCCTTATCTACTCTCCTTCCAGGTGACACACCAAGTATTCTCCTACCTGTCTCTCTGATCACATTGGCTGTAGTTGTCCAGTCATCTGGAAGCACTTCCTGACCACCCAAAGCCTCCTTGAAGACAACTCGACACTTCCATTTTCAGCTTCCATCTCTTTGTCTTCTGCTCTGCCTTTGCCTTTTTCACCTTCCTCATCATCAGTATCATGCTGCACACCACCATCCTATGCTGTTTGGCAACACTCGCACCAACATCGCTTGCACAAGATGTAGTCTACTTGTGTGCTCCTACCTCCGCTTTTATAAGTCACCCTATGCTCCTGTCTCTTTTGGAAGAAAGTATTCACCACAGCCATTTCCATTCTTTTTGCAAAATTTACCAACATCTGTCCTTCTGCGTTCCTGTCCTGGATACCAAACCTGCCCATCACGTTCTCGTCCCCTCTGTTGCCTGCACCAAAATGTCCATTAAAATCTGCACCAATGACCACTCTTTCACCTCTTGGGGTACTCTGCATCACTTCATCTAACTGACTCCAGAAGCTCTCCTTCTCGTCGAGCTCACATCCTGCCTGTGGGGCATAAGCACTAACAACATTGAACATCAGGCCTTCAATTTCTAACTTGAGACTCATCAGTCTGTCTGACACTCTTTTCACTTCTAGAACATTCCTGACAAACCCCTCCTTCAAGATGACTCCTACTCCATTTCTCTTCCCATCCACACCATGAAAAAACAGCTTAAACCCTGCGTCTAAGCTTCTAGCCTTGCCACCTTTCCACCTGGTCTCCTGAACACACAGTATGTCCACCTTCCTCCTCTGCATTATGTCAGCCAGCTCTCTACCTTTTCCTGCCACAGTTTCAACATTCAAAGTCCCTGCTTTCAGTCCTAGACTCATGCCTTTGCTCTTCTCTCTCTGCCTACAGACACGTCTCCCGCCTCTCCTTCTTTGACGTCTTCTACCAAAAGTAGTCCAATTTCCACCAGCACCCTGTTGGTTAACAGCACTGATGGCGGTCGTTGTTAACCCGGGCCTCGACCGATCCGGTATGAAATTCTTTCTTGTGATTCGCATATTTTATTTGACATTTGTTTTATGCCGGATGCCCTTCCTGACGCAGCAACCTCTGCATTTATCCGGGCTTGGAACCGGCGTGAGGGAGAGACACTGGCTTGTGCCCCCCCCCACGGCTGCATTACCTATATATATATATATATATAAAGCATTTGGCCTGAAATATTAAAAATTGTCTAAATGCATTGAGTACGGCGCAACATTATCGTCACCGATGTATCCTCATTCATACAAAGTTGGAGGTTACACTGCTGCACCTGTATGAAAAGGGCATGAAAATACAAGTGCTAGTGATGTAATTCCTGCGTTATATTAATACTAGTCTGTGCATGTATAGAGACAGAAACAGAGAGAGAGAGAGAGAGAGAGAGAGAGAGAGAGAGAGAGAGAGAGAGAGAGCGAGACGAGAGGTGTGACTTTGTAGCAGTCACAGAACAAGTCTTGTCTGCTGCTTGGGATTATCTTCGGTCAACACCCATGTGGGTTCATTTATTATTATTATTATTATTATTATTTAATTATAGGTTATGGGTCGCTGTGGATTATAACACTAAACACACCTTTACATTCACCTAAATAAGACAATCAAGCAAAGCTGTTTTTATTTCATTGTTTGCCAGAGTTAAATGAAATCATAAATATTTATTTTGCAGTAGGATTATGATTAATTGCTCCTCTGCTCTCAGACATGGATTAATGCTATATGTACACAAGCCACAGACTGTTATAGCACTGATCAAAACTCTTAAACCTCCACCCTGACCGGCACCATGCAATTACATGGCCCAGAGCAATTTAGCAGGCATACTATTGAGAGGATAGACTGTCTACTCAGCATTCAATGTGTACTGGTTATACAGGCTTACAGATATTATTGTTTTTATTACTTCTGTGTTCTCACATTCAATATTGTATTGTATTATTTGAAATAATTAGGACCCTCCTAAAAATCAAACGAGGCATGAAAGAGTTAATTGTAAAACCCACAAGCAAGTATTTACAGCTCCTGGGACTCCCTGTCATTTCCAGATCATCCTTGCTTATAGATTACGTCTGTTCTGTTTGAGACATAACAACGTTACTGTCCCACAGGCAAGACAGCTGAGCTTGATCAGTGTGTGTGTGTGTGTGTGTGTGTGTGTGTGTGTGTGTGTGTGTGTGTGTGTGTACGTGCGCGCGCGTGTGTGTGTGTGTGTGTGTGTGTGTGTGTGTGTGTGTGTGTGTGTGTGTGTGTGTGTGTGAGTAAGCAGACTTAAGTCACTGGCTTTGGGAACATGGCCTCCGAGATAAAGGGTTTGTTTTTGACATTTACAATAGGTATATCGGAAAAGTGATGACATACAGATATCTTAAGATTTTTTCCAAGGACAGACAGTACTATACAAGTCTGAAGCACCAAACTGAATTTTTATATATTATTGAGTCAGTCCAAAACATTTTAGGCTCCAGCTTTAATGAACAGATTAAATAAGGGCGAAGCCACAATTTTATCATCTTGGGATCCACCTCCCTTATATAAGGACACTATATTTCTCCTAAGGTTTCAAAACAAAAAGATTCTGGGTTTGAGTTCGGGCTCAATGGGGGTGTTTCTGTGTGGAGTTTTTGTGTATTTTTCCTCCTGTGCTAGCATGGGTATCCTCCAGGTACAGTACTCTGGCTTCCCCCCACAGTCCAACGACATGCATGTGAGGTTTACTGGTTCTTTCAAATTGCCTCTATGTCTGAGTGTAAGTTTGAACAGTTGTGTGCATGTTAACCCTGCAATAGTCTGATGGGCTGTTTAGTATGTACCTCTCCGAGTTCCAGCTGAGATGACCCTCATGACCCTAAGAGGATTAAGTGGTTCAGGAGCTGAGAGAGTATGTGAGAATATTTTATGACTAATATATTATTGAGTCAGTTCAAATTACCACAATTTTATCCTCTTGAGACACCATCATCTGTACATTATAATTTCTTCCAAATCGCCAAATGGCATAGTGATTGGCATGTCCATCTTACAGCAAGATGATCCTCAGTTCAAGTCCTGGGCTCAGCAGGGGGTATTTGTGTGGAGCTCACAGGTTCTCCCCCTGCTTACATGGGTTTTCTTTAGGTATTGCTTCCAAACACAGTTCACAGATATGGACATTAGTCCTACTGGCTGTTCCAAATTATCTATGAACATGGATGGTTGGATGTGTGGTGGCCCTGCAATGGTCTAGCAAGCTGTTCAGGGTGCACCCTGTTTTTTCCCACAGTTGGCTGAAATGGCCTCTAGAAACCCCATGAGCTTAGAAGGATTAAGCGGTTACACAAATCAATGTATGAATAATTCAATTTCTCCTATTTGGTCAGAATCAGAACCAGAATCATTATACTTTATTGATCCCTGAGGAAATTGTGTGCACACAGTTGCTCCATACAGAGTAAGAATGAGATAAAGATAAAGTCTCAATGAATCCATTCGTTTATTCATTTTTTTTTAACCGCTTAATCCTAATTAGGGTCACTGACCTTGGGCAAGGGCGGGGTACATCCTGGACAGCTCACCAGGCCATCAGAGGGCAAACACTCACACAACCATTCACATTCACACTCACACCTAGCAGTGATTTGGAATAGTCAATTAACCTACTGTGCATGTTTTTGGACTGTAGGAGGAAACCGGAGTACCCAAGGGAAACCCATGCAAGCATGGGGAGAACATATATATATATATGCAAACAGGTCCGGGGTGAAGGTCCAGACAAAGTGCGATTCAAAACAGACCCCTAAGACATGAGAAAACAACACAGGAATCAGTCTCCCTTGCCCGGACGCGGGTCACCGGGGTTCCCTCCTGGAGCCAGGCCCAGGGGAGGGGCTCGAAGGCGAGCGCCTGGGGGGCGGGCCTACGCCCATGGGGCCTGGCCGGGCCCAGCCCGAAGAGGAGTCATGGGTCCGCCCTCCCATGGACCCACCACCCGTGGGAGGAGTTTTAGGGGTCGGGTGCAGTGTGAGTTGGGTGGCAGCCGAAGGCATGGGTTCTGTCGGACTGATCCTCGGCTGCTTACTCTGACCTTCGGGACATGGAATGTCACCTCTCTGGCGGGAAAGGAGCCTGATTTGGTGCGTGAGGTGGAGAGATACCGACTAGATATAGTCGGGCTCACCTCAACGCATAGCTTGGGCTCTGGAACCATCCATCTCGAAAGAGGCTGGACCTTCTTCTATTCTGGAGTTGCTCGTGGGGAGGCGGCGAGCCGGTGTGTGGGTATTCTTGTTGCCCCCGTCTCGGTGCCCAAATGTTGGGGTTCTCCCGGTTGACGAAAGGGTAGCTTCCCTCCGTCTTCGGG
Source organism: Plotosus lineatus (assembly GCA_024760905.1). Taxonomy (NCBI): domain Eukaryota; kingdom Metazoa; phylum Chordata; class Actinopteri; order Siluriformes; family Plotosidae; genus Plotosus; species Plotosus lineatus. Next base: position 60,095,201 of record CM045731.1, on the reverse strand, counting down.
TGGGGGCGGGTCCTGACTGTTATTTGTGCTTATGCACCAAATGACAGTTCAGAGTACCCACCCTTTTGGAGTCTTTGGGGGTGTTGGAGAACGCTCCCTCGGGAGACTCGCTCGTTGTCTTGGGAGACTTCAACGCCCATGTGGGCAACGATAGTGTGACCTGGAAGGGTGTGATCGGCAGGTACGGCCTCTCCAGTCTGAATCCGAATGGTGTGTCGTTGTTGGACTTCTGTGCTCGTCATAGTTTGTCTATCACGAACACCATGTTCGAACATAAGGGTGTCCATAAGTGCACTTGGGACCAGGACACCCTAGGTCGCAGTTCGATGATTGACTTTGTAGTCGTGTCATCGGACTTGCGACCATATGTTCTGGACACTCGGGTGAAGAGAGGAGCTGAGCTGTCTACCGGTCACTACCTGGTGGTGAGTTGGCTTCGTGGTGTGGGAGGTTGCCTTCCAGACCTGGCAGGCCCAAGCGTGTAATCAGGGTCTGCTGGGAACGCGTTTGGCGGAGCCCCTGTCCGAGAGGCCTTTAACTCCCACCTCCGGCAGAGCTACAACCACGTTCGGAGGAGGCGGGGACATGGAATCTGAATGGGCCAGGTTTCGTGCCTCCATTGCTGAGGCGGCAGCCCATAGCTGTGGCCGTAAGGTCGCCGGTGCTTGTCGTGGCGGTAATCCCGAACCGGTGGTGGACACCTGCGGTGAAGGGGGCCGTCCAGCTGAAGAAGGAGGCCTATCGGGTTTTATTAGCCTGTGGGACTCCTGAGGCAGCAAACGGTACCGGCAGGCCAAACGTGCTGCAGCCGAGGCTGTCGCAGATGCAAAATCTCGGGTGTGGGAGGAGTTCGGTGAGGGCCTGGAGAGTGATTATCGGTTGGCCTCAAAAGGTTCTGGGCCACCATCCGACGCCTCAGGAGGGGAAGCAGTTCTTCACAAACACTGTTTACGGTGGAGGTGGGGAGCTGCTTACCTTGACTGGGGATGTTGTTGAGAGGTGGAGGGAATACTTTGAGGACCTTTTTCAATCCCACCAACACGCCCTCCGTGGAAGAGGAAGACCCTGGGGTTCGGGTGAGGGTCCGCCCATCACTGGAGTGGAGGTCACTGAGGTTGTCAAAAAGCTCCTCGGTGGTCGAGCTCCGGGGTTGGGCGAGATCCGCCCGGAATACCTCAGGACTCTGGATGTTGTAGGACTGTCTTGGTTGACACGTCTCTGCAACATCGCGTGGTCATCGGGGCTGTACCTTTGGATTGGCAAACTGGGGTGGTGGTCCCAATTTTTAAGAAGGGGACCGGAGGGTGTGTTCCAATTATCGGGGAATTACACTCCTCAGCCTACCTGGTAAAGTCTATGCAGGGGTACTAGAGAGGAGGATCCGACCGATAGTCGAACCTTGGATTCAGGAGGAACAATGTGGTTTTCGTCCTGGCCGCAGCACTCTTGACCAACTCTATACGCTCCACAGGATTCTGGAGGGGGGCATGGGAGTTTGCCCAGTCTGCCTACATGTGCTTTGTGGATTTGGAGAAGGCTTTCGACCGTGTCCCTCGAAAGATCTTGTGGGGCGTGCTCCGAGAGTACGGCGTTCCGGATCCGTTGCTACGAGCTATTCGGTCGCTGTATCACCGGAGCCAGAGTTTGGTCCGTATTGGTAACAGCAGCTCGGATTCGTTTCCGGTGGGAGTTGGAGTCCGCCAAGGCTGTCCTTTGTCACCGATTCTGTTCATAATTTTTATGGACAGAATTTCTAGGCGCAGTCGAGGCGATGAGGGGTTCTGGTTCGGTGGCCATCGGATATCATCTCTGCTTTTTGCGGATGATGTTGTCCTTTTGGCTTCATCAAGTCGGGCCCTCCAGCTCTCATTGGAGCGATTCGCAGCTGAGTGCGAAGCAGCCGGGATGAAGATCAGTACCTCCAAGTCCGAGGCCATGGTTCTCAGTCGGACAATGGTGGAATGCACCCTCTGGGTCGGGGATGAGGTCCTGCCCCAAGTGAGGAGTTTAAGTATCTTGGGGTCTTGTTTACGAGTGAGGGAAGGATGGAGCGAGAGATCGACAGACGGATCGCTGCAGCCTCTGCTGTTAAGCGGTGCCTGTACCGGTCCGTCGTGGTGAAAAAGGAGCTGAGCCGCAAGGCGAAGCTCTCAATTTACCAGTCGATCTACGTTCCAACCCTCACCTATGGTCACGAGCTTTGGGTAATGACCGAAAGAACAAGATCACGGATACAAGCGGCTGAAATGAGCTTTCTTCGCCGGGTGGCGGGGTTCTCCCTTAGAGATAGGGTGAGAAGCTCCGCCATCCGGGGAGAGCTCGGAGTAGATCCGCTGCTCCTCCGCATTGAGAGGGGCCAGTTGAGGTGGCTCGGGCATCTGGTTAGAATGCCCCGGGGACGCCTCCCTGGTGTGGTGTTTCGGGCATGTCCAACCGGGAAGAGACCCGGGTCGACCTAGAACACGCTGGAGGGACTATGTCTCTCGGCTTGTCTGGGACCGCCTCGGTGTCCCCGGGAGAGGTGGAGGAAGTGGCTCGGGAGAGGGATGTCTGGACCTCTTTGGTAAGGTTGCTGCCCCCGCGACCCGACCCCGGACTAAGCGGAAGAAGATGAGATGAGATGAGATATAGATATATATATATATATATATATATATATATATATATATATATATATATATACACACATACACATATACATATATATGTCCACATATGATACACTAGACCACCACTGCCAGCACACCATATCTCTATCTATCTATCTATATATATATATATATATATATATATATATATATATATATATATATATATATATAGATAGATAGATAGATAGATAGATAGATAGATATAGATATATAGATATATATAGATATGGTGTGCTGGCAGTGGTGGTCTAGTGGTATAGGGCGCTGGATCGCTGATCCAAAGGTTGGGGGTTTGAGTCCCACTCTGCACAAGGTTGTCACTGTCCCTCCCAGTGCAGCTAACTGGGTTATAAAAGGCGGGCCATGTCTCTCACTGTCTGTGGTGAGAGGTTCATGTAAAAAACCATTGCTGACTTTCGTAAGGAGTAGCTGCAAAGCTGTCAACGTGTTTCTGTCCCTTGCTAAAAGGGTTGTGTCAGGAAGGGCATCCAACGTAAAAACCTCTGCCAAATCAAACATGTGATTCATTCGCTGTGGCGACCCCTAATAAAGGGGAAAATGTGTCACATCAAGGCTGATCTCAATCCACATCAGTTTGCATACAGATCAAATAGTTCAAAGGATATCATCAATACAGCCCTCCAGAAAGTCCTCACACATCTCAATAGCAGCAACTCCTGTGTGAGGATGCTGTTTGTAGACTTCAGCCCCATTTTTAACACAGTTCAACCACATAAACTCCTGCAGAAGTTTTGCAATCTGGGCCTAGGCAGCTCGCTGTGCACCTGGTTACTGGACTTTTGTAGCAACAGGCCTCAGAACGTCAGGATAGGAGAACATTTCCTCCACTCTCATCCTGAACACCAGATCACCACATGAGTGTATACTTAGCCCCCCCCGCCTCTTCTCCCTTTTCACGTACAACTGTTCCCCCACTCACACCAGCAACACCATTTCCGACAACACCACTGTCATAGGTTTAATTAAGGATAACAATGAGTCAGCCTACAGGAAGGAGACCCTGCATCTGTGGCGATGGTCTGACAACAATCAGAAACTAAACACATCCAAAATCAGAGAGATGGCAATGGAGGTCGAAACACACTGAGCATTCTGCACTCTAAATTGATGGCAGATAGGGTGGAGTGTTTCAAGTTTCCTGGAGTCCAGATCTTTGCTGACTTCATCTAAACCACAAACATCTTCGACCAGGTGGGGAAAGCACAAGAAAAAATGTACTGCCTCAGAAAGCTCTGACAAACATGTCTCCCCCCCGACTCCCAATGTCGAACTTTAACCGCTCTGCCATCGAGAGCCTCCTGACCTACTTCTGTACATGTGGTTCAGTAGCTGTACTTGCGGCCTTGTGGTCTTGCAGTGAGAAGTGATGATGGCAGACCAGGTGATTGGAACTACACTATACCTCCTCAGTGACATTTACACACATTTCAGAGGAGAACCGGTGGAATTATCAGAGACCCCTCACATCTTGGACACCCCCTTTATTTCCCTCTCCCCTTCAGAAAAAGGTACAGGGCACTAAAAACAAAAACTAATAGACTCCTAATAGACTCATGAACAGCTTTTATCCCCAAGCTTCTGTAAGCTACAAGTAACCCCACCACCGTTACACACACTGACTGAATAAACATCATTCAGACCATCTTCCTGGATAGTGCAATAGTCATGTTTAAGTGCAGGTCTCAAACATCATATAACATTTTAGTACCAGTCACCATATAATTAAAAGCTCTACCTCTTACCTGGTGTATGTCATGCATCTTTGACATAACATTCACCCTTCTGTGTATATGTGAATAGGCATGAAGATGGGAATAGATATGCAGTATACTGAATGTGTATACTGTATTGGATTTTTAAAAATTATTTATTTATTTTTTTGGTCCAGTAAGATTTTAGCTTCTATGTGTTGTCATGGCAGTCTATTCTGCTCAGGGCCTTAAGAATCAGAAGTGCTGTCTGGTGTCACTTAAGCTATATTAGCAATAAGGGTTGTTTCTTTAACCCATCAAAAATCAGATTCACCTCACAGAGCCAGCTTGCAGGCTTACAGTAACATCGAGAAGCATAAAGGTGGAAGTGTCATGGTTTGGGGCCGCTTTGCTGCAGTAGGACCTGGCCAGCTCACCATCATAGAATCCACCATGAATTCCACTGTGTATCAGAGGATACTGAAGAATATGTGAAACCATCTGTAAAAAAAAATTAAAGCTGAAGCGGAACTGGACACTGCAACATGACAATGACCCAAAATATACCAGTAAATCCACCAAGGACTGGCTGAAAATTAAGTGGAGAGTCCTGCAATGGCCCAGTCAAAGCCCGGATCTTAATCCCATTATGATGCTGTGGGTTGACCTTGAAACAGTCTGTGCATGCAAGAAACCCTTCGAACATCTCATAGCTGAAAGAATTCTGGGGCAAACTTTCCTCAGATTGATTTCAGAGACTAGCAGATGGCTTCAAGAAGCATCTCACTGAAGGCATTTCAACCAAAGGAGTTAACACTAGTTATTTGGGGTGTCATAATTTTTTACTATATTGAAATACACGTTGTTGTTCATACATTTGCTTTATGAGCAAAAATTTGTTAAGTTGGTTAATTACAGTTAAAAAACTTTACTTTCCATAAATAAATAAAAACAAGATTGGACATTGTAACATGCACATTTCTTAATAAAGAGTTGACTCTAATGGGGTGCCCTAATTTTTTCACATGACTGTAGATGTATATATCTACATATAGTCGAGGCAGTCTGTTGGGCTTTTTACACCAGAGCCTCATCAGACTGGTGCTTATTTCCAGTTTCTGTAGCGTAAAGCTACCAGCAGTTCAACTCCTCCTGGATGGGATGGTAATCGATGGCAGGTGACCTTCCCAGTATATTTTTACTGGTACCTATTTATACTGTTGGGTGAACAGAGGCACACTTGTGGTTAAGAACTTGCCCAGTTGTTTTAGCACACTGGGGGTCTAATTGAGATTCGAACACACAACCTTCTGATCACGAGCGCAGCACCCTAACTACTATGTCACCAGCCCTATATATATAATATTTCATATGTGTGTGTGTGTGTGTGTGTGTGTGTGTGTGTGTGTGTGTGAAATTAGAAGTTGCTAATATCTTTATGAACAGATACAGAATGAATCCTGTGGAGTGAAATGTACAGTATTATCAATACGATAAACAGTAGTATGTAAATGTATAGCAAAATGTAAATGTACAACAGTTGATGTTGTTGCTATATAGAGGTGTTGTGCAGCTAATGGCCACAGGTATGAATGATTTCCTGGTCGTTCAGTGGTGCATTTAGGTGTATTTCCTTGTAAGGTCCTCATATGAGGGAAAATGGGTACTACATTTTGCCATTTGTTCTCCTGAATGAAGCTCAGTAAGTATCGGATGGTGAAGAACAGAAGAGGTGTAGACACACATCATTAGGGTTTTCAGACTTAGAAGGTTAAAAAAAGTACTGATAAGACTGGCTGGTTGTGCAGATCATATGAAACTCAGTAAACACACATTTAGTCATTCATTTTGGTCATAATATTAGCATTCGCATGAATAATATTAATATATGAGCCTTAGCTGGCTAATGGGTACAGAATAACATGAGTGGCCAATGCATATGTCCTAATGTTTGGCATTCAAAATCAATTAACATGAGTTGAGAAATTTCTATATCCTACCACAGATTCCAGTTTTTCTACCTCATTCCTGAGCATGCAGAAAGAGCTACAATGGAAACTCATTGTACACAAGACGATCTTGATCATGGATAGATGAACAAATGTCAATCTCAAACTCTGTACATGCTCAAGTCCTCCAGTTATCTATCCCAGGGCCAACTACACTATCTCCCTCTTTAGTCATTAATTCTGGTGGCCTACACTGGACAGTGACACCGGCACTTATGTCAAGACTATGAACACAGATATACATCCCAAAATCTCCTACTAGTCTGCTTAATCCCTTGCCCATCCCTAGTTCACATCTCACTGTCAACTTTACCTCCAGGCCTATTCTAACCCAGAAAAATACTATTGTCTTCACTGTTGTTGACTGGTCTATTCATAGACCATGAGCTCCCATCAACCAAAGAAACTTCCAACCTACTTGTCCAGTGCATCTTCCTCCTCCAAGGCATCCCCACATACATAGTCTCTGACCAAGGCCCCCAATTCTTTTTTCAAAGTATGGACAAGTCAAGTATGAAGTCTTTCTGTTAGACTTTAAGGGCCTTAATCAGCCTCTTACAAAAAGACCAATGGTCAGACTATTAGACTGGACAACATATTTAGCTTTTTGATTCCCAGTACTGTGGTACATGAAGTAGAGTTGTCAAACCCACAGCTGCCTGACTCAAACTTCCCTGGTCTTTGTGCACCCAACCCACCTTCCATAACCTTCAGCTCATGTCATTTTATACCTGTACCCTCAACTCTTTAACCAAACCCCTTCCAATTTGGTTGTGGACAGACACGAGCCCTTCACTGTTCAGTTGCCAAGTATGCCATCAGGTTTATGGTTTCCAGTGCCTAGTTGGTTGACAGGGCTGTGGCCCTGAAAAGCCAGATTGGGCATTCTGTTCTCAAATAATGGACACATCATTCACTAGTGACTTTTATTATTATCCATTATGACAAGTGAGCTGGGGCAACAAAAGGCAGCCCTGTTGGTTAGGGGTATGGACTTGATTTCAGCTGCACAGTCTCTTTCTTCCTGTACTTTTCTTGTCTAGGTGGGCATATTCTTGTGAGTATGGGTGTCTGTATTGTCCAACAATGACATATGGTCAAGGTGCGGTCTTGACTACATAATGGTATATGTGATCCTCACTTCCTGACCTCCGTTAAATTACAGCTCAAGCAACAGTGGTAGTACATGCTCTTGGTCATGTATTTGTTGTGTCTCTTGTTAGTAGTTCTTTGTTTGTCTTGTTACATGCATGTCTTTTTATTCCACTTCCAGGAGTCATCCTTGCCATCACTCAGGTCCTCTGCTTTAGCGCAGGGCTTACCTATGCTGCCAGCGAGTTAGAACCCCCAGTTAAATAGGTGTGCCCTAGCATCATATTTTGGTGATCTGAAAGTGAAGTTGCTACAAATACATATTCATTTGGGTCAGCCACCATATACATATATATAGGCAGTGTATATGCCTAAATCTTTCAGTAGGTTTTTAATGTGAAAAAAGAGTTTGAGCGTGGAACAACTAGGTTTCAAGCATTTTTCCCCAAGTAGGAGACACAGTGGCATAGTGGTTGGCCCATCAAGCTCAGAGCAAGAAGGTCCTGGGTCCGAGTCCCCTAAGTGTGAGTGTGATTGGTTGGTGTGCTGCCCTGTGAAGACGAGGTATTCAGGGTTTAGCTCGCCTTCACACATTGTCACCTACGATAGGCTTAAATGTCTTGGCAAGTGAGTGAGTCTTCGAGCACTAAAGTAAATACGTCTTCCTTTCGGCTTTTTCCCTTTTACTCGGGAGTCGCCACAGCGAATCATCTGATTCGCACGTTTGATTTGGCAGAGGGTTTTTTTTTTTTTTACATCGGATGCCCTTCCTGTCACAACCCTTTTTAGCAAGGCACAGAAACACGCTGACGACTTTGCAGCCTACTCTTTACAAAAGTCAGCAATGGTTCTTTTACATGCCTCACACCATAGACAGTGAGAGACATGGCCCGCCTTTGATAACCCAGTTAGCTGCACTGGGGGGGACAGTGACAACCTTGTGGAGCGTGGGACTCGAACCCCCAACCAGCGATCAGCGATCCAGCACCCTATACCACTAGACCACCACTGCCCCACCCAGCACTAAAGTAAATGTGACCAAAAAATGTTTGCATGTCAGTAAAGAAGGCTACATATTATGTAAGAGGTCACTTTTCAGACAAAAAAAAAAAACCATAATGAAGGCTGTTGGATTTTGCATGCACATGTAAGCAAGTGCCACAGTCTGAACTGAGACAACTACATGTATTTTTAAGGTGTTTGTCACAGCAGATACTAACTATTTAATTTGTTAACAAATACTGTTGTTCATTTTATTTATGCAGAAACATTGTGGGGAGGCTAGTGTCTATCTCTGGGTTTTTAAAAAAATGAATTAATTAACAATTTTATTCCTCTTTGCTGTACAGCATTTCTTTGCATATGCCTAGGACCATTTCTCAGTCCATTGCTTTAATGATCACCCAGATAGGTTTTCATCTAGGAATACACTCAGTGAGGACAAAATAAATACATTAATGAGCAATACAGATTTATATTTTTAAATGATTTGTGGCTTCTCTGGGTTTTTTTATAGCTACAGATCTGTTCAGCGTGTACCCCGACTCTTACCTAAAGTCAGCTGGAATTTGTGTTTATTTCAATCGCTACCCTGAAAGCAACGTAGATAATGGATGAAAGGATGGTTGGATGGATATCATACTTTACAGCTTAAATGTCAGCAATATAAACATTACAAATGCAAATATGAAAATTGAATGAAGAAACAACAGTAATACTTTGTGTAAAATAGAACAAAAGGGTTATAATAAATGTCTGCCATAATACTGTATACGTAACTACTTTTTTATAGCATTACCGGATTTAAACTGAGGACCTGTTATTTTTTATGTGACCAAATTCTCTGCACTACTCCAGATTGATGACATAAGCAGATTTTACTTTATATAGTCAATAATTTTTGAAGCCCAGGTGGTAGATCTTCAAAGTACAAGCTACCTTAGAAAACGCATTAACACTCACAAAAACTTGGGATAATCTTGTACTGTCAGACACGTAATGACTTTAAAAGCCTGCTGAAAACATACAGTCTGAAAGCAGGTTTATTCAGTTAACCACTCGTGAGAACACCCAAGGCTAAGAAACGTTTGAGGTCGTCTGCTGGTAGGTATTAGTATATTAAAAGACATATTTTCCCTGCTGGCACAATTTTAACAAACTGGAGTTCATTTAATAAAGATGTATTTGTTTATTTTTCAAAGAATTATGTGTCAACTGTCTGTAAAAGATTTTCTCATATTTCCGAATCGAATATTTTAAGCAAACATTCCTCCAACTTCTCAAATATTATTTAGTAAATTATTGTTAGGAGTGATGGAGGTCCTCAATTAATCAAAGGGTAATGGAAGTGTATAAATGTATGTACATTTCTCAAACTGTAATTAATTGCTTTTATCCAGTAGTACAAATCTGACATTAGACTTATGTCACTTCATTAAATAAATATTTTATTATCAGTGAAAATAAATACATTTTCTTAAGATAGAATCAACAACATTTTAAAAAGCATTTCTGGGAGTGAGGCTATGGAGAGAAACAAAGCCAGGGATCCATGTACAATGCCGCTCATATAACATACTGTATACTCATAAGTCTGGGATGAGCCCACAGTTGAGACAGATGTAAGGGAAGGCGAGGTCACCTGAATGTTGAAGGTAGGTAAAGTGACTGGGGCTGAACGATTGGTTGCATGTAGCACAAACCCACAACAGTTCATTTACAAATTAATAAGAAATTTGGCTGAGTCCCTTTTTAATACAAATATTGCTCACCAATTGTACAGCTTCACTAGTGTGCTACAGTAGAGAAATTCACCACTGGCCATAATGGACATTAAACAGAACTTTTGTCTTTAACTCATCGATTTTATTAACGTTAAATAATATTCTGTAAAGTCTGATAAAAGTTTAAAGACAGGATATGGTCCAACAGATGTTTTGGCCTTGTGTATCACTGAGACTAAGATGATGACCTGGGTGGGTTGAGAAGGAAGAGGAACACAGTTTTAGTAGAACAGGACTACTTATGACTTAAAAAAAAAAAAAAAAACAAACAAAAAAAAAAACCTTTGCTATTCCTACACAAAGTCCAGCTGATATAAGCAAATACCATAACCTCACCACAAGGGAAAACTCCATTCTTCAATATAAGCTACTAACAAAGCAATAATGCAGAAATTAATTAATTATATCCATTTTTAATTATGTGGCCACTGCAGGGAATGCATACACTGACCTCAATTAAGAGGAAGAGTGTGTGTGTGTGTGTGTGTGTGTGTGTGTGTGTGTGTGTGTGTGTGTGTGTGTGTGTGTAAAATGAGTCATGATCCTGCAACATAAGCTTATATACTGAGAGACAGGGTAGCTACCATGAAGGCATGAAGACCTGCAATGATGACAACAATGTATGTGATGTACAGTATGTACCAAACAATAATTCAACATTGAGCAAAAAATAAAATAAAATAAAAATAAAAGCAAAGCAATGTATTGCCATAGAATATAATGCTGTCCTTATCTACTTAGCGGCTTGCTACAAGATATCACTGAGCAATATGTCATTTAAGGGACAGAACACAGTGGCGCTGTATTGTCAAACTCAAGTTATTCACAGTATAGTGACATTCTAAAGACATCTATTTACCACATATGAGCACTACGTACATTTCATGGTGAAGCAGTTGAAGTCAAAAGGAAATGACATGTTACCTCTTGGTGGACTTAACACGTGCGATGTTTCCAGTTTTGCCCCGTTTCCTAAACTTATGTGTAAAGCTCCCATATGTTTTCTATTGAAGCAAAACTATTGTTATGGGTGATTTTTCAAGACTTTTTTGTATGTCTGAAAAAGTAATGCTGCTTGTTTAAGGCAGTCCTAGAGCCGTGACAAACCAGCAGGGAGCAGGGCTCAGCAGTTAGCGACAGAAGATAATAAGACATTCCAGTGCTTTCCAAGCTGTTTCTCGCTATCTCTATAAGCATAAAGAGACAGCCAACAGTGAACGGTTGACACTTAAGTGCCAGCCAGTTGATTTGGTTTCATTCTGTTGAAGAAATAGTAGAAAACATTACAAGCATTCCAACTAAGTCACTGTGACAAATGTGATGCTTAAGTTAATGGCAGCCATCTTAATGAATTCAAAAGATTTAAGAGAGAAATGAATAGTGAAGCACTATGCAAAATAACATATACCGAGCTCCAGTGTCACCAATCCTAGGCTTTTAAACGTTAGCTTTAGACTGATGAAGGATTTATGGGAGACGGTGATGAAGTACCAGCCTTCAATACACCAAAATTCTCACTCAAACTGTTCTTCTCGTAACAAGCTTCTGGAAGCTTGTTGATATAAAGCAAAATGATCTCGATAAATGTCCAGTTTTTTGGTGACTATTATAAATAGATATCTAAATGCCAGTGGTGCCCTAAGGGAGGCAAAGCAGGCTATATGCATTGTTCTAACAAGGACTGAAAAAGTGAAGTCATATTCAGCCCTGGTCCAACTAAGCTACATCGTCACCCCTGGGGACCGGTTTAAAAAAAGTCGGCTGCTACCTCACAAAAACACACAAATGTTCAATCAATTATCATCTCTTGATATCCGAAGAGAATTCTACTCTTTCTTCTCATGTGCCAACAAATGGGTCAAGCCAGCGTGTACTACGGAGTGTGTGTGTGTGTGTGTGTGTGTGTGTGTGTGTGTGTGTGTGTGTGTGTGTGTGTGTAGCATAACTTTACAGACAAAGTCAGTTTTGCTTTAGACCAGTAAAACTGGCTACCCTTGAAAAAAGTCCTCGGACTTATACAAGTAACCAACTTGTCATTGACTGGGAACATATTTGAAATGATATCACCTCTATTTGACTGCTCAGCAGCTGACAGTGTTAGGCTGCTGCTTGCACACAAAGTCTGACAAGAAATCAAACTCATTCTGACCCAGTGAGAGTTCAGGAAGTTCCTGCACCCTGTCCAAACCCAGTTCAAGTACAAGAGATGTGAGGACTTCCTCATCAATCAAGTCCGTATCCATGACATTGAGGCCCAACGTAGGGCCGCCCATGGCCATCTGCATGCCTGCCAGTTGGTTTGGTGCCATTCTATATGGACCAACTGGCCCCATGTGGTGTCCGTTGCCTGGGCCAATAGGAAGCCCGTGGTACTGGGTGTTGAGTTTCTGCAGATGCATGCTTGCCATAAGCTGCTGAGATGTGGTTAGACCTCCTCCACTCATATATTGCTGCTGATGCTGCTGAAGTGGCTGGCTCTGTGGATGCATGTGATGTTGAGCTTGAGGATGCTGTGGCCCTGGCTGCTGATTCACTCCTATGTACATCATGTTGCCTGTTTGCATCTGGTGATGGTGCCCATTCCCCATTTGTCCATTCATCATGGGCCCCATGCCAACCCGTTGCCTCATCGCTGCCTCCAAAGAACCTTGTGGCCCTCTGTTGTAGTGCATCAGCTGGCTGTTTGGGAGGGTACGCATTCCTGGTTGGCCCATATGCTGAGGGTGATTGCTCATGCCCATGCGGAACCCATGACTCATGGGCATCATCATGTGTTCGGCCATGGTTTGGAAGTGATGCTGCAAAGACATGACAGGAATATCAACATACTGGACGGGGAGAGAGAGAGACATACAATGACTCCTGACACCCCTGCTGAACAAAAATGTCAGGTTTGAACAAAAAACTTTTTTTAATCAATATGCTGTAGCCCTTTATTTGTTTTTCTTGCTACAAAGACCAAGTACTGTATTTGAAAATTCAAGTCATTGAAGTGGCATGGTTCAATATTGGGTCCGTTCAACATTTGCCACCAGTACTTATTTCTTGAAACCCCTTGGTAAATGTGTCAGTGACAGAGACAAAGCCTAGGTGTTTAGAGCAGGAGCAGTGTGCTGAGAAAACAATACATTCAGAGCAGACCTGAGCCTCGGGGAGCATCAAAACAAATATCAGCCTGATCCCTAGACAAAGTACTGAACAAACAAAGCCTTGTACAGACACCGAACAGAGATACAGAACCAAAAATAAATACAGATTGTTATACAAGTGACTTGAATAGAGATTTGAACTTCTTTACTTCTTAGGTAATAAGCTGAGGTGGATATATTTAGAGGAAAAAAAATCAACCTTTATTATTGGATCATGACAGATCCAGATATCTGAATAAAGTATTGTTGGGTAGGGTGACCTGCAACATATGCTTTTGTTATAAATTAACCTTCCTGGAAAATTGCATGAGGGTCCATGAAGCAGTATTTATGCAAATTGTTACACAACCTGTGTGGTAGGGATCTTGATGTTAGTGTACAGCCAATACAGACTATTTGATTTATAAAAAAAAAAAAAAAAAAAAAAAAAAAAAAAACCTGCAGAATTTCTCTTTGTCCTTTCCTGACGTCTCGACAAAAGATCTTGTAAACCATCACCATCACCAGTATTATCTCCTCCTGGCTATTTATATATCTGAATAAGTAGTATTGCAAAGAAAATGCTACTTCGTAACTGACCTGTAATGAAAAAAGTGTATTTTCTTGACAAGCCAACCAGTTTTAAGTAAATATTATTGCTTTTTAGGTGAATCCAGTATACTCGAGTATTTAATTCAGCCGATGGTAGATTCACTGATCATCTGAACACTGCGCGATTCACGGCACATGCAGTCTCCATGTTCAACAAAATGCATTTCTGAACATAACTTTTAATTAAATCGAGAGTTTGCGAGTTATTATTAATAGACAGTGTTGTGTTGAAGTGCCTCGCGTTATAATAAAGCATATTATTCCAAAAGACGCTCGCGATAGCAGTATAAAGCACGCACAACGCGCACATACGCACCAGGACTCTACCGCTCTTCCCGTCTCGAGTGTCCTGGCGTTTTCGTGGTATTCCAGGCACGCGCGCTGCTGCTTCTCTCCGTTCCAGTCCCTGATACGGGAGATCGCTTTCTGGGTCAACTCTGCGATTATATCTCTAGAGCGGAACAGAGAGAAGGGGGGAGGGGAGGGGAGAGGAGGGGCGAGAAGAGGAGGGGCGGGGCGGGTTGGGGCAGGGCTACACCCCCCCTCCTTCTCCCCCACTGCTCTCATTTCCTTTGTTGTGATTGGCTCGTCCGTTTTAATCACCGCGCTAAGAAGACGATTGGCTACTGAAGCGTTGGCATATGTGAACACGTAGGCACGTAGCGCACGCTCGTTTCCACGGAAACTCATGAGCGTGCGAGCGCGTGAGAGCTGAGAGGACGCTAAGGTTGTGTGGTGTTTTTTTTTTCTTTCTTTCTTCCTCAAAAGCACAACTAGCCTCAATGCTAACGCTTGTGTTTTTTTTTCTTTTAAATCATCGTTTAAATTGCCCAAATAAAAAGATTTTAAGTCAAGGTAAATGTATTGGGTCTGTGGTACACAAAATGGAGTTCGTGCGGGTTTTTTTTTTTACGCAGATGTGTAAATTATAACATCATTAACAAAGCTAATTATGTTCATCATTAAGCTCATATTAGTCATATATTTAGACGCTGACATCTGTCCCATCAAAATAACTTAAAAAAAAAAAAAAACAAGAAAAAGTATTAAACGATGTAAACTTGGAGACAATGTGTTTTACACATGAAATAATGTGTCTTAAAGAGAGATACTATTTTCTTTTACTAATATATAAGAATAATTATTATTAGCACAGTTTTGGGGGCCATCGAATTGCTTTTGGAACATCAAGCAAGGCCTGCACTGGCCCTCTGTCCTGGTCGACATGTACACATGGGAACCCTGTGCTATTCTTTAAAAATGTTATACCACGAAAAAGGGGAAAACATAAGAAAAATGTTCTAAGAGAGCGAAATATAGAGAACTAAAGGTGTATAATATTCAGGTCATGTGATTCGACATTATCGTTAATGATGTAAAACTAATAAATAGCTAATGAGATTCTTGTGTTGTTGAAATATTCTGTAAATCTACCTTTTCTAATTGGTGTGCTTTGCATGTTGATGTTAAGATTGCATGTTTGGTTATGTAATTTTTATTACCTTCTATAAACAAGTTATTAAAGTGAATTATTCATGATATACATAAGACACATTTATGGGGTTTGAGAATTAAGGGAAATCAGATGGGAGCTCTGCTTTTAAGTAGTGTTTAAAATTAATAAATACCAGTAATTATTTTTGTTATTCGCTTACTTATTTACAGAACTGCTTGATCCTTACTATTAGGGTTACAGAAAGGCTGGTGCTTATCTCAGCCGCCTCAAGGTTCATTTTGAGCAGCTGAACACACCATCATAGCGAAACACACAAATAAAACATTCACGATCTCATCCATGCCAATTAGTCTAATGTGCTTGTCATTGTGCTGTGGGAGGAAACCGAAGTACCCGGAGGAAAACCAAGCAGCCACGAGGAAGAACACGGTCTGGCCCTGAACTCAGGACTTTCTTGCTCTGAGGAGAATATTACTCTTTATGCCGCTGTGCCAGACATTATTATTATTATTTATTTTTTTTTTTTGGGATATTATCAAATAATGGTTATGCATTTATTTTTTTAATCCTTGTTTGATCCACACAAATCATGGTCACCAAGCCAAATTGGTAAGGACCCAACAACCGTACAGTTCTGAGCATGTCCAATCATCTTTATTCTTGCATGTTATTCGTGAGTAAGGTCAAATAAGTATCGATAATTGCTATCAAGGAACTTGTGGAAGGAGTTGTCAAACTAGGTGAAAAATTATAAAAAGTGATGTGCTAGACTTTTCATCATGGTGTTGTGAGGCGTCCTTTGATTATATCGCACCACAAGGCCTGTTTACCATTCCAGACACTCATATGCAAGATTGACGCTGAAAATCTGTCCTCACTGACAAAATCGTGTCAAAAACAAGCTGAATTTTGCAATCTCATATCAGCATTAAAGATAAAGGGGTGTGATAAACTCTAGTGGTAGCAAAGCCTAGCCCCAATGGTTCAAATTATTGTGGCTTTAACTGATCTGAAATGACATTTTGTTTGATTTCTATCATTACACATTGTTTAAATTTCATTAAATGACCTGTTTGGCAAAATGGATGAATTTGGGTTTCAGGACTGCACCCACCAGACTGTGGTCAAGTTTCAACCATTTGCTTTGTGTAAGTGGTTTATTTACCATTTGAAAAGAAAAAAGACTGGAGATTCATATGCTAGTGTGGAGGGAGAAGCACCCCTGAGATGGAGGCCTGCTGGCACCAAACATGTGCTAATGACGTTGAGCCAGCCATACTGCTTTTACACAGCACTTAGCCACAATCTAGTCAACACACACACACACACACACACACACACACACGCACACACACACACACACACACACAGGATAAGGAAGCCCAATTCTCCTGGTTATGCCAAATAACTGTTTACTCCTGAGGAATGTAAAAAAGCTATCTCTCTCTCGCTCTCTCTCTCTCTCTCTCTCTCTCTCTCTCTCTCTCTCTCTCTCACACACACACACACACACACACACACACACACACACACACACACACACACATACTGTTTTGAGGAGATCATACCATGCTGCTCTTTTCTAGGGCAGAATGAAAAGCATGCTTTACTACATCATGATGTAAGACAGGAGTCCATTTTTCTGCTCCTGTAAAATGATATCGGACACAAATACATTTCTTGATATGTAAATGTAGGGCGACATGTACATGGCGACGTAGTGGTGAGTATGTCTGCCTCACAGCAAGAAGGTCCTGGATTCAAGTCCTGGGTTTGTGTGTTTCTGTGTGGAGTTTGCATGATCTTTTCACGGTTGACTGGGTTTCCTTTGGGTACTCTGCTTTCCTTCCACTGTCCAAAAATATGCACATTAGGCTAATTGGCTGTTCGAATTTGACCCTGGGTGTGAGTGTGAATAAATGTGTCTGTATTTTACCCTGTGATAATCTGGTGAACTGTTCAGGCGTACTCTGGTGTACTCTTCCTTTGCCTAGTGTTGGCTGACGTAGGTTCCTGCCTTTTCACCACCATAGTAGAATTAAGCAGACTTGCAAATGTTTGAGTGAGATACGTAAGAGTACTTCCAGTGAAATGAAAGTCACTAGACTGTGCAGAATGACTTTAAACGGTGCCTGTGCTGAATTAGTGTATTAGTTATTCAAAATGATCAAGCAGCGTGCACATCAGCAGTTTCCAGCAAAATCAGTCCTTGCCTGTTTTCAAGATGCATGTGAATGTTGTGACACCAGGTATACTCAGAGAGACATTGCCTGTCTGATTGACTGTCCCAGGCTAGTAGTCATGCGAATGCATTGGATTGGCTGGGCTATGTCACTGGGCATATGTAGCATAGCACATTATCAGCCAGTGTTGAGCAGCACACACAAGTGCAGCCATTTTGAATTTATCACCACATGCATCTCCAGCAGCATTCTCATCCTCAGAGTCACTAGATTGCGATGTCGTTTCCATGGGAGACATGAACATTGCCCAACGTGTTTACATCACTTCTGGGGGGAAAAAAAACGACTGCTAAGCTGCTACCATCTGCAGTGCAGTGCTCACTAGTAGTCCCTGGGATAAAAATTACCAGTCTCCTGCTTTTTAAGGTCATTAATGTTAAAATAAGTGTCCGTATCACTTAAACGTATTAAATACTCACAAATTATGCTGTAAGGATGACTAACAGCGCTACTCTTTAGTATGAGTCCACGGCTCGTTCATCAGTACTGAAACCTGTTTCAATTCTATTAGTCATTTTTGATCACTGCTGTCGTTTCTTAATCTCCTGATAATTTAGGTGTGTCAGGGTTTTTTGTTTATGGTTCCCCGGTTACTTAATTTTAACATAATGACAAGAGGAGTCTTTTTGATGTAAAAAGACTGAAATTGAAATCCTGTATTTGACCATGAAAAGCATTAAATCGAGGACATTAGCAGACAGCTCTCACAGCTTTTGTTCGAAGAAGTAGTTTCTATAAAAGCTTATTTTATTAAGTCAGCAAACCAGACAGCATGCTGGATAACACGGCCAGGCAACAGGAAGAATGATGGGGGGAAAAAAACCCAAGCGAATTGGTTACATATCAACAACTGGCTTATAACCTAAATATTGCACAGTCTTGCACAAAGCTGTTGCACAAATCTGTTGAAATGCAGTATATCTGGCACTGATGGAGCCTTGGGCTGAATTTTTTATCACACACACACACACACACACACAAAAAAAGAAGTTTTACTCAAAGACAGTGTTCAGAAATAGATGTATGTAATGAGTTTCATTAAAATTTAGTACAGCTTCCAATGAAAAATTCCAAATAGTGGGATGGAACAGTGATACTCCTCATATCAGGAAATCTAGCATTACCTAGACTGATTACATTTTCAGAACAAGTTAGCAGAGAGGGCAGCACAGTGGCAGGGTGGTCTACACAACAACCGGGTCCTGGGTTCGAGTCCTGAGTCTGCTCCCACAGGAACATACTTAACGTTGCAACTGGTTGTTTCGAATTGTTCAAAGTGTGAGTGTGAATGGTTTTGTGTGTGTTGGCTCTGCCATGGTCTGATGGGCTGTCCAGGGTGAATCCAGCCTGTCACTCATTATCTACTCAGAATAATATTATTTGAATCCCCAAATATCTGACCAATCAGACTGTGTCGTTTATTTTCTAAGATGCTTAATCCTAATTAGGGTTGTGGGGAGGCTGCCGCCAATCTCAGCCATCTCTGGGTGAAGGAATTGTACACCTTGAACAGCTTTACAGGTCATTGCAGAGCCAATGTACACCAGACACACAACTAGGGGTTCATTTGCAATAGCCTGTTAGCCTACTCTGCGTGTTTTTGGACTGTGGGAGGAAAACGGAGTATCTGGAGGAAACCTATACAAGCACAGAGAGAACATGCACACTCCACACAGAAATGCCTGAGCCCAGGACCTTCCTGTGGCGAGGCAGGCGTGCTAACCACTGCACCACCGTGCCACCATGTGTAGTTTATACTATGAAAAATAGACCCGCCAGCCACTTTCACAGACACATCTGTACTTTGTGTTCCAAATGCAAAGGAATGGTGTCCGATATTTACATATAAATCATGACATTAAATTAATGTACATATAAATCATGACATTAAATTAATGTACATAAAAATTCTATAAATCACAGTAAACAGGAATAAATTAAACTAATTCAATATTGTGCGTTGATGCCTTTTAGGTGCCTAAAACTTTTGTACAGTACTCCAAATCTGCCAAACTGACATTGAATGTTTTTTTGGTTTTTTTTTTTTTGTGTGTGGGGGGGGGGGTTGTTTGTTTGTTTTTGTGTAAACACTGGAAGACTGTTGTGTGTGAACCTAGAAGATCAGCATTTTCTGAAATATTTAAACCAGACTGCCTGGCACCAAAAGCTTCCGATGGGCAAAATTGCTGAGCGAGCTCACATTCCCATTCTAATGCTTGATGTTATGATTAACTAAAGCTTCACTTTTATGTAGTGTTTATTCATTCATCCGTTCATTTTCTGTAACCGCTTCATCCTAATTAGGGTCACGGGGAGGCTGGTGCCCATCCCAACCAACTCAGGGCGAGGGCAGAGTACACCCTGGACAGCTCGCCAGGCCATCGCAGGGCGGAAACACGCTGACGGCTTTGCAGCCTACTCTTGTCGAAAGTCAGCAATGGTTCTTTTACATGCCTCACACCATAGACAGTGAGAGACATGGCCGGCTTTTGATAACCCAGTTTGCTGCACTGGGGGGGGGGGGGGGGGGGGGGCAGTGACAACCTTGCGGAGAGTGGGACTCGAACCCCCAACCTTTGGATCAGCGATCCGGCGCCTTATACCACTAGACCACTACTGCTCCTTAGTCTTTATTATATATTTATTTAATTAGACTATTCTGGTTCCAGATCAAATAAAATGATCAATTAGTTACCAACATAATTAGAATATGCTTAAATAATTCACAAGGCGGTACTTCTGCCACACAGAAAGAAGGCGCTGGGTTCAATTCCTCATTTTCCTCATGTTTTCCTCATGCTTGCATGGTTTTCTTCCAGGGACTCCGGTTTCCTTCCTCCCCTGCAATGGTCTGGCTAGCTGTTCAGGGTGAACCCTGCTGCCACCTGGTGTTGGCTGAGAAAGGTACCGCGTACCCCCTTTGCGACCCTAACTTAAACTTCTTTAAACTTGCAGTGCACCCGTTTGTTATAACTTTATTATAACACTATGTTCATGTACTCAAATGTACTGTAATTTCTTTCCAAATTTTTATGGCATGGTCAGGGCAGTGGTGACGTGTGAACAGTTCATGAGCCGTGCTTAATACAATATCTAGGTTTACAGAAAGTGTCAGCCTTCCACAGACACAAGAACAATCTCTTTAGAACAAAAGCTCCTGTATCTCCCCTGTTTAAGGAGGAGTTTCTAATCTCTTGTATTCTGAAATTTCCTTTCGGCTTTTTCCCTTTATCAGGTGTCGCCACAGGGAATGATTCACACGTTTGATTTGGCATAGGTTTTTAACGTCGGATGCCCTTCCTGTCACAACCCTTTAGCAAGGGACAGAAACACGCTGACGGCTCCGCAGCCTACTCTTTACGAAAGTCAGAAATGGTTCTTTTACATGAACCTCTCACCATAGACAGTGAGAGACATGGCCCGCCTTTGATAACCCAGTTAGCTGCACTGGGGGCTAATCTCTTGCATTCTGTCTATCTTTATTTCCTTCTGTCGTCCTACCCCTGTGCTGGACAACAGCACTATCTTCATTATGTTTGTTTCCAGTCTGCGCTTAATGCATTGTCACAACTTGGCTTGTATCATTTTGCCAACATAATTACGCGCCAAGACAAATGAAGAGCCAACAGCAGAAAATAAGTGCAGCCAGCTCAGGCCACTGCAAAGACTTCTTCATGGCAGCTATACACGACCTCTAAAATTTAATTGGGCGACAGCATCATCATCATCCTCATCATCATCCTCATCATCATCATCATCATCATCATCATCATCCTCATCATCATTTGCTGAACTGCTTAATCCTACTATTAGGGTTGTGGGGAAACTTGAGCCTACCTCAGTCGTGACTGAGTGAAGGCATTATGCATCCTGAACAGCCCGCCAGACCAACGCAGTGCAACAATTAGTATAATATGCATGTCTTTGATCTGTGGGAGGAAACTGGAGTACCTGGAGGAAGCCCATTCAAACATGGGGAGAACATACAAACGTCACACAGAAAACGCCCGTGTCCTGGGCTTTAACCAATGACCTTCTTTCTGTGATGCACTGGGTGTCAATTTGGGTTACATTATTAATAGTAGTATTAGTATTAGTATTATCATCTGAGTTCCATAGCTGCATACCTATGCAAATTCTGTATGCCCAGAGCTCAATTTTCTTTGCGTCTATACTCACGTGCCCACACATGCAAACATTGCTTGCGCCTCACCACCGTTGGCGCTGAATGCATTTTGCAGCTTATTCTCTTACTTTACATGTACCTGTCTCCATAAATTTACCCAGGTAAACATTTTATGAGCTCTGTTTTAAGGCAGTTCCTAATTATTATTATTATTATTATTATTATTATTATTATTATTATTATTGTTGTTATTATTATTATTATTATCCTAAAAACCTTTAAAAATGATCATATGGTGGCCTTATGTCTCTCGGCACATCTCAAAGAGGCATAATAGATGCATGGTACGATTCTTGTTTGGCCCATTTTATAATAGCAGATCGTGTACATATTTTTACAGCTGTTTGCTTGTCGTGGTTAAACTTTTGTTTGGCACCCGCACTCTGGAACATCCTCAAGACCCAACCGTAGTGGACTTGGATGCTGTTTCTCAGTACTGTAGATGTGTCTCGTATAACATATGGATTTGAAATGTGTCTAGTGGCTGGTAAATAACATGTTAAAAAAAACCCTGATCTGCAGAAAAAATAAGCTCAGACATCCTTGTATTCAGCTAGAACAACGCCATCTGGGCTATTTACAAAGCAAAACATTATGGAACCTTCAACTTAAAACCCCAGTTAAGTAATTGGCTGCCTGCTTGTTATTGTTTTATTTATTTATTTATTTATTTATTTACTTATTTTTTTCAGTTCAAGGTTAGCGGTATTTATATGAACATGTAATCCAGCTCATCCATCATGAAGCACTTGGTGATTGCACTTGAGGCTATATAGGAACTTATACAAAGTCAATTCACAACAAGTTTGACAGGCTGCCTAAGGCCAGAAAAGCCTGTTTAAAAGCATTTTAAAACGAATAGGCATTTTCTTTGTTTTCTTGTTTGTTTTCTTTCATTGTTGATTTTTTTTCTTTTATTTTTTTTATTTTTGCCAAATAAATGAGCAATCCTGTGTGTATCTGCTGTAAATATCCAGAACAGATGTTTCACTGAACTGCTGCAGACCATCCTCGGTTTCTGGCACTAATGAGGAAACAGTGAATAAGAATGCTTGTTATTTGTGGCCTTGAACCACCCGGAATATAACATACAAGTCCTCTGTATCTCATCAACATGTCTGCTTTGTCAGCTCTGTACAAAGAGCCCCCCCCCCTTCTCTTTTGTTTACCTCATGTTTATCAGCATTAGGGAGGAGTCTCCACCTGTTATTGCAGATAACCAGCATGTGCCATGTGTGTATGTGGAGCTGCAGGTGTGTACACGTGGACAGAAAAGAGACTGAAAGGGGAAACACAAACATCAAAGAGTATTCAGAGAGAAAGGGGGGAGGGAGGAATGAGGGGGCGCATAGATTCCTGCATCTCATGTTGTTAAAGCCGTGTTTTGCTTCAGTGCCTCCATTTGGCGGTCATTAACCCTCCTCCATAAGGCCAGCTTGAGAACTGGATACAACCAGAGCTCTGACCTTACACTTAACTCGAACAATTTTACACCACGGTGCCATCACTCTGATCTTATTATGATACTCCTACTGAAGAGCCAAAGTTCATTCACTCAATACCACAAGCAGTGCATTTCTTACAGCAATATTATGATGCCTCACATTGAGTGAAGTAGAGAACTATGGGCCACATGGTGACACAGCACGTGCTGAGTTTGTTTGTTTCTGTATCATTATGCATGTTCTCCCTGTGTTTGCGTGTTTCCTCCAGGAACTCCTGTTTCCTCCAACGGTACAAAAACAGGCACATTAGGCTAACTGGCTGTTCCAGGTATTGGCTGTTGCCTCTATGTACAAATATCTGAGTGGTGGCTTTGCTATGGTTCTGCGGGCTGTTCGGTGTACCCTGTCTTCCTCCAGTGTTGGCTGAGATTGGCCCCAGACTCCCCGCCACCCTGGAGACATTAAGTGGTTTGACAAGTGAGTGGGTGAGAAATAAAATTAAACCCATGGCATGGAAGAGGACATCAAAGAACAGATGTTGTGGTCCTGACTATTTATCTGTTGCTTATGATCATACATGCACGTATATGCTTGCAAAACCTCAAACCACACCACCCGAACTCACAATTCAACCATCTTATTCTGACCTCAAATAACATGTGCTGTACTCATACAAAAAACTTACCATCCAACTTTTCTCTTGTTTCCAAGCAGCTTCACCCAAGGCTTGCACTGCGGGATCCCATTAGCTATTCATAGCTCTCAAGGAATGTGTTTTCCCCACCCCATCGTTTGTTTGCACTCTCTCTTTTTTTCTCTGTCCTCCACAAGAGTGTTTGAGCGAGAGAGCTGGTGTAGGTGAGGGTGGTTTTAAACTCCTTGCAAGATAAAAAAGACCATTTAATATGCTAAATAAGCTACTGATCCTAGATCTTGTTGATTTGTTTCCACTGTATACATAATGATATGTGGTATGTAGAACTGATGGCATTTAGAACTCATGTCAATTGTGACAAGCAAACACTAAAAAAAAACAACTCACAACTCACAATTCCCATATCTGAAATAAAAAATATTAGTTCAACTGGTTTCACTGGTGTTCTTATTGTCCATGTACTCAACAGATGGAAAAGAGGTTCAATATTAACAACAAAGGCTATCAACAACAGCACCAACAGCAGTAGATATGATTCCCACCTAACAGCATCAGGGCCTCTGGTTCAACCCTGAACTTGGCTTAATGTCTTAAGGTTTTCTCCCCATTTCCACTGGATTTCTTCGAGGTCCCTTCCATTCACCAATAAACATTCCTGGAAGTGGGCTGATTATGCCAAACTTCCCACAATATACAGTGTTTGTGTGTGTGTGTGTGTGTGTGTGTGTGTGTGTGTGTGTGTGTGTGTGTGTGTGTGTGTGTGTGTGTGTGAGTGTGTGTGGTTCTACATAGCAATTACAATCAATTTTTTGTACTAGTTTCTTAATTGTAATTTGTAAAAGTACAGTACATGAATACTAATGAAGCAGTTGGGGCTAGACTATCTATCTATCTATCTATCTATCTATCTATCTATCTATCTATCTATCTATCTATCTGTCTGTCTGTCTGTCTGTCTGTCTGTTGAATTATGTCTGGACACTGCTTTGCATGCATATGCTGTGGTTCTGATTCTGGTATTGTTTTTTTTCTTACCCAGGTAAGATATTGTCTCTATTGAGATTTGTTCCTATAGTATATGCAGAAGACTTGTTCATGAACTTATATGAACAGTTTATACAACTTGATTTCTGACTTATTTGTTCACTTTAAGGTGTTTAACTACTTGTGAAGACGTGCAGAGTTGTGGCAACTACAGAGGGATAAAGTTGATCAGCCATACTATGAAGTTATGGGAAAGAATAGTGGAAGCAAGACTAAGGGCAGAGGTCTGCATTTGTGAACAACAGTTTGGTTTCATGCCAAGAAAGCGCACCACAGATACAGTGTTTGCCTTGAGGATGTTAATGGAGAAGTACAGAGAAGGTCAGAAGGAGCTGCATTGTGCCTTTGTGGATCTGGAGAAAGCATATGACAGGGTGCCGAGAGAGGAACTGTGGTATTGCATGAGGAAGTCTGGAGTGGCAGAAAAGTAGGTTAGAATGGTGCAGGACATGTATAAGAGATGTAAGACAGTGGGGAGGTGTGCTGTCAGTGTGACAGAATCCAGAGCAATGGAGAGTGTGACAAAGAGGTGAAGAAGCGTGTGCAGGCTGGTTGGAATGGTTGGAGAAAAGTGTTCGGTGTGAATTGTGATAGGAAGGTAGCGGCAAGAATGAAAGGAAATGTGTACAAGACGGTGTTGAGGCCAGCGATGTTGTATGATTTAGAAACAGTGGCCCTGGGGAAAAGACAGGAGGCAAAGCTGGAGGTAGCAGAGATGAAAATGTTGAGGTTCTCTTTGGGAGTAACGAGGATGGATAGGATCAGGAATGAGCACATCAGAGGGACAGCACATGTAAGACATTTTGGAGACAAAGTCAGAGAGGCTAGATTGAGATGGTTTGGACATGTACAGAGGAGGGATAGTGAGTATATTGGTAGTAGGATGCTGAGGTTGGAACTACCAGGCAGAAGGCCTAGAGGAAGACCAAAGAGACGATTCATGGACGTGGTGAAGGAGGACATGAAGGCAGTTGGTGTAAGAGAAGAAGATGCAGAGGATAGGGTGAGATGGAGGCAGATAATTTGCTTTAGCGACCCCTGACGGGAACAGCCGAAAGGAAAAGAAGAAGAAGAAGAATAGTGTTTGTGAACGTCCTGCACTGCGGAGAAGAGCTATTGTCAGAGGTGAATACAGTACTTAAAGTATTTATATATAAATTATACTTAAATATTAATACATTGCAGTATTTACATATGCATATAACTGTGTAACGTTTAATATACACTTCTTGTATTGTATAGACGCGAAAACATACAGAAATGAGACAACATGGTAGAATTGAGAGGGGTGTTCCTACTTCGCGGCTTTTTCGAATATCGCGGCCAGGTCTGGTCTACATTATCCGCGATATTTAAGGGATGACTGTATATTTCTTTTCACTCTGTTCATACGGCACTCGCTTACTTATTGGCCAAACCACTTAATCCTACGATTAGGGTAACAGGGAGGAACACTGGGCGAAGGCAGAGTACACTCTAAACAGCACACCAGATTATTACAAGGCTACATATAACTACTCACAATTACACCTGGGGCAATTTAGAATAGCCAGTTAGCCTAATGTGCATGTCTTTGGACTACAAGAGGAAACTGAAGTAGCTGGAGGGAAGCAGACACAAGCACAGGGAGATACAACCAAACCCCAGGCCTCAAAGCCATGATCTTGCTGCGAAGAAGATGTTGCAAATCATTATGCCACAGTGCCTACTTTTCAAACTGCAGATATGTACAAATCCATTTAATATGGATATCAGTATAAAAGTGTCATAATTATGGATGAGATGAAAGCTCTGTATGCAGTGTACTGATGATTCACAAAATGCAACCATAACATGCTGCACTACGGTATCCTATAATTCAACTAGAAACAGTGAATGACCGACAAAGAAGAATTCCCCCAGGCAATACAATAAAAAGCAACGGGTCTCAGGGGAGTTGTACGATTGCGCCTGATGTCAGTCATTTTAGTGTAGTACGAGCTGATGTAGATTTTTGTACATCTTAGTGAGCTTAGGTAATGCAGTAAACGTCTTGGTCAAGTGATATGTAAGAAGGCAGAGTTGTGTGCTTACACTGGGGCCAGAATTTATGATCACACTTTGAGCACATTTGGCTATAAAAGAGAGGCAGGTGGCATCCAAGAGATAAAACCTGAAGAAATCATGTTGACAAGTTCACCACAGAGTTTGCAGGTTCCACCTGTGCTTGCATGGGTTTCCTCCTACAGTCCAGAAACACATGCACAGGAGGCTGTTTGGCTGCTCCAAATTGCCCCTAGCTGTGAGTGTGTATGAATGGTTGTATGTGTGCTGGCACTGCAATGGTCCGGCGAGCTGTTCAGGGTGTACCCTGCCTTCTCCCAGAGTCAGCTGAGATGGGAGCCAACCGCTTAGCCAAATGTGCATTTCTTTGGACTGTGGGGAAAACACTCACAAGCAGACTCCACACACAAACACTGGGACTTGAGCTCATGGCCTTCTTGATGTAAGGCATACCATTACACCACCATCTTAGAGAGAGAGAGAGAGCGAGAAACAGAGAGAGAGAGAGAGTAAACAGCTTCTTTATCTTTTACATAATGGAAAATTAGGAACAGAGAAATGTGAGACAATAATAAGAAGATAGGTAGTGTGTGCCTGAAAGAGAGAGAGAGAGAGAGAGAGAGAGAGAGAGAGAGAGAATATCAGCATGTTTGTTGCACACTGTAAGAGTGGGAACA
Source organism: Plotosus lineatus (assembly GCA_024760905.1). Taxonomy (NCBI): domain Eukaryota; kingdom Metazoa; phylum Chordata; class Actinopteri; order Siluriformes; family Plotosidae; genus Plotosus; species Plotosus lineatus. The sequence continues at coordinate 60,067,465 of CM045731.1, read as the reverse complement.
TTGGGTACGAAGTGCAATGTTTTTTCCTGCTCTCTCTGATAGAGAGATAGATAGGGCCAAATGAGAGGAGTGCCGGGGGAAGGGGGGGCGATACAGTATGGCACCTTTGTAGAAAAATAATGCCATAAAGATATTCAGAACAAAAATTGTTAAATTGTACAGTAAACAATGCCAGTACAGCAGAGATGCCGGAACTATGGGTCTTGATTCTATGATATGATCACACACACACACACACACACACACACACACACACACACACACACAGTCACAGCACACCTGCTGTGTTTGTGTTTCTTTTTGCACCCCTCCCCCCAAAGTGCTGTTCCTTTCTGCTGGAGGGAGGAAGAAAGAGCCGTTAGACCACTACTTCTCTGTCTTCCCCCCCACCCCCCCCACACACACACACTTATATATACCCATCCCCCATCTAAAAGAGTGCAACATGCCAGGCAACCTGAGATGCTCTTCCTTAGCCTGAGCTCCAAGTTGTTCTTCCAATATCTGCCAAGACAAGCACATTTTCCTTTTAGAATATATACACACACACACACATATATATATATATATATATATATATATATATATATATATATATATATATATATATATATATATATATAAACAAAACATTTTTATTATTTGTTTTAATTTTATGTTATTTGCTCTACCAAAAAGTATTGAGCACTCTCCTACGGAAGGATCTACTCAGAAAATCATCTATATATATATATATATATATATATATATATATCCCCCCTGTGGAACTTTTATGAATTGTTATTCTGTAAGCAGCTGCATGACTTGTTAGGCAACTGTAACATCTTACTCCACAAAGAGCCTTCATCAAACATTAAAAAGAACAAAAAAATGGTGTCTTTTATATTGTCTCTATTCTACACCAAGGGCATTTCTACGTGATTTATCTTTCATATTACTAAAAGTCACCTCAAACCATTTTCTGAAAGCCCGTGGTACTGCAGAACAGGACAATTTTATATTTTTCAACAAACTAATAGGTGAGGTATAATCAGTAAGGGATAAAAGCACATGATTTGTGGATATCCAATGAAAATGGCAGATCTTTGGCGGGTGATCCAAGCTCCCCCAAAGTTTGCATATGTCCTCCGAGTGCTTGCGTGTTCTCTTAGGTGTAGATGTGGGTGTGAATGGTTGTGTTTATTGGACTGTGGTGGACTAGTAAGCTGTTCAGGGTGTACACCACCAATTGTTGCCAATTGTTTGCTGAGATAGGCAAACACTTAATAGGATTATGCAGTTTTGAAAATGAGTAAGATGAGTGAGAATGATATAGAATGTAATACAGTGGAAGAGTTTCCGATGGGGAAACATGAATTTAAACATAAAAACAGTTAGAACTGGTAAATGTCTAGAACTACATTATCTGAAGTCACCCAGGCAGGAATTGGTTTCCCTTTGAGTCTGGTTTCTCCTCAACCCATCTCAGGGAGTTTATACTTACCACCATTGCCACTATTTGTGTTGCTGTAACCCATATCTGAGAGTGAATAGTGACAAGCAAGACAGCAAAGCAAAGTTCCGTCACCCAACAGTGCTGCCAGTAGGGTGTGGCCTATCTTTGCTATCTTTGTTTCTCTTTTCCTCGTCCTCCTCCTCCTCCTCCTCTTTTCAGAGAAAGCCAATGGGTGAGTGGCTGCTAGCACTCAAGGCTAGAGGTGTGCAGCTTGCAACAAGCTGATAATGTCAAGTTTGGAGGAAACTGAATTTGTCGAGAATGAATCTGACACAGAAACGGGAATGGCATGCAACACGACTGGCTACGATGTGCTTTCCTCCGGACTTGAGGATATTTTAAATGAATAATTAAATAATTACTCAGAATTATTCAAAACCCAGAGGGTGTAATCCACTTCAGTCTCAGAAAAACCCAACAAAATAATTCTCCACATGACACTATGCCATTCAATAATTACTTTTTGTTTTGAGATAGCAAACTAGTCACACCAGTTCTGTGCAGTATATAATGCATAAATTAATTCATTCATTTGTCGAATCTCTTAATCCTATTGGGATCTTGGGGAGGCTGGTGCCTATCTCAGCTGACACTGGGCGAAGCCAGGGTACACTTTATACAACTCACTAGACCCTTGCAAGGCAAGGCACACACACCAAGGCATAATTTGGAACAGCCAGTTAGCCTAATAAGTGGGGCCGGTGGCATAGTAGTTAGGGTGCTGGGCTCATGATCGGGAGGCTGTGTGTTCGAATCCCAGTTAGACACCTACTGTGCTAAGACCCCTGGGCAAGGTCTTAACCGCAAGTGTGCCTCTGTTCACCCAGCAGTATAAATGGGTACCAGTAAAATATACTGGGAAGGTAACCTGCGATGGATTAGCGTCCCATCCAGGAGGAGTCGAACTCCTGGTCACTTCATACTATGGAATCTGGGGATAAGCACTGGCCTGATGAGCCACATTCGGCTCGGGTGTAAAAAGCTCACATACCTTAGTTTGCCTAATAGGTACATTCTTGGACTGTGGGAGGAAGCTGGAGTGCTCAGAGGAATCCCATGCCAGCACAGAGAGAACCACATCTAGAACCAATCAAGCCCAGGACTCAAACCCATTACCTTCTTTCTGCAGTGCAAAATTCATTCATTCATTTTCTAAGCTGCTTACTCCTAATTAGGGTCACGGAGAAACTGTTCATCTCAGCTGGCTCAGGGAGAGGGCGGGTACACCTTAAACCGCTGCCAGACCATTTCACAGAAACCCCACATACAACCGTTCACACTCGTTCTCAGACCTAGGGGCAATCTGGAACAGCCAGTTAGTCTACTGTGTATGCCCTTTGGACTGTGGGAGGAAACCGGAGTACCCGGAAGAGCACAACGAAATTAAAACATGTGGACTTCACACAGAAATGCCTGAGTCTGGGAATCAACCCAAAACCTTCTTGTTGTGGGGTGAGCACACTATCTACTATGCCACTGTGCCACCTCTGTGACGCTGAGCGCTTTCAGTGAGACCCCAAGAAACAGGAGACCGAGTATGATGATACAAATGACCTTTATTGAACACAGAGCAGGCACTAGAGTACGGGGAATCGTGATCACTGTAGAGGTGAGGGGAAACCTGAGAACCAAAATCACTCCTGGAAAATATCCAAGTGGGAACTATTCGAGCACGGAGCTGAGAACCAGGGAGCCAGAGAGATTACGGGGAGACGGGATCGCATGGAGGGACAATCTTCTAGCGCTGGGAGGAGCACGCTGCTCATCTTTATAGCCCGGTGATGGCTGAGTGGAATCAGGTGTGCTCTACAGATCCGCCCCTCGCCAGGGTCTGCAGTGCATAGGGAGTGAGAAAGAGAGTTAAAAGCCGCAAAATAACACAGACCATAACAATCTCATGCATAAATTTTATAATTTAGAAAGCTGTTTTGTGACAATGCCATTGTTAAAAGCGTTATTCACAATTAAATATTTAATTAAATTGAAGACGTGAACATGTGAGGGCAGCACAGTTGCATAGTGGTTAGCATGTTTGCGTAACAGCCAGCATGTCCTGAGTTCGATTCCCAGGCTCGGTAAGGGTGTATCTGTGTGGGGTTTGCATGTCTTCCCTGTGATTGCATGGGTTCCGTCCAGACACTCTGCTTTCCTCCCACAGTCCAAAGACATGTCTGACCGACATGGGCTGTTCCAAATTAGCCTTAGATGAGTGTTTGGGTCTGAGTGATTGTGTGTTGCCCTAATGATGATCTGGCAAGCTGTTCAGGCTGTACTCTGCCTTCATCTAGTCTCATGTGAGATAGACTCCATCCTCCTGGCAACCCTAGTAGGATTAAGTGGTTTGAAAAATAAGTGAGTGAGAAAAGTGTTTAAGTTTAATAAGTGTACAATAAATGGTGTAGTGGGGCAGTAGTGGCCTGTTGGTAAGGTGCTGGATCACTGATCACAAGGTTGGAGGTTGAAGGCCCACTCTCAACGGATTGTCACTGTCCCCCTAGTGCACTAACTGGGTTATCAAAGACCGGCTGTGTCTCTCAGTGTCTATAATGAGAGGCATGTAAAAGAACCGTTGCTGAGTTTCGTCAAGAGTAGGCTACATATCCATCAGCGTGTTTCTGCCCTGCACTGGCCTGTTGAACTGTCCACAGTGTACTCGCCCAGAGTCGGCTGAGATGGGCACCAGGCTTCCCGTGACCCAAATTAGTATTAAGCTGTTCAGAAAATGAATGAATGAATGAATGAACGAATGGTGTAATGTGTGTCGTAATTCACAAACAAAGAAACCAACAGTGTGTATGGCTCTGTCCATCCTTTCCATGCTATGGACTATCCATCCCCTAACCCCAGTCCCTGTACTGGTTGAAAGAATCTGAGTATTCAAGTCGTAACCGCCACACTCTGCAACTGCTTACTCCCCAGACAATTAGTCTCCGCAACACCATTCTGCCTTCCAACACCCACCTGAACCCGACTAAACACCACATCCAACTTCCCCCACCATACCACCACTCACTCTTCTCACCTACACTATAACACAGTATCCTTTTTTCATGTGATGTCACAGTGTATAATTGAAAATGATGAGAGTATAACTGAAGAAGATATAAACTTCAATGCATACTGTCACATCTTAAACAAGAAGTGCAACAGATCCTCACGCTCATGCTGCCTTGTAGCTATATAATGAAAATGTTGATCTAGGCAGCAAATATCTCTAACTTATACTTCAGTTCATTGTCTGTAACCGCTTAATCCTAATTAGGGTGGCAGGACGTTGGCACTCATCCCAGCCACCTCCAGGCGAGGGCAGAGTACACCCTGGACAACTCGCCAGGCCATCGCAGAAACTTCTACTTATTTATTAAATATTGACGTTACTCTCCATATAATGTTCCTGTGTTCTTCATCCATCTGTAATCTGGAGTAATTATCCATCTGGGTTGCGGGGGAAGCTGGAGTCAATTCCAGCTGACTTCGGGTGAGAGGTCACTGTAATACACGCAAACTTCCAGAGACCTTCTTGCCTGTCGTGAGGAGATGGAATGGTCTCAGAGATAATAAAAATAGAAAGAGCAGTTAAGCAATAAATGAAACAAGGTTAGAATTTGGTGCAATGACTCTTGATTTAAAAAAGCATCCACAGGTGGAATGTGTGGAGGTTTTTTTTTAAGGAAATAAGCTGAAATTTTTTTGAACCTCAGTTCTTGAGGATGTATTGGTCAGCATTTCCTTCTCAGAGCAAAAAGGTTCTGGGTAAAAGTCTCGGGCTGGGGCATTGCTGTGTAGAGTTTATGTGTTTCCCCATGTTTGCATGGGTGTCCTCCATGTCCTCTGGTTTCCTTCCACAGTCCAAAGACATGCACATAAGGCTAATAGGCTGTGCCAAATTGCCCCTAAGTGTGAATGTGAGTTTGAGTAGTTACAGGTGTGTTAGTCCTGCGATGGTCTGGTCCATGGTTCAGGTCATATGCCCCTTTCAGAAAGTATTGGCTAAGATAGGCCCCAGTTTCTCTACAACTCAAAAGCTCCATAAAAAAAAAACCTTTCCTGGTCTCCCATCAGAACCTTTTGAAAAGAAAAAAATGTTTGTTGAGTTTTGTTTTGTTTTTAGTAAAGAACTGAGGTGACTGCCCAAGCCCAATGGCTTTTAAAGCTAAATGTTGGTAAAGCGAATGAAGCTGGTAACTTGAGGTGAATCCCTACAATTTGTTAAGGAGATGTTTGAATAAATAACCAAGAATAAATAACATGAAGCTTTTAGAAGTCCATGTTTTATTGAAAATTTCACCTTAGATGACCAGAGTCTTTTGCCAGTTAGCAAGAAGTACATCTGTGATGGACTGGCGAGCTATGTAAGGTGTACTCTGCCCTCATCCCGAGTTGGTTGCGATGGGCGCCAGCCTCAGTTCAGTTCATTTTCTGTACCCGTTTAATCCTAACTTGGGTCGCGGGGAGGCTGGCGCCCATCCCAGCCAACTTCGGGCGAGGGCAGAGTACACCCTGGACAGCTCGCCAGGCAATCGCAGGGCGGAAACACGCTGACGGCTTTGCAGCCTACTCTTGTCGAAAGTCAGCAATGGTTCTTTTACATGCCTCTCACCATAGACAGTGAGAGACATGGCCAGCCTTTGATAACCCAGTTAGCTCCACTGGGGGGGACAGTGACAACCTTGTGCAGAGTGGGACTCGAACCCCCAACCTTTGGATCAGCGATCCAGCGGCGCCAGCCTCATCAAAACCCTAATTAGAATTAAGTTGTTCAGAAAATAAGTGAATAACAACATGCACATTTAACATGAATTAAACTCTGAAACTCTGATGACTGTCTATAAAACAGTAGCATTGCAATTGCAAGTCTCAGAATAACAATCACGACATCGCACTCGGTGTTCTTTTTGCGTTGTCTGCATTTTCCAAGACCTTGAGCATAGTTTAGAAAAAAAAACCTAAAATTTAAAATTTCCATGCAGCACCAATTTTTAAGTTGGGAAACCGGAATTATTATTTTTTCCCCAGTGTAACATGATTAAGTCATTCATCAAATGAGTGAGTGAGTGAGCTCTCCTGGACTCACTGACTTCTTCATTTGCTTCTTATTTTTGCAGCAAACCCCAGTAGCTTTTATTATACTGTATTGCTGTCTGATAAGTGATCTCTTATGTAAGACGCCATTTCTTTAATGATGCACAAACATTTTGTAAATTCATGTTTTTTTTTTTCTTTTTTGTGAATACCCGTAGCATTTAATCTCTTTCAAAGAAACTGAGTAATTTATACTTATCCATTACTGACTACAGTTGAATTACACAGACAAAACAGATAGGGTGAGTAAAGCACTAGAATTCTGCAGTCATGTCCATACGAGTGTTGTGTTATGTTACATCAACTTTACTATTCATTTCCTCATGCTGTTGTGTTCGTATAAAATAGTGCACAATGTACTTTAACCTCTATCGCACTCAGACCGGCAGACTTTATTGTTATACCTTGACCAGGATTGTTCTGACTTTGTGCCAAATTGAAACTTTATTGACCTGCTGTGAGAGTGTGGGATGCAGGACATGTCATATAACAAATATACTTGGCAAGAAATATGTTTCAAATACTTTAACACTTGCTTCTTTACTTCACTCAGGTCACATTATTGATGTCTGCAGCTACTGAGGAATTTTTTGCTCAAAACGACTGACGAGAAACTCTTAAGTGTTTCTTCAGTTTCTACACAGTTCTCATTTCTTTTCTTATTTTTACATGATATAGATTAACAGATACTGACCTAGGGGAATTATTTTGTGGTAACCATGTCTGCCTCACAGTAAGAAGGTCCAGAGCTCTGTGGAGTCATATGTCTGGCATATCTATGTGGAGTTTGAAGTGATGCAGAGTACCCCCAGAGGTGAAAGAGTGGTCATTGGTGCAGACTTCAATAGACATGTTGGTGCAGGCAACAGAGGGGACGAGAACGTGATGGGCAGATTTGGTATCCAGGACAGGAACACAGAAGGACATATGTTGATAGATTTTGCAAAAAAGATGGAAATGGCTGTGGTGAATACTTTCTTCCAGAAGAGACAGGAGCATAGGGTGACTTAGAAAAGCGGCGGTAGAAGCACACAGGTAGACTACATCTGGTGTAGGCGATGTAATTTGAAGGAAGTCAGTGACTGTAAAGTAGTAGTGGGTGAGAGTGTTGCCAAACAACATAGAATGGTGGTGTGCAGGATGATGCTGATGGTGAGGAAGGTGAAGAAGGCAAAGGCAGAGCAGAAGACAAAGTGGTGGAAGCTGAAAAAGGAAGAGGGTCGTGTTGTCTTCAAGGAGGAGTTGAAACAGGCTTTGGGTGGTCAGTAAGTGCTTCCAGATGACTGGACAACTACAGCCAATGTGATCAGGGAGACAGATAGGAGAGTATGTGATGTGTCCTCTGGAAGGAAAGTAGATAAGGAGACTTGGTGGTATAATGAGGAAGTGCAGGAGTGTGTACAAAGGAAGAGGTAAGAAGGCAGAAAATTATTTATACAGGGTGTCACAGCAGAGAAATAGAGATGGGAAGGACATGCAGCAAGTTAGAGTGATTAACGACAGAGAGGGAACTGTATTGACTGATGGCAGAAGTGTGCTGGGAACATGGAAAGAGTCATTTGAAGAGCTGATGAATGAGGAGAATGAGAGAGAAAAAAATAGTAGAAGAGGTGACCGTTGAGGACATGGAAGTAGTAAAGATTAGTAAGGGTGAACTGAGGAGGGCATTGGAGGATGAAGAGTGGAAAGGCAGTTAGTCCTGATGACATACCAGTGGAGGTATGGAAGTGTCTCGGAGAGGTAGCAGTAGATTTTCTGACAAGAACATTCAACAAGGTGTTAGAGAGTGAGCAGATGCCAGAGGAATGGAGGAGAAGTGTGCTAGTGCCCATTTGTAAGAACAAGGGAGATGTGCAGAGTTGTGGCAACTACAGAGGGATAAAGTTGATGAGCCATATGATGAAGCTATGGGAAAGAATAGTGGAAGCAAGACTAAGGGCAGAGGTCAGCATTTGTGAACAACAGTTTGGTTTCATGCCAAGAAGGAGCACCACAGATGCAGTGTTTGCTTTGAGGATGTTAATAGAGAAGTACAGAGAAGGTCAGAGGGAGCTGCATTGTGCCTTTGTAGATCTGGTGAAAGCATATGACAGGGTGCCGAGAGAGGAACTGTGGAATTGCATGAGGAAGTCTGGAGTGGCAGAGAAGTATGTTAGAGTGGTGCAGGACATGTGTAAGAGATGTAAGACAGTGGTGAGGTGTGCTGTCGGTGCGACAGACGAGTTCAAGGTGGAGGTGGGACTGCATCAAGGGTCAGCTCTGAGCCCCTTCTTGTTTGCTATGGTGATGGACAGGCTGACAGACGAGGTGAGACAAAGATTTCTCATGGACTATGATATTTGCGGATGACATTGTGATCTGTAGTGAGAGCAGAGAACAAGTACAGGAAAGTCTAGAGAGGTGGAGGTATGCCCTGGACAGATGAAGAATGAAGATTAGCCTCAGTAAGACAGAATGCATGTGTGTGAACGACAAGGACCCAAGAGGAATGGTGAGGTTACAGGTAGCAGAGATAAAGAAGGTGGAGGATTTTAAGTACTTAGGTTCAGCAATCCAGAGCAAGGGAGAGTGTGGAAAAGAGGTGAAGAAGCATGTGCAGGTTGGAATGGTTGGAGAAAAGCGTCCGGTGTGATGTGTGATAGGAAAGTATCAGCAAGAATGAAAGGAAAAGTGTACAAGACGGTGTTGAGGCCAGCGATGTTGTATGGTTTAGAAACAGTGGCACAGGGGAAAAGACAGGAGGCAGAGCACCTCCAGGTAGCAGAGATGAAAATGTTGAGGTTCTCTTTGGGAGTAACAAGGATGGATAGGATCAGGAATGAGTACATCAGAGGGACAGCACATGTAAGAGGTTTTGAAGACAAAGTCAGAGGGGCTAGATTGAGATGATTTGAACATGTACAGAGGAGGGATAGTGAGTATATTGGTAGTTGGATGCTGAGGTTGGAACTACCAGGCAGAAGGCCTAGAGGAAGACCAAAGAGAAGATTTATAGATGTGGTGAAGGAGGACATTAAGGTAGTTGGTGTAAGTGAAGAAGCTGCAGAGGAAAGGGTGAGATGGAGGCAGATGATTCGCTGTGGCGACCTCTGAAGGGAACAGCTGAAAGGAAAAGAAGAAGATCTATGTGGAGTTTGCATGTTGTTACTGTGCTATCATGGGTTGTTAATGTGCTATCACAGGTCATTTCAGTGCTATCATGGGCACTTTGGTTTCCTCCCACTGTCCAAAGACATGCACATTACACTAACTCGCTTTTCCATATTGCCCCTCGGTGTGAATGTTTATGTGGTTGGTTGTGTATTTTGGCCCTGTGTTAGTCTTACCAGTTGTTCAAGCTGTACCCTGCCTTCACCCAATGTCGTCTGAGATTGGTTCCAGTCTACCCATGACCTTAAAAGTAGGATTAAGTAGTTTGGCACATAAATCAGTGCGTATGTTTCTGGTTTCTTTCTGCAGTTTAATATAAACTGTCAGTGCATCCTTTCTTGTAATTTATCAGCTTTCGGTTGGAAGAGCCCCACCCCCCACTAATTACCATGGAAATGTGCTGTGTTTAACATGTCAATTCCTGACCTTTCTCACAAGGGGAAGAAAAACAAAGAACACTTTAAATTCTTACTAGGAAAGTCTGACCAGGCCCATCTTGCTCGAGCTCACACTATGAGATCATATAAACATGGCAGCTCACAGCATTAACAATAAATAAAGTGGCAATTCTTTATTTTTAATCTAGTTGTATAGTCTAGTATATATATTTTTTTAGTTCTTACCGTATTTGACATAATAAGCGCCCTGCTCCAATAGACTTAACAGACGTAATCGACGTAATAAGCGCCATTTACCAATCCTCTTAGTCCTACTAGAGCTGTGGGGAGACTGAAGCCTATTTCAGCCAGTGAAGGTGAGAAATGCCCTGGACAGCTTGCCAGACCATCGTACAAGATAACACAGACAACCATTCACATCCATAAGCATCCACACCTAGGGTCAATTTGGAAAAGCCAGTTCGGGCGTGATCACATTAGAGGTGTGATAGAAAAGCAAATTATGCAAATTGATTTTTTTGTGAATTTTTTATAGATGCTTTGTGACTCCACATGCAAGTGAATATCTTGCGGCTTAAATACGTGTGCAGACGCTCCCCGACTTACATTTTTAATTGGTTCTGGACGGCCGAACGTAAGTTGAAAGTGAACGTAAGTTGTTACAGTGACGTATGATGTATGACGTGTGACGTATGATGCTCATACTGTACTATACATCCATAAATACCATTACCGTATCTCATAAAACACTAAATCAATTATTATAAATATAAAATAATCTCAAATATATCAAATAATATCAAAATTAATTTCAAATAAATTAAATTCAAGCAAAATAATTTCAAATTGATGAATTTTAATCAAATTCACTCATCAAATATCAAATACAGTATCAAATATAACCTTTAACATTCTCTATGATGCGATCTTTCTGCTTGTAAATGTTTCCAATGGTCGACGGATGATCACTTTACATGAAGCTGAGCCAACTCACGTTACATGAAGCTTAAAACAGCCAATCAACTCTTACAATATGTGAGGCGCTCAATACCGAAAGTAGTGCACCTGCTGTGCTCGAAGGCGGGTTATATGGACTTCCGGTCTTTCAAGTGAGCAAGGGTCCGTTGAACTCATTTAGTACTGTACTCAGCCTGCACTGAATCACCAGCAGAGCAGAGAGTTCTCTTTCATTCTACAACTCTCTTTGCTTAACTGAGTATGCATGGTAGATTGCGCCAATCCGAGCAGATAGTTAATTAATCTCTGTGTATGAGACTTGCACCCATGCTAGTAGGCTTACACTTCTGACCAACCATATTTGCTTCGGTTACAAAAGTCCGCAAAACAGTGTGAACAGAAAGATCACAGCGACGACGTCTTAACACAAGGGTAACACGCTATATAACTCATATATATATATATATATATATATATATATATATATATATATATATATATATATATATATATATATATATATATATATATATAAACTGAACTGGAGAGAAGGAGGGGTCGTTCAGTCTGCCATTTGTAAACAATGGACACAGTGTCATTACGTCATTGCGTCATTACATCAGCGTACTACGTAGGTATGTCTAAACTCAAAATTTGACTTTTTTTTGAAAAAAAAACCCCTGTAAAATCGAAAATACGTAAAACAGATGAACATAAGTCGGGGAGCGTCTGTACAGTATTGCACAAAATCATGCAAGTACTTTGTAATTGGTTTGTGGATCTCCTTTAGTGAATCATTCGTGTTTTGTTAGCGTAAACAAAAAAGCAAATAAAATACGAATGATGACAAAACCTACAGAATATGGTGGCTGTTAGCAAGTCTGAAACTTCGGAAGACTCCAACTTTTTGCTTTTCCTTGCAAACAGAAAACAAATAATTTACAAGCAAAACGACAACTATTAAACCTTTTTGTGACATCTGCGGATGGATTGGGAGGAGTTTGAGACTACTCCGCATCAGAGATTCATCTTTGGGACCTTTCCAGAAATTTCACAGGCGAGGTGCCCAAATTGCAATGCCACGAGTGTCATGAGACAAATTTGAGAATAGAAAGCAACTGCTGCAGATTTCCGTCCACATCAGTTGCTTCCCTATCACATCTCTAGAGTAATCCCACCCTTAGCTTAATGTGCAAGTCTTTGGACTGCAGGAGGAAACCAGAGTAAACCACTACAAGCACAAAGAGAAGATGCAAACTCCACACAAAAATGTCAAGCCTGGGACATGAACCCAGGAGCTTCTTGCCTTGGGGTGGACCTGCAAACCACTATGCCATTATGCTGGCAGTTATCGCTTTATGTCTAACTTCTATGTGTCTCTCTTCCTCTGTCGTTCTTCACTTTTGAAGAGAGAAAGACAACACAGTAATGTTACCCAGACAACAGATTAATTTTACTGACTTTGGTGAAAATGTCCACAACAAACATACCTGAATAGAGATAGCGTTTCTTGGCAGAACTGTTGTTCTCTGTATCTCACTGCTCTCTCGCTCCTTCTTTTCTATGCTTTCCACTGTGGAATTTTTTATTGTAGCATTTCATACACCACAGTTTAACCATTTTACCAGTAAAAGGAAGTGAATGAAATGAAAATACCCCAAGTTGACTACAGGCGCATGAAAAAGAAACCTTATTTGACCTTTGATCGCAGAATACCTCCAAAATGTCAGCTAAACCCAAAATGCACTTCAGTTTTACGTCATTTTTAACGAGAGAGTAAACGAGGTATACTGCTGTGTCGCAGCCAAAATCAGTAATTGCGCATAAGTTATCATTCACATTTACCCCTTCCTAATCATTTCACAGGAATATACATCAATGTTTTTAGAAGTTTTTCAAGTTATTTTAATGCAGCTTATGTGTATCTATTGTTTATCATCCTATACATGGTTCGTGTTTACTGCACTGCGTCCTATTTTGAAAATTTCCTACCTTATTTTGGGTTTGATTCCAAACTTGAAGGATTTCTGTGTGAAGGTTGCATGTTCTCCACATGCTTGCGTGGGTTTCCTATGGGCACTCCAGTTTCCTCCCACAGTCCAAAATCAAGCATGTCAGTCGAACTGGAGGATTGGACTGGTGGATTTGGTGCTGAGATGGTCTGGCAAGCTGTTTAGTGTATATCGTGACAGAGATAGGCACAGCCTCCCTGCGACCCTATAGTAGGATTATAAGTGAGTCAGCAACAATTCTTTTCTATACTATGTCAAATATACATTTATATGTTATACTAAATTTCCTTTGCATTTAACCAATCCAAAGCCGTCTGACACTCAGTGCACGGGGCAGCCACATTGCAGTGCCCAGGGAGCAGTTGGGGATTATGTGCCTTATTCAAAGGCACGTTTATCCAGTGCTTGTGTGGGTTTTCCTCTGGGTACTCCGTTGTCCTCTGCCAAACCACAGACTGCACATTAGGCAGATTGGTGGTTCCAGATTGCTCCTAGGCATCAGTATGTGTGTTTATGGTGGTGTTGTTGTTGTTGATGTTGTTGTTGTTGTTGGTGGTGGTGGTGGTGGTGGTGGTGGGTGTGTATGTGTGTGTGTGAGTGTGTGTGTGTGTGTGTGTGTGTGTGTGTGTGTGTGTGTGTGTGTGTGTGTGTGTGTGTGTGTGTGTGTGTGTGTGTTGGCCCTACTATGGCTTGTACCCGACCTCACCCAGTGTTGGATGTAATACAATGTCCCAGTTGCCTTAATAGGATTAAGTGGTATGGCAGTTTATATATATAGGGAGTCCTCTGTTTACGACGCTGATCCGTTTTTAAGACGCGATGTAACCCGAATTTCAGTATTAGTCGGAACATAACATTAAATATACTGAAAAGTACTGTACGTACAGAGCTATAATAAAATGTAACGGTTAATGACAAAAAAAAAATTTTAAAAGAGAAAACAATTCCTTACCACATGAATGAAATCCAGTAAGGGAGGGAGAGACAGGCTTATTGTGCTGGAGAAGCTGGGGCAGGTGAGCCTGGAGTAGTAGATGCAGCTGAGGTAGAGGGTACAGGATCTGTTGCAGGCCTCTCTACCTTCTTAAAATACCGCTCCAGGTTAGACTGGACAGAGAGCAACATCTTCTCATCCAAGATCTCCTTGTAGCAGTGCATTAAATCCATGATGCCTCTGGAAACCCTAGTTAACCTTTCCAAGTTGGGATCCTGAGCCTCAAAAGTTGCCAACGCTTGCTGCATCTCGTGATACTAGTTCGTGTTTGTTTACATAACCGCGTAAAACGTAATGACACGTAATATTACAGTACCGAGACTGAGCAAAAGGAAGCAATGCCGTCTTCCTCGGCTCACATCCACAACACAGCATATTCTTACGCCTCGCGCACCCGAAACTAGTTCGCGTTTGTTTACGTAACTGCGTAAGACGTAATGACGCGTTATATTATTTTTTATATTTTTATGGGGGCACGTTCGTAACCACAAAATGGCGTAAGTTGGGACCAGCGTAAACCGAGGACTCCCTGTCTATATATATTCTTCTTCTTCTTTTCCTGTCGGCTGTTCCCTTCAGAGGTCGCCACAGCGAATGATCTGCCTCCATCTCACCCCTCCGTCCTCCTCTAGGCCTTCTGCCTGGTAGTTCCAATCTCAGCATCCAACTCCCAATATACTCACTATCCCTCCTTTGTACATGTCCAAACCATCTCAATCTAGCCTCTCTGACTTTGTCTCCAAAACCTCTTACATGTGCTGTCTCGCTGATGTACTCATTCCTGATCCTATCCATCCTCGTGACTCCCAAAGGGAACCTCAACATTTTCATCTCTACTACCTCCAGCTCTGCCTCCTGTCTTTTCCCCAGGGCCACTGTTTCTAAACCATACAACATCGCTGGCCTCAACACCGTATTGTACACTTTTCCTTTCATTCTTGCTGATTCCTTCCTATCACACCTCACACCGGACACTTTTCTCCAACCATTCCAACCTGCCTGCACACGCTTCACCTCTTTTCCACACTCTCCTTTCCAGGGCATACGTCCACCTCTCTAGACTTTCCTGCACTTGTTCTCTGCTCTCACTACAGATCACAATGTCATCTGCAAACATCATAGTATATGGGGAATCTTGTCTAACCTTGTCTGTTAGCCTGTCCATCACCATAGCAAACAAGAAGGGGCTCAGAGCTAACCCTTGATGCAGACCCACCTCCACCTTGAACTCGTCTGTCACACCAACAGCACACCTCACCACTGTCTTACATCTCTCATACATGTCCTGCACCACTCTAACATACTTCTCTGTCACTCCAGACTTCCTCATGCTATACCACAGTTCCTCTCTCGGCACCCTGTCATATGCTTTCTCCAGATCCACAAAGGCACAATGCAGCTCCCTCTCACCTCTGTTCTTCTCTATTAACATTCTCAAAGCAAACACTGCATCTGTGGTGCTATTTCTTGGCATGAAACCAAACTGTTGTTCACAAATGCTGCCCTCTGCCCTCAGTCTTGCTTCCACTAGTCTTTCTCATAACTTCATCATATGGCTCATCAGCTTTATCTCTGTGTAGTTGCCACAACTCTGCACGTCTCCCTTGTTCTTAAAAATGGGCACCAGCACACTTCTCCTCCATTCCTCTGGCATCTGCTCACTCTCGTACACCTTGTTGAATGTTCTTGTCAGAAAATCTACTGCTACCTCTCCTAGACACTTCCATACCTCTACCGGTATGTCATCAGGACCAACTGCCTTTCTATTCTTCATCCTCCAATGCCCTCCTCAGTTCACCCTTACTAATCTTTGCTACTTCCTGATCCTCAACGGTCACCTCTTCTACTCTTTTTTCTCTCTTATTCTCCTCATTCATCAGCTCTTCAATGTACTCTTTCCATGTTCCCAGCACACTTCTGTCATCAGTCAATACCTTTCCCTCTCTGTCCTTAATCACTCTAACTTGCTGCATGTCCTTCCCATCTCTATTTCTCTGCTGTGCAAACCTGTATAAATAATTTTCTCCCTCCTAACTGTCCAACCTAGCATACAAGTCATCATACATCTTCTGTTTGGTCTTTGACACCGCTACCCTCGCCTTACACTGTGTCTCCCTGTACTCCTGTTTACTCTCTTCGGTTCTCTCAATGTCCCACTTCTTCTTATCTAACATCTTCCTTTGTACACACTCCTGCATTTCCACCAAATCTCTTTATCTACTTTCCTTCCAGAGGACACATCACATACTTTCCTATCTGTCTCCCTGATCACATTAGCTGTAGTTGTCCAGTCATCTGGAAGCACTTCCTGACCACCCAAAGCATGTTTCGACTCCTCCTTGAAGACAACACGACCCTCTTCCTTTTTTAGCTTCCACCACTTGCTCTGCTTTGTCTTTTCCTTCTTCACCTACCTCACGATCAGCATCATCCTGCACACCACCATTCTATGTTGTTTGGCAACACTCGCACCCACAACTACTTGCAGTCACTGACTTCCTTCAAATTACATAAGATGTAGTCTACTTGTGTGCTCCAACCCCCGCTATTAAAAGTCCTTTATCTTCTGGAAGAAAGAATTCACCACTGTCACTGTCACCCCTCTGCATTTATCAGGGCTTGGGACCGGCATGATGGTGAACACCGGCTTCTGCCCTCCCTCATGGCTGCATATTATATATAGTATATATATATATATATATATATATATATATATATACAGTGGAATCTCATCTTTCCTAAATTTTTTGTCTCTAGATACGAAACAAGTTCACGTTTCGAAAGCGGCATCTCAAAAATTTAAACAAATGCTCTCACATTGACTATCTTCCAACATCCCGCCCCACTGGCCCCCCCATTGGTTAGGAGGGATGATGCAGATCCCTCCCATTGGCTATCTCCCAACAGCCTGCCCCGCTGGCCTCCCATTGGCTAGGAGGGATGATGCAGCTCCCTTGAGCAGCAGCTTATTTCATGTGGTTTTCGAGTGTGCTCAATGCAACTTTCCAACTTTCTATTTTGGCTCAAGCTTTTAACCTTGCATAAACATTTGTAAGATTATAACTGCTAAGAAGACATGGTCAACACACACACACACACACACACACACACACACACACACACACACACACACACACACACACACTCGCACGTGTGATTCAGGGTGAAAGTGAAAAGAAGAAGCGGGTTTGTGGCATGCGGTTGAGTAATATCACAAAGGAATATGCCCAAACCTGTCTACTATAGGTACGATATTAAACCAGAAAGAGGCCTTAAAAGGTATGCTTTTATAATTTTTAAAAGAGTTTAGGGGGTAGTATTGTGGGCGCCTTGGAACGAATCACACATTTTACATGTAAAATGCAGTTCAACTTACGAAAAATCCAGGTTATGAAACCACTTCCGGAATGGGTTAATTTTGTAAATTGAGGTACCACTGTATATATACAGTAGGCCCTTGACTATTTGCAGATTTGCACTCACGGTTTGAGTATTCGCGGACTGCCAAGCAACTGACACATCACTCAAAGCCAGCCAATGGCTGTCCTCCTTCCTGCTGATTGGTTAAGATGATGTAACACCCCTTTTCCTCATTCGCGCATAAGTTGTCAACGAGCCTCTTTTTTGTGTGTGTTTTAATTACCAGTTAAGCTCTATGATGCCACTCAAATGCTGTGCGTCTTCTCTGGCTAAGCGATAGAAAACGCTGGATGTCTGTCCTGAAGAAACGACAGTTTCTGCTGAACTGTTGTATTAAAATATTTTTTAATTATTGTTCTAGTACAGTATTTTCAATTATTATTCCAGTAAGTTAATGTTTAAAATGTTTGTGCGTGAGATTTTATGTTCTGTAGAATGTTTAACAAACGAGACCAAAAGAATAAACTTTATTACGCTTCATGTCCTTTTACATTGAACGTGACATCTCCAAGATGGCTCTGCCTAGAGGGCGACATCGTGGAGTTCTCAGAGTCAAATTGTTTCTTTGTTCATTTTAATTTGTTTTATTTGTTGTTTTGTTTGTTCATGTTTTGCACTATGCTCGTCTATGACCGGTCAACCTTACTACAGCTGTGAGACTGGAGTCTTCGGGCAACTAAGCATGCTCAACTCCTATCCTGAGCTAATATGCCATGGTAGCTCAATGCTAGCCGCACCCCAGCTAACAATAAGCTCAGGCGGAGTTCTCAGAGTCTCCGGCGCTTGGTTAGAAGTGGAAGGTTAGCACTTCCGGTCATACTTCTTGAAAATGTTCAGTCCCTGCAAAACAAGATGGACGAGCTTCAAGCTCAGATTGCAGTGCAGAGGGATCTACAGCACTGCGCCATGCTGTGTTTCTGTGAAATATCACTTTAGGAGAATACACCCGACAAGGCGGTAGCACCAGCCGGCTACATGGCCTTCATCCCCTGCGATCCCAAGCGCCAGAGTCGTCGTTCGGCCCCTTCCCGCCTGGGCTTATTATTTGCCAGGGTGCAGCTAACCTTGAGTTACCATAGCATTGGCTCAGGATAGGAGTTGAGCATGTTCAGTGCTAAACATCGAAGCCTCCGATCTCATAGCTGTAGTAGGGCCGACCAGTCATAGACGAGCATAGTGCAAAACATAAACAAACAAAACAACAAATAAAACAAATCAAAAGAAACAACATGACTCTGCCTGGACTCTGCCTGGGCTTATTGTTAGCCAGGGTGCTGCTAGCATTGAGCTACCATGGCATATTAGCCCAGGATAGGAGTTGAGCGTGCTTAGTTGCCAGATGACTCCGATCTCATAGCTGTAGTAGGGTTGACCGGTCATAGACGAGCATAGTGCAAAACATGTACAAACAAAACAACAAATAAAACAAATTAAAACGAACAAAGAAACAATTTGACTCTGAGAACTCCACAATGTCGCCCTCTAGGCAACGCCATCTTGGCGACGTGACGTTCAATGTAAAAGGACATGAAGCGTAATAAAGTTTATCCTTTTGGTCTCGTTTGTTAAACATTCTACAGAACATAAAATCTCACGCACAAACATTTTAAACATTAACGTAGGTACTGTACTGGGTTAATAATTGAAAAAGACTTTAATACTAGTGCTTTACAACAGTATATGCTGTATAACGTTTAATAAATTTCTTTCTTCTTTTCGGCTTTTTTTCCTTTTTCTCGGGAGTCGCCACTGATTCGCACATTTGATTTGGCATAGGTTTTTACATCGGATGCCCTTCCTGTCACAACCCTTTTTTATAGCAAGGGACAGAAATACGCTGACGGCTTTACAGCCTACTCTTTACGAAAGTCAGCAATGGTTCTTTTACATGCCTCTCACCATAGACAGTGACAGACATGGCCCACCTTTGATAACCCAGTTAGCTGCACTGGGAGGACAGTGACAAACCTGTGGCGACTCAAACCCCCAACCTTAGGATCAGCAATCCTGCACCCTATCCACTAGACCACCACTGCCCCACATTTTATCATCAATAAACATAACAATAAAAATTGAAAAGTTTTTCTTAATCATTACTACATTTTACTGCATTAATACTTTAGTAATTAGTAAGACTGTCTATAGAATGTGTTTAAGAAGCATATTTTAGTGCATGTATTAAATACACAGTATTTTACTTCCGGTTGCTCATTCACGCATGTAATATTATACATGGGGTTTAACTTCCAGGTACAGAACTTCCGGATTAGCTTCATTTGCGGGAGGGGCCAGAACTAAACCCCCGCGAATATCGAGGGCCTACTGTATGCATATATATATATATATATATATATATATATATATATATATATATATATATATAGTGTGTCAAATGGGTGTTGTGATGCGCAAAGTGTGGTAATTGTGGTTGTAGTAGTAGTGCTTGTCACCTCTCGCTTTCAACTAACACCGCTGGCTAGCAGCTTGCCTGTGAAAAGGGGAGCCGAGTGAGTAAGTCTCCCCCTGTCAGTACATAGCCTCTCCACCATCAAGCCCCATGTAGTGCCTCCTCGCAGCGACACATGGTAACTGAGTACCTTGCGGACTCAGGCTGAACTACAGGGGACTCGGAGGAGGTTTGGCCCCCAGACATGCGGCATGCAGGCCCACCGGCATGTGGACATGCCCTGATGCCCATGACCCAAACCCCCAACTATGGGTTAAATAGTCCCACTGCCTTGTGGATTCCCTTGGTTGGGAGAAGGCTAAGGAGTAAACCCTACAGAAATTCGGAGTGGAGCCCCTAAGGCAGTTGGTCTGAGGATTTCCCTACCTTCTGGCAACTCCTGCAGCTGCGCTGGTACCAAATTGTACTGGATCTTCCTTTCCTTTGGATGCTATCAGCGAGGCTGAGAGGGGGAACTTGACGTCTGGGCAGCACAAGTTCTCCATAGTTCCCGCCCAGGCTCGTAGCGCACTGGAGAGGACACTCCAGCGTTGATGCAAGACTTCGGCTCAACACGGGAAGTAGCAGTTACCGGTTAAAAGCTCATTCCGATTGGCGTAGGATATGGGCGCCTGGGGCTACTTCTGACAGTGGGAGAGACCATCGTGTCTCACTGGACAGCTACCGCCCACTCCAAGCTGGGCAGCCCCCAGCCAGTAAGGTGCTGTCCCGCCACAGCTTGCCTGCCTTGCTGGGTGCGTAGGGCTTAGGGACTGACCATCCCGACAAGCAAGCTGTAAATTCTGCACCAGGCAGACAAAAACGGATAGATACGAAGACTCCAGATCTTCGAATAGCAAGCTGGAACATATGGACTATGTGTCCTGAACTGACAAGTGATCTTCAGCAAATTGACGATGCCCGCAAGCCTGCAGTCATCGACCATGAACTAACACGTCTGAATATCGACATTGCTTGTCTACAGGAAACACGCCTGGCTGACAGTGGTACTATCAAAGAGGCCAACTACACCTTCTACTGGCAGGGTCTGTCACAAGACGACCCGAGACTGCATGGTGTAGGGTTCGCTGTGAAGAACTCGCTGACTACGGCGATTGAACCTCCTACCAGTGGATCAGAGAGAATCCTCGCTTTACGCCTCTCTACAACTGCAGGTTTTGTAAATCTCCTCAGCATCTATGCACCAACACTCAGTTCCACCCCAGAGGCCAAGAACCAGTTTTACAAGGCTCTGGATGATACAATTTCCAGGATTCCCAGCACTGAAGGACTTTACCTACTAGGAGACTTCAATGCTAGAGTGGGTGCCGACTGTGACACCTGGCCTTCCTACCTTGGTCACCACGGTATAGGCAGGATGAGTGAGAATGGACAGAGGTTGTTAGAACTGTGCTGCCATGATTGGCCTGTGTGTAACAAATACATACTTCAAGTGCAAAGACCGCCACAAAGTTTCCTGGAGACACCCCAGATCTTGCCACTGGCACCAGCTAGACCTTATCCTCACCAGGCGCACAGATCTGAGCAGTGTTCTCCACACTAGAAGTTTCCATAGTGCAGACTGCGACACAGACCACACCCTCGTTGGAAGCAGGATAAGGCTGACAACAAAGAGGATCCATCACTCCAAAACTAAAGGCCTCCCACGCATCAACACCTGCTCCTCAAGGGATCCCCAGCGAATCCAACTGTTTCATGACACAGTCAAGGAGAAGTTGGCTTTGCAGACTCCTGGCAAAGACATCAACAGCAAGTGGAGCTTCCTAAGAGATACTATCTACACAACAGCCCTCACCACATTTGGGAAAAAGGAGCGTCGGAGTGTAGACTGGTACGAGGCTCACTGGGAGGAAATGCAGCCTGTGACAGAAGCCAAGAGAGAAGCCCTCCTAGCATACAAGCAAAACCCCAGCACCAGTACTCGGGACACCCTCAAAGCTGCACGAAACAAGGCCCAGCAGACACCCCGCCGCTGTGCAAATGACTTCTGGCCGAACCTCTGCAGCAAGATCCAGATGGCAGCTGACACTGGCAACGCAATGGCCATGTACAATGGCATCAAGACAGCTACTGGCCCAACCACAATTAAGACTGCACCCCTCAAGACCAAGACCGGGGAGGTGATCACGGACCAAGGCAAGCAGCTTGAACACTGGGTGGAACATTACCTGGAGCTGTACGCAACCAAGAATGTGGTGACCGATGCAGCATTAAATGCCCTGCCAAACTTACCTGTCATGGAGGATCTGGCTTACCTGCCTTCAGTGGACGAACTGGGCAAAGCCAATGATTGTCTGGCCTGTGGAAAAACCCCTGGAAAGGATGGCATCCCCCCCTGAAGTCTTGAAGAGTGGCAAGCCAGCACTCCTGCAGCACCTCCATGAGCTGCTGTGTTTATGCGGGAAGGAAGGGTTCATCCCCCAGGATATGCGCGATGCAAACATTGTAACCCTCTACAAAAACAAGGGTGACTGCAGTGACTGTAACAGCTACCGTGGCATCTCCCTCCTTAGCATCATAGGGAAAGTCTTTGCCCGTGTTGTCCTTACTCACCTTCAGATTCTTGCTTCCCGGGTGTACCCAGAATCACAGTGTGGTTTCAGGGCAGGCCGATCCACAGTCAATATAATCTTCTCACTTCGTCAACTGCAAGAGAAGTGTCGGGAGCAGCAGAAGCCCCTGTACATTGCTTTCATAGACCTGACTAAAGCATTCAACCTGGTCAGCAGAAGCGGACTCTTCAGCCTCCTGCAGAGGATTGGATGTCCTCAAAGGTTACTCCAAATCGTGACCTCCTTTCACGAGGACATGCACAGTACAGTCTGCTTCAATGGTGGGACTTCTGCAGCTTTCCCAGTGAGCAGTGGTGTGAAGCAAGGCTGCGTCCTAGCTCCGACACTCTTTGGGATATTCTTCTCGATGCTTCTTCAGTATGCCTTCTCTGACAGTGAGGAAGGGATCCATATCCACACCAGGTCAGATGGAAAATTGTTTAACATAGCTCGACTGTGTGCTAAGACGAAGGTGAGGCAGGTCCTCATCCGCGAGATGCTGTTCGCGGATGACGTTGCACTGATGTCCCACACTGAGGCTGGTCTTCAAGAGCTAGTCAATCGCCTGTCCCATGCCTGTAATGAATTCGGACTGACTATCAGCCTGAAGAAGACAAACATCCTGGCCCAGGGCACAAACACAGTCCCAAACATCAACATAAATAACACGCAGCTTGAGGTCGTGGACTCCTTCACCTACCTAGGATCCACTATCACCAACACTCTCTCACTTGACATAAAGATCTCATGCAGAATCGGGAAAGCCGCCGCAGTGATGTCCAAACTGAACAAGCGTGTATGGAGTAATACCCAGCTAACGGAGAACACCAAGCTACGTGTCTACCAGGCCTGTGTACTCAGCACACTCCTTTATGGCAGTGAGGCCTGGTCCACGCACGCTGGTCAGGAAAAGCGGCTGAACAGTTTCCACCTCCGCTGTCTCAGGCGTCTGCTCCATATAAAATGGCAAGACAGAGTAACCAACACAGAGGTACTACAGTGTGCTGGCATGCCAAGTCTGCTCGCACTGCTGAGCCAGAGACGACTTAGGTGGTTGGGTCACGTATGACGAATGGACGAGGGGCGCCTCCCTAAAGACATGTTGTATGGAGAGCTGAGTGAGGGCTCCCGCCGCACAGGAAGACCACAGCTTCGGTACAAGGACATGTGTAAGCGGGACATGAAATTATCTGGCATCGACATCAACACCTGGGAAGGCACTGCTGAAACAAGCCAGCTCTGGAAGAACACTGTCAACAAGGGGATCAACAAAGCTGAAACTAACAGAATAAACAAGCTAGCTGAGAAAAGAGCAAAGAGGAAAGAAAGGGCAGCCCCCATGGCTCCTCAAAGCATTTTTGTATGCAATAATTGTTGAAGAAACTGTCACTCTAGGCTGGGCCTTTACAGTCACTACTGCAAATGCCTACCATAGCGCTACACCATCGTCTCTCGAGACGTACGGCTGCCGCCGCCGCCGATATATATATATATATATATATATATATATATATATATATATATATATATATATTCACTTATTTATTTGCTGAATCTCCTCATACTGGTATTGTCACAGGGAGGCTGGTGCTTATCTCAGCTGACACCGGGCGAAAGTAGGCTACATACTCAACAGCTTGCCAGTCCATTACTGGTCCAACACACAGAACTATTTTCACTCACATTCACACCTAAGGGCTATTTGGAACTGCCAATACATCCAATGTGCATGTTTTTGAGCTGTAGGAACAAACTGGAGTACCTGGAGAAAACCCTCAAAAGCAAAAGGAAAACATGCAAAGTCCACAGAGAAACGCCCAAGCCGAACGTGGGTCCCAAACCCAGGACCTTTCTGCGATGAGACCTGATAACCAATATGCCACTGTGCTGCCAATTATTTTTAAAATCATCTTGGCTCTACAGCATTTCTTTGGTTGAATTGCACATGGATATGAGCTCAAAATATGTTATTATCATAGAAATAATTATAATTTACTTTCTTGAAACGTTCCCATCCACTGGCTATATGTAGAAACTGTCTACTAATAAAAACATATTCATATGAACTTCTCCCAATGTACCATCTTTACAAACATGATTGTCTATTCCATGTTGTTGCTGTATGTCTAATTTTTATTTCTTGTTTTTTACATGACAGAGTCTGGCCATGGTATGGTGTTTTTATAACATTTGCAGGTCAATCTGATGAAGGAGAATTCTATAAATACCAATGCTGTTACCTCCTGGGCCCACACTCGCCTTGGGAGGGCAGGCAGACATTCAGCTTTCTCTGAGGTGCCAGGAACCTTGCTGGTTGACTTTCAAAGGGTCTGAAATCAGCAATGGGCTCTGGTCAATATTTTAGTAACCTTGGTATCTGTCCAGCTGGAGAATGGCCCATGATCACAGCTAATGAGATGGACTTGATAATATCCCCTGGGTGTGGACACTCAGTCATGTTTTTGTGCAGGGGCTTACGCAAGATGTGTCACATTTGTTGTTGGCATGGGTGTCCCTAAATTCTTGGGTAGGGAAGCTATGCTTTTACTGGCATGACATTTTATTAGATGTTTTGTGAAAGCAATTTTGACTATTTTTTTTCAGGTTTACAAAAGTTGGCCAATCCTAAATAATAAGATGGTACTGCAGTGGTAGGCATGTCTGCGTGACAGCAAGAAGGTACTGGGTTTTATTCCCAGACTTGGGCATTTGTGTGTGGCATTTACATGTTCTCCTCATGCTGCGTCAGTTTCCTCCAGGTACTCCATTTTTCTCCTACTGTCAAAAAAAATTAAACATTAGGCTAACTCTCTGTTCCAAATTGATCTTTGTGTGAGTGTGAGTGTGAATGTGAATATCTGTCTGTCTGTTGGCCTTGCGAAGGGTCGGGCAAGCTGTTCAGGGTGTACCCAGCCTGACATATGCGCCAGCCTCCCCATGACCCTAGTAGGATTAAGCAGTTCAGGAAATAAAAGAAATATGCAGTCTTTATGGTTTTAGCACAGAGTTTGTAATCTATAGTTGTCCTTACAAGTTAAATAATTAAATAAATGAAATTACTTTAAACGTCATGGGGGCAATATTTTATTTGGGGACAGCTGTAGCCTAATGCTTAGAGAAGCGACTTTGGTAATTGGAGGGTTGCTGGTTAAAATCCCAAACCAGCAAGAAAAACGTGTGGCAGTGTGGAGAGTGAGCAGCACCTTCATTTCCACATTCACACCTGAAGTGCCCCTAAGCTAGCACTTAAATCCCAACTGCTCTCCTTATGCTTCCTTTGTGTGTGGCAACTCACTGCTCTGTGTGTGGGTGGGATGGTGGTGATGGTGGGGGGTGCTCTCTTTGGAAGGGTTAAATGCAGAGGGAATCATTTCCCTTGCAGAATTAATACATTGATTTATTTTTTGAACTACTTAAGCTTAAATGGGGTTTCGGGGAGGCTGGCGCCCATTTCAACCGAATCTAGGCAGGGGCAAAGTAAACCCTGGACAGCTTGCCAGGCCCGAGCGGAGGATTAATACAGTATGGTGATCCCTTGCTAGTTCGTACTTCAGTTCCTGGAACTTCAGTGCATCGCAGGTTTTTCAAAAATATTAATCGAAAAAAAAAAAAAAAAAAAGGAAATTAAGGAAAAGGGGGGGAGTTAAAGAACTGCCACAAAACAAGGCCAATTGTGCAAAAAAACACCCTTAAGCAAGCAAAAACCAAAAAAAAAAACCCCAATCTAACACCCCCCCAACAAAACGACTTAAATTTTTATGTGAGGTGCGCATCTGAGTGTGTGTGCGTATTTCTATTTTATTTAGATCAATGTTTACTTGTTATTATAAGCATGTAGCTACTTCTTTTTCTTTTCCTTTTGGCTGTTCCCTTCAGGGGTCGCCACAGCGAACCATCCGCCTCCATCTCACCCTATCCTCTGCATTTTCTACTCTCGCTCTATCACTATCTCTCCTCTGTACATGTCCAAACCATCTCAATCTAGCCTCTCTGACTTTGTCTCTAAAACATCTTACATGTGTTGTCCCTCTGATGGACTCATTCCTGATCCTATCCATCCTCGTTACTCCCAAAGAGAACCTCAACATTTTCATCTCTGCTACCTCCAGCTCTGCCTACTGTCTTTTCCACAGTGCCACTGTTTCTAAACCATACAACATCGCTGGCCTCAACACCGTCTTGTACACTTTTCCTTTCATTCTTGCCGATAATCTCCTATCACACATCACCCCAGACTCTTTTCTCCATCCATTCCAACCCGCCTGCACACGCTTCTTCACCTCTTTTCCACACTCTCCTTTGCTGTGGATTGTTGAGCCAAAGTACTTAAAATCCTCCACCTTCTTTATCTCTGCCCCCTGTAACCTCACCGTTACTCGGGTACTTGTCATTCACACACATGTATTCTGTCTTACTGAGGTTAACCTTCATTCTGTTACGCCTGGAGTGTATGTGTCGGACCCAGAGATGCAGGAGACTATAAGAAGATTCAATTATTTTATTTTGCACTTGGAACTGTACATCACGGGAATAATAAAGTATTGGAACTGGTCGAGCACGAAGCAAGATACCAGGGGTCAGAGAGAAATCAGAGGAACGGAATCACAGGGAAGACAATCTTCTGACATCGGAGGGAAGCACGCCGCTCCCATTTATAGCTGGCTGCTTGCTGATTGCCGATTGGGACCAGGTGCGCTCTTCTGGAACTTGCCTACCGGCAACAGCCACACCCCTCGCCAGTGCCTGCAATGACTAAAGAAAGAATTAATGCCTCCAGCCAGCACAGACCATAACATATTCCTCTCCTTTCCAGGGCATACCTCCATCTCTCTAGATTTTCCTCCACTTGTTCTCTGCTCTCATTACAGATCACAATGTCATCTGCAAACATCATAGTCCATGGAGATTCTTGTCTAACCTTGTCTGTCAGCCATCACCATAGCAAACAAGAAGGGACTCGGAGCCGACCCTTGATGCAGTCCCACCTCCACCTTGAACTTGTCTGTCACACCGACAGCACACCTCACTACTGTCTTACATCTCTCATACATGTTCTGCACCACTCTAACATACTTCTCTGCCACTCCAGACTTCCTCATGCAATACCACAGTTCCTCTCTAGGCACCCTGTCATATGCTTTCTCCAGATCCACAAAGGCACAATGCAGCTCCCTCTGGCCTTCTCTGTACTTCTCTATTCTCTATTCTCTCTGTACATCCTCAAAGCAAACACTGCATCTGTGGTGCTCTTTCTTGGCATGAAACCAAACTGTTGTTCACAAATGCTGACCTCTGCCCTTAGTCTCACTTCCACTATTCTTTCCCATAACTTCATCGTATGGCTCCTCAACTTTATGCCTCTGTACTTGCCACAACTCTGCACATCTCCCTTGTTCTTAAAAATGGGCACAAGCACACTTCTCCTCCATTCCTCCGGCGTCCTCTTACTCGATGAAAGTTCTTGTCAGAAAATCTACTGTTACCTCTCCTAGACACTTCCATACCGCCACCGGTATGTCATCAGGACCAACTGCCTTTCCACTCTTCATCCTCTCCAATGTCCTCCTCACTTCTCCCTTACTAATCTTTGGTACTTCCCAGTCCTCAACAGTCACCTCTTCTGCTCTTTTTTTTCTCTCATTTTCCTCATTCTTCAGCTCTTCAAAGGACTCTTTCCATTTTCCCAGCACACTTCTGTCATCAGTCAATACATTTCCCACTCTGTCCTTCATCTTGCTGGACATCCTTCCCATCTCTATTTCTCTGCTGTGCCAACCTGTATAAATAATTTTCTCCCTCCTTACTTTCCAACCTAGCATACAAGTCATCATACATCTTCTGTTTGGTCTTTGACACCGCTACCCTCGCCTTACACTGTGTCTCCCTGTACTCCTGTTTACTCTCTTTGGTCCTCTCAATGTCCTACTTCTTCATAGCTAACCTCTTCTTTTGTACACACTCCTACACTTTCTCATTCCACCATCAAGTCTCCTTCTCTACTGTCCTTCCAGAGGACACACCAAGTACTCTCCTACCTGTCTTCCTGATCACATTAGCTGTAGTTGTCCAGTGATCCGGAAGTACTTCCTGACCACCCAAAGCCTGTTTCAACTCCTCCTTTAAGACAACATGACCCTCTTCCTTTTTCAGCTTCCACCACTTTGTCTTCTGCTCTGCCTTTGCTTTCTTCACCTTTCTTACCATCAGCATCATCCTGTTTGGCAACACTCTCACCCACTACTACTTTGTAGTCACTGACTTCCTTCAAATTACATTGCATACACAAGATGTAGTCTACCTGTGTGCTCCTACCTCTGCTTTTATAAGTCACCCTATGCTCCTGTCTCTTCTGGAAGAAAGTATTCACCACAGCCATTTCCATCCTTTTTGCAAAATTTATCAATATATGTCCTTCTGTGTTCCCGTCCTGGATACCAAACCTGCCCATCACTTCCTCGTCCCCTCTGTTGCCTGTATCAACATGTCCATTGAAGTCTGCACCAATGACCACTCTTTCACTTCTGAGGGTACTCTGCATCACTTCATCTAACTCACTCCAGAATCTCTCCTTCTCTTCTAGCTCACATCCTGCCTGTCGGGCATAAGCACTAACAACATTGAACATCAAACCTTCAATTTCTAACTTGACACTCATCACTCTGTCTGACACTCTTTTCACTTCTAGAACATTCCTGACAAACCCCTCCTTAAAGATGACTCCGACTCCATTTCTTTTCCCATCCACACCATGATAAAACAGCTTAAACCCTGCTTTTAAGCTTCTAGCCTTGCTACCTTTACACCTGGTCTCCTGAACACACAGTATGTCCACCTTTCTCCTCTGCATCATGTCAGCCAGCTCTCTAACTTTTTCTGTCATAGTTCCAACATTCAAAGTCCCTACTCTCTGTCCTAGACTCATGCTTTTCCTCTTCTCTCTCTCTCTGCCTACGGACATGCCTCCTGCCTCTCATTCTTCAACCTCTCCTTCTTCGACCAACAGTAGTCCAATTTCCACCAGCACCCTGTTGGTTGACAGCACTGATGGTGGTTCTTGTTAATCCGGGCCTCGACCGATCCAGTATGAAATTTGTATTTACGGTTCGCATTCTGTATTTTGGCAAAAGTTTCACGCCGGCTGCCCTTCCTGTTGCAACCGTCTGCATTTATCCGGGCTTGGGATCGGCGTGAGGATGGACACTTGTTTGTGCCCCCCCTCGCGGCTGCATTTATTATAAGCATGTATAGCGTTGAATATGTATTTATTGATATTATATTCACATATACATGTACGTACACCTCAGGCAGGGGGGTCCCCATTAACTGTGGAAAGTGAGGGATTTATATATATATATATATATATATATATATATATATATATATATATATATATATATATATATATAAACAAAAATAAAAGGACAGGACAAAGACTTTCTATTGAAACTCCATTTATCACTACAGATCTGTTTCGAAGGGTGGTGAAACCATCCTCTCTCTTCAGGTGATTATAGAAGAAGAATTCTATAATCACCTGAAGAGAGAGGATGGTTTCACCACCCCTCGAAACAGATCTGTAGTGATAAATGGAGTTTCAATAGAAAGTCTTTTTCCTGTCCTTTTATTTTTGTTATTTGCTCTACCAAAAAGTATTGAGCACTCTCCTACGGATGGATCTACTCAGAAAATCATATATATATATATATATATATATATATATATATATATATATATATATATATATATAAATGATGGTTAAACTACTTAATTCAATTTCAAAAATATCCAGGGATAAGCAGCAACTACTAAGGGGAATTCAAGGAAGGTCAATCGTTGAACTGACTGGAGTGTCATGACTGCGCATGGCATGTTGAAATTCACATGTGTGGTCGGATCTCACCGAAGAGCTACTGGAGCACAAATTGCTGAAACTGTTCATACTGGTTATGATTGAAAGGAGTCAGAACATACAATGTATTTCAGTTTACTGTGTATGGGGCTGCCTAGCTATAGATTAGTCAGGTGGTGTTAATGTTATGGTTGATCAGTGTACATGTAAGCAGTATTGTTAGCAGTCTCACAGTAAGTATTACATTCCTGTAAAAGGTGCTTTCAGGAAAATTGATGTCCTTGTTTGTTTTCATCTTTAGCTGATGTGATTGCATTTGTTTTAAGTCAAACGTTTTATTTCTGAAATGTGTTGTTTGCCAGGTTCAGTGATGATGTTGCTAAGTGTACAGTAATAAAATAAAATAAAATAAAGTCTGTGTTGTGTGAGTAATAGGCCTATGTAATCAAATTAAGTGTTAATTAAATAAAAGCTCTTACTCCCACTCACTGAATTCCATCTGACTTGCTCTTTCAGCCTCCTTTCCAGCGTGCCTCCTTCATCTTTTTCTTTTTCTCCATTTCCTTGCCTGTGTTTAGTCCCTTTTATATTTTATGAAACTTTGAGTTGTGAGCTGTTAAGGTGAAGGCTCATCATTTCCTGTTTTGTTTATGAATGTGTCTATGGGTCAACCATATCAATATCCATATGCAGGACATGTTCATGGTGGCATGGTGGAGTAATGGTTAGTACATCCGCCTCATAGGAAGAAGGTCCTGGGTTCAAATTCCTGGCTTACCAAGGGTGTGTCTGTGAAGAGTTTGCATGTTATCCCTATGGTAGAGTTTGCTTTCTCTGGGTACTCTGGTTTCTCCAACAGTTCAAAGACAAAAATATGATACTAACTGGCTGTTCCAAATTGCCCCCAGGTGTGAATGTGAGGGTAAATGGTGGTGTGATGATCTGGTGAGCTGTTCAGTGTTGTCTGAGATATACTTTAGCCTCCCAGCAACCCAAGTAGGATTAAGCTGCTTGGCAAATTAGTGAGCGATGAGTGAGCAAGAAGCTTTTGTGTTCAATCCCCATCCCCAGAGTTTGAATGCTCTCTTAATTGCTTTAATTCTCCAGGTACTACAGTCAGTACAAAGACATACACATATGCTTTTAAGTGTGTACCTCACCTTCAGGGTGTATCACACCCCCGCCCACTGTTGACTGGGGTGGGGTCTGTTCTTCCCAGTTCAGTTTAATCTAATGTTATTTTTTAGCTTTGTAAGGGCGGTGGTGGTCTAGTGGTATAGGGCACTGGATCGCTGATCCAAAGGTTGGGGGTTCGAGTCCCACTCTCCACAAGGTAGTCACTGTCCCTCCAGTGCAGCTAACTGGGTTATCAAAGGCGGGCCATGTCTGTCACTCTCTATGGTGTGAGACATGTAAAAGAACCATTGCTGACTTTTGTAAAGAGTAGGCTGCAAAGTTGTCAGCGTGTTTCTGTCCCTTGCTAAAAAGAGTTGTGACAGGAAGGGCATCCGACGTAAAAACCTCTGCCAAATCAAACGTGCGAATCAGATGATTTCCTGTGGCGACTCCTGAGTAAAAGGGAAAAAGCCGAAAGGAAAACAGACATTGTTTAGTTTTGTAAAAAAAAATTAAAGATTACATTTTATCCAATATAGGCATCTGGTCACTACCGCAGGTGTAGCTGGCTTTAAATCTCCATTCTTTTGCAGCATAACAATAATGGACTACAGCAGCAGAAGACTGTCCCAGTTCCTTGCTACATATTTATTTTGTGAATAAATTGTGAAGCGTACACTGTAAAATTAATAAAGAGGTGGAGGGGGGGGGGGTAATAAAACTGAATCTCGCCAAGCAGTATGCAATATTGGCAGGAAATACTCTCATAAATACAATGACCAGGGCACTCAGATAGCCAGCCAAACCTGGTTGAGATGAGACATATTGCATTGAAACATGTATTGTGGAGCAAAAGTGGGCCAACGCATTTGAGCACCTGTATTTGGAATCTAGGGCAAGTGATCTGAATACAATAAACCATGCTGTAGGATGTGTACTGAAGTGGTCAAATTTTAAATATACAGGCATAGGTGTAGCTGTGTGTTTGCAAGTTAAGGCCACTACCATTTCTACTCCAACTTTTGGGGCTTAATCACACCTCCTCAGGCCTCCTTTGAGGTAAATTCTGTTGGGCTTTTACACCCAAGTCTACTGGTTCATCAAGCTGGATTTTATTGCCAGTTTCGTTAGCATGAAGCAACTCGTCCTGTGTGAGATGCTGTGGTCCATCCAGCCCATGGGGGCCTAGTGAGGATCCAAACCCACATCCTCTCAATCATGAGCTCAGGACTCTAACCACTACACGACTGTCCCCACTGTTGTTTGAGGCTATAAGCCTGAAGAATTTGACCGGATGATTGCCCACGAGCGGGGCCGGTGGCCTAGTGGTTAGGGTGCAACAGTCATGATCAGGAGGTTGTGTGCTCAAATCCCAGTTCGACCCCCACTGTGCTAAGATCTCTGGGCAAGGTCTCAACCACAAGTGTGCCTCTGTTCACCCAGCAGTATAAATGGGTACCAGTAAAAATATACTGGTAAGGTAACCTGCGATGGACTAGCCACCCATCCAGGAGGAGTTCAACTTCTGGTTTCTTCACGCTACAGAAACCAGGGATAAGCACCAACCTGATGAGCCACTAGGCTTGGGTGTACAAAGCCCAACAGACTTTACATTACCTATGAGCAAGGCAACTACACCCCAACTGTTTTCTGGTCACCTCAAAGTGTGTGGTAGGCAACACTTTGTGTGTGTGTGTGCTCACTTTTGATGGGTAGCATCCATAGCCATAGCCGTAGCCTAATGGTAAGAGAGGTGGCTTTCGGACTGAAAGGTCGCTGGTTTGATTCCCCAATCAGCAGAAAAAAATGTGTTGTGGGGGGGAGTAAGCTTCACCTTCCCTTCCTTTACATTCACAGCTGATGTGCCCTTGAATGAGGCACCTAACCCCCAAGCTGCTCCCTGGGAAATGTATGTGGTAGCCCACTGCTTCAGTGTGTGTGTGTGTGTGTGCTGATTTTGCATTGGGTTAAATGCAGAGGCAACAATTTCCCTTGTGGAAATATTCATGTTTTTTTGTTGTTGTTGTTGTTATGATTGCTGGTGCTGCATTGGCTTGTGTTTGGTCAATCAGCACATATTTACACTTTTAGTCTGGATTACACCACGACCAGGCCTTCCACAAATGTTTGGCAACATAGAATAGAGGATGTTGTGGTGATGTAGTGGTTTGCACATCTGCCTCACAGAAAGAAGGTATTGGGTTCAAGTCCTGGGTTTGGGAAGTTCTTTGTGCAATTTGCATGTATGCTCATGCTTGCGTGGGGTTCCCCCCAGGTACACTAGTTTCCTCTCAAGGTACTGCGCATTTGTTGAACCAAATTTCCCCTGGGTGTCAGTGTGAATGGTTGTTTTTGTGTATTAACCCGGCAATGGTCTGGCAAGCTACTCAGAGTGTACTCTGCCAATGCCCAATGTTGGCTGCAGTAGACTTCAGTCACCTCACGACCCTAATAGAATTAAGAGCTTCTCAAATGAGTGAGTGAGAGGAGATAAGTGAGTGTATATATTGAAAGTTAGGTATAATACTTTCTGCACAGCTGCAAGGAAATCCTTACGAATTATATGGTTTGGAAGGACTGCGTGTGGTGTAATTCATGTTTACAGTACGAGTGTAATCTCACAGAGGGATACCACTGCCGAGTGTTTCATGTTCTGTAGCATGTATAAGGCTGTCGGAGTGGGTAGTGTTACCACCTCACAGCTCCAGCATCCACAGATGAATTCTCCTTCTGTTTACGTGCATGTCCTCACCATGTTGGCATGGGTTTTCATCAAATTTACCCAAAAACATGTTGGCAGGTGGCAGGCCCGATGACAAAGCAAAGCGGTACAGATAAGGCTTTAACGAGGCTCGGGGAATTTTGCCAAATTTTATTCCCATTCCTAAATATTGATTGGCTGGTCTAATAGGTTAACAGGTTATGCAGTGTCAAGGACTGTGTGAATGCATTGCCCTGAGATGTACTGGTGTCCCATCCAGGATGGACTCCTGTCTCTTTCTTAGTATTCGCAGGATTAACTCTGGATTCACTGTAAACTTGGCCAGACTCAAAAAAAAAATGCTGACTGTCATCTGAATGAATAAATCAACAAATGAAAAAAAATAGTGCTCTTGAAAAGTAGGTTGATCAAAAATGCAAATCAAAGATTTAATGCTTCAAGCAGCACACTGCGATACGAGTACAGCATGACAGGGATCAATGCTCAACTCTTAATGCCTCGCTCACTTTCTCGCTGAGTCACGCTGATCACGCTGCTGCTTAGGAACAGCCGGCTTCACAACAGCGTCTCCATGGCGACCCTGGGGGGGAAGGTCACAATCTGTACAGCTTGGAATGTTTAAGGGTTTAAGAAGAGCTGTGAAACAGAGAAGCATCTCACTTACTGCCCTTTGTCCAGATGCACCGCTTATGATCATAAATGGTTTGTATTCATTCTTAGCCCGTGTTTATATTCAACAGAAATATGTTAAGAAAAAACACCCTAATGTGTTGTTTATTAGTGAAAAATAGCAGGAACTCCATGATCTGGAAGTGCAGCTTTTTTTTGTTTTTTTTTTTGAAGGACAACATTAAATAAAGAGGCAGAGGCATGACAAGAAAGAAATAGGCAAACGGACCATGTGAAGAATGGCGGGCATGGAAAGCTTGGGTGAAAGCAGCAGTGTTAGCCTAACACATTAATGTTTTATTAGCACCAAGCTTAATTAATGGTGACCACACTACCTGCATTTATCCACTGTTAGTACGGAGTAAGATTCTTCCTGCAAAATTAAATTCAAGCAAGATTACTATACACGTAATTAGTAAGCAGTCTTAAAAATATGCAGGAGTTCAGTTGACTGGGACTGCCAATAAGAACAGAGGACAACCTGATAGGCATAACATGACTGTCATGACTGTCTGCCCAACAACCAGTGATCAGCTTAATGGGTATAAGAGTGTTGCAAAGCCCACAATGACCCATGATTGTTACAATAGTTCTCAGTCATCACTCACTCATTTGCCTATGATTAATCCTGTTAGAGTCACGGGGAGGTGGTATGCTGTCTCAGGCAACACTGGTCTCTACACCCTGAACAATCAACAGACCATCACAGGTCAACACACATAACAATTCATACTCACATGTTGGGGAAATTTGGAACAGTTAGTTAGTCTAATGTGCATGTCTTTGGACTGTGTGAGTTAACGCATGGGAGAACATACAAACTGAAATTGAAACCAGAGGCCAGGGACTCACACCCAACACACTTACTTTGTTAACGCAGTTTCAAAATAGTTAAAAAACGCCTCAACTAATGAGATCATCTCAAACAGAGAAACCTGCCAATCACAGATCAATACACACTAGCTTTTGGTTCTGGTCCCACAGACAGAAATTCCACAGATTCCATGAGGCATCTGTGTGCTCTGTTTGTTCAAGTTGTTTAGTTAAATCCCTGGTGAACAGCCCTACCATTATTTTTATTGCTGTTGGCCTGTATAAGCAGCAAATAAGATAATAATAACAACAACAACAATAATAATAATAATAATAATAATAATAATAATAATAATAATAATATTTTCCTTTCAGCTTTTTCCACAGCGCATCATTCGCATGTTTGATTTGACATAGCTTTTTAAGTCGGATGCCCTTCTTGACACAACCCTTTAGCAAGGGACAGAAACACGCTGACGGCTTTGCAGTTACTCTTTACGAAAGTCAGCAATGGTTCATGAACCTCTCATCATAGACAGTGATGTATCATTACATATTGTTGTTGACATTGTTATGTTTTCGAACAACCCGACCTAGTATCCACACGTGTATTATTTATCAACATGAAATAAACAAGCCGTATGGGTAATGACACAATGCAGCACCGTGCGGTGATCGGGTTATTCAGCTGTTCTATGTGTTCTAGTAGTACAAGAAATGTTTCAAAATCAGTATTTTATTTGTCAACAACAGTGTATTTTTCAGATTTCTTTTTGTTGGAGCAGAAATTATGTGTAGTTTATTGCTGTTACAGTTTAAAGCTTGTCGGGTGTTTACGTTTTTTGTGTCTGCTTCAATCACAAGTTACACATGTTAGTATTGGCTTGATTATTTTATTGTTACTTCAGCTTGCTGGGGATGTTGAGTCCAATCCTGGTCCTATTGTTCAGAAAGATAACTTGCTTTCAGTTTTTCACTTGAACACTAGAAGTATTCGTAATACGCAATCGTATCTGTCAGAATTTTTATCAGAATATGACGTTGTATGTTTCACAGAGATTCAAGTGTAGATAATGAAACTTTGACCTGGGAACATTTTCATGATCCGTTGCGTAGAGATAGAAATGCTTTTGGAGGTGGTGTAGTGATATATATTTCCAAACATTTAACATTTGAAAGATTATTTGATCTTGAAAATATATATGATGAAACTATATGGGTGAAAATATCAGAAAGTCTTTTTTTTTTTTTTAGTGGGTCGTTGTCTAAGCCTTTGGTGTTAAAAGCTGGAGTTCCGCAAGGATAGGTTTTGGGTGCATTTCTTTTTATTGTGTATGTCAATGAGATAGCAGATAAACTCAATTGTATAACTTGCCGTTTTGCTGAAGATACTTCATTAGGAATATTATCTAAGGAAAAACAGTCGGTGGAAAGATGCATGAATGAAAATTTAGAATTATTAAGTAATTGGGCAAAGGATTGGTTAATTACTTTCAATCGGTACAAGACTGAAACTATGTTATTTAACTTAAAAGTTGATGGTTGCATTATAAAAACAGTTGATTATTACAAACATTTGGGCTTAACCTTTTCATCTGGATCGGCATCATCACATCTAAAATATAATCAAAAATGATTGGTGCATTCAGGAAATTAAAATTTTTGCTAAACAGAACAATATTATCAAAAACGTTACGAGTATGAGTGTGAAGTATGGGATGGATGTCTGATTGAACAAGCTAATAAATTAGAAAAGTTTCAACTTGAAGCGGCCCACATAGTTACTGGTCTTCCAAGATACACCTCTTCTAGTTCGTTGTACTATGAAACAGGTTGGGATTTACTTTCTGAGAGAAGGAGATGATATACTAATATTATTTTATAAAATACAGAAAGGCTTAACTCCAAATTTTCTTCAGAATTTACTTCCACCTGTAGTAGCCAACAGAACACATTATGATTTGAGAAACTCCTATGATTTCAGTCAGCCACGTACAAGATTGAGGTAATCAGCATCATCGTTTATTCCATCATCAATTAAACTGTGGAACAACATTTCATTAAATATTATAAGTTGTGATGCTGTGGCCTCATTTAAGTAAAAAATTTATGTTAAAGTAAACCACGTACCAGTCTACTTTTTATATGGAGTAAGGAAGTTAAATGTTTTACTCACAAGATTAAGATAAATGACAAGTTCACTCAATTATGATTTATTTAGAATAAATGTAAAAAAAAAAAAAAAAAAGCGATGCAAGTTGCCATTGTGGCCACAAAGAATGTTTTTCATTATTTTCTTGAATTTCCATCATAAATTATTTTCAGAGGAAAAACTGCTTAAAGCTTTAGGAAACATTGTTAAAAACAGAGCACAAATTGATAATCTTATCTTACATGGCAATGCAGGTCTCACTCTCCACTTATGAAAATCAGAATGTTTTCAAACATGTACATGTCTATATTAACCACACTAAATGCTTTCTTTATTTTTTTTTCTTTTCCTTCTTTCTTTTTGTACATTTTCTAACCCTTGTCTATCTCTTGATGTATATTTGTTGTAAGATAGATTGTGTAATTATCTGGCGAGGGCTTTATTAAGTTGGATAACTTGTGCTCAATCCGTTTCTTGAATGAATAAAATATGTTCCAATCAATCAATCACAGACACTGATGAGAGACATGGCCGGTGTTTGATAACCCAGTTAGCTGCACTGGGGAGGACAGTTGACACCCTTGTGGAGAGTGGGTCTCGAACCCCCAACCTTAGGATCAGTGATCCAGCACCTTTACCACCAGGCCACCACTGCCATAATAATAATAATAATAATAATAATAATAATAATAATAATAATAATAATAATAATTTGATCTCTGCCTCACTCATTTGTTGAACTGTTTAATACTACTGGCGTCTCAGCCAACATTGGGTGAAGATGTGGTCCACCCTGACCATCTCGCCAGATCATTGCAGGGCAACACACACACACACACACACACACACACACCTATTGTAAAAACCCCTTCCTCTGACAATTACTAAAATAACTAATTAATTTCTAATAATTGCACAACGAGAGCTAATTATTACCTTAACGTCAGTAAACAAAGGTCCGTTTCTATTTATTTTCTTTGAATAAAAGTTGCACTTGTGTCTCATGTGGTTCAGCCCTGACAAGTCCCAAACAGTTAAACGGACTCCACGACCATAAGATCAGGCCACCCATCCCACCCATCCATCTCTTTCCAAACACACACACTTATATCTGCGGTTGGGGGGGGGGGGTTGTGGAAGCATCAACACACTGCTAATGCAACATGGCCTGCTGATTTATTCAGAAATAGGAGTGAGTGCTTCTGTGTGTAGTCTGCATGTTCTAGCAATTGGCTGCTCAAAATTGACCCAACATGTGGATGGGAGTGGGATTGGTGTAGGTGTTGGTTCTGCAATGGCCTGGCAGACTGATAAGGGTGTACAGTACCCTGTCTTTGAGCAGTGTGAGCAGAGATAGGCTCTGGTCTCCCTTTGACTGTTGCAGAATTAAATGTTTTGGCAAATGAGTGCAGGAGTGGGATGAGAGAATGTAATAAATTTGCACCAAATGCAATTTGAAGGCACAATAATCAGGAAGTTGAAGAAATAAATGATTTAGGCAAAAACTATTCTGAAGATTTAAATGATAAGGCAATTACTTATTAAGTACACACACACACACACACACACACACACACACACACACACACACACACAGTATTTCTTTATACATAAATCATCATGAGCACTACCGCTGTGATCTGCCTCTGATACAATATAGATTGATAATGACATGTTGATGAGGTTGAACTTGTTCCTCAGATCTTTTCCTATTTTAACAGTAACCAGGTTGTCTGTGTTTTACTTTGTTTGTTTACAGTTTTATTAATTACTTATTAATAACTTAATTCATTATTATTAGAGTGGCATGATGGTGTAATAGTTATAGCACATCCACTTCACAGTTAGTAAGGATTGGGTTTGATTCCCGGGCTCTGGTGTTTATTCGGTTAGTATGTTTTCCCCAGGATTGCAGAGGTTTCCTCCAGGGTCCTCCGGTTTCCTTTTATAGTCCAAAGAAATTCAACATTACGCTGTTCCAAATTGCCCCTGTGTGTGTGTGTGTGTGTGTGTGTGTGTGTGTGTGTGTGTGTGTGTGTGTGTGTGTGTGTGTGTGTGTGTGTGTGTGTGTGTGTGTGTGTGTGTGTGTGTGTGTGTGTGTGTGTGTGTGTGTGTGTGTTGGGGGAGGGGGGGGGGGCGAGGGGTAAGTGTATATCTGTTGGCGAGTATCTGTGCGCTAGGAAAAACAAATAAATAGCACTGACGTCATATTCTTATCAGCACTTATTTAGTTTGAGGGCTATGTTGTGATATACTGCTTAATTTACTTCTAATCAATCTGCAATTTTTTTTAGCAATCATGCACTCCCCCATATGTTTATTCATGTGATCTACATGTGATCACGCAATCATTTCATCAGCACCATACAGGGCAAGGCGCAGCATGCCAGGAATGTAGAGTTCCAGTTTGAGTAATATCTTTTTTTTTTTTTTGTCACTGTGATGTGCAGACACATTAGTAATTTCTAAAAATGTATTTTTGGGGGAAAAACCCCCACAAAAATCTGTTGAGTTGAATTTAGGAAGTGTGTTACTAATGAATCTTAATTTAAATCTAATATAATCACATAAAGCTAAAATTACTTTGCCTAGACGAATTATTGGAGCTGCAGTATAGTTGTGTGTTAAGTCTGTTTCCTTGGTGTACATTAGCCTCACACTGTATTTCTCGAAAAGACATTTCATTTTCATTCTTACTCTCTCCATTGCAGCTCTTGTCTCTCAGTATGCACAGAGTGGGGGAGGAGACATTCTGAGAAGCACTGCTCTCTCTCTCTCTCTCTCTCTCTCTCTCTCTCTCTCTCTCTCTCTCTCTCACACACACACACACACACACACACACACACACACACACACACACACATATGCATACTGCTTGAGAAAGAGACATAGAAGTAGGTTGAGAGCAATGCAACACAATGACTAACAAGCCTGCTGTTCTTTACACATAACAAGCACAAGACACTCTCTCCAGTACCACAACTATATAGTCACATTGAAACACACACACACATACACACACACACACACACACACACACACACACACACACTCTGCTTGAGTGCACTGGGTCCTGCTGGCTGTTTTCCCTAGTAGCTTCCCCATATGCTGCAGTGAAGTGAATAAAATCAAGCAGCTTGGCTGGATCTCCTGCTTTCTAACTGGTTAATGAGAGACTTAATAACGCACAGCTCATATACATCGCCAGACTGATATTAATGATTAAAAGGCAAGGGGGACTTTTTTTAATCATTCTTGGGTCGCTCACATCAAATTCGAAATGCATTAACTATATGAATGACATGTAATTGAGTCATCTCCATATATTCGCTAATTTTGCCGTTTACATTTCCACAAAATGATTTAATCGCGAACAGTTATGAGGAGCAAACCAAAAGCTTGGCATTTTCAAAACATATGTTATTGACACGTGTTACAAGAGCCACTGTCAAAAGGCACAACAACTAAACTTAGTCATGACTGATCTGAATTTGGACTAAAAGACTGTTCTCCCACCAGAACTCTTCATGTGAATTTAACTGATCTGCCCATGACTAGCACGAGTTGTATATCCAAACCCAAAGGGAGACATATCAAAATGTAACAGACCTGTGTCGTGGATAACAGGAAGTGACTGATGCCTTCCTCGTCTCTTTTTACTGTCAGTAAGTACAAGAACAAGCAACACAGGAAGTTCCAGAAATATTAGTTTGTGTATATTTTTAGAAGTGAGCTTATGGAAGAGATATTAGCTTATAGAATATTAAGCTTATGTATGCAGCATTGCTCCTTACTTTTAAATGAAGCAAATTTTACAG
Organism: Plotosus lineatus; assembly: GCA_024760905.1. Taxonomy (NCBI): domain Eukaryota; kingdom Metazoa; phylum Chordata; class Actinopteri; order Siluriformes; family Plotosidae; genus Plotosus; species Plotosus lineatus. The sequence goes on along the minus strand of CM045731.1, from coordinate 60,025,799 downwards.
TTATTTACACAAAAACTAAAGGGACCAGTTGTGGCATTGTGGTGTAGTGGGTAGGATGTCCACCTCACAGCAAGAAGGTCATGAGTTTAAGTGCTGGGCTTGGCGAAGGCATGATTGCCTGGAGTTTGCATGCTCACCCTTTGCTTATGTGGGTTTCCTCCAGGTACTCAGGGGCAGTGGTGGTCTAGTGGTATAGGGTGCTGGATCGCTGATCCAAAGGTTGGGGGTTCAAGTCCCACTCTCCACAAGGTTGTCACTGTCCCCCCAGTGCAGCTAACTGGGTTATCAAAGGCGGGCCATGTCTCTCACTGTCTATGGTGTGAGGCATGTAAAAGAACCATTGCTGACTTTCATAAAGAGTAGACTGCAAAGTCGTCAGCATGCTTCTGTCCCTTACTTAAATGGGTTGTGACAGGAAGGGCATCTGACGTAAAAACCTCTGCCAAATCAAACGTGCGAATCAGATGATTTGCTGTGGTGACTCCCGAGTAAAAGGAAAAAAGCCGAAAGGAAGACAGACTCGGGTCTCCTCCCGTAGAAAGATGTTCGGCTAAATGCTGTTCCATGTTGCCCCTAGATGTGTGTGTGTGTGTGTGTGTGTGTGTGTGTGTGTGTGTGTGTGTTGGTGGGTAGAATTGGAGGGTTGTGTTTTGCCCTGTAATTGGTTGGCTTTCAGGGTGCAACCTACATTCACCCAGTGTTGGCTAAGATTGGCTCCAGCCTCCCTGTTACCCTAACAGAATTAAATCGTTTGGCAAATTAGTAAGTGGGGCAATATAAATGAAGCATTGTTTGTAATGTCAATAAAGGAATTACTGGGGTGTGTGTGTGTTGGGGGGGAGACACAGAGAGAGAGAGAAAGAGGGAGAGAGGGGGACAGAGAGAGGGGGGGGAGAGAGAGAGAGAGAGAGAGAGCATTTAAAACTATTTGTTATTGTATGAAAGCCAATTCTTATTGAAAATTAATATGCTATCATCATTCTTAAACATTTAAATTATGCTCGTACAACCTCATATACCAATCAACCATAACAAAACCACATGTGTTTTCCAGGTGAAAGAACACAGATTATCTGCTTACAGTGGCATCTACCAAGGACGAAGAGGAATATATTTGATAGAAATTTCACAGTGACTTCTCAGAGTTTATGTGTTGGAAGTAGGAAAAAATTACCAAGTTTAAAGGTATCACTGACTTTCATAAAGGATATAGTGGTTGGCTAAACAACTCTTCTTCTTCTTCTTCTTCTTCTTGGCTTTCCTCTTCAGGGGTCGCCACAGCAAACCATCGCCCTCCATCTTACCCTATCCTCTGCATCTTCTACTCTTACTCCAACTACCTTCATGTCCTCCTTCACCACATCCATAAGTCTTCTCTTTGGTCTTCTTTTAGGCCTTCTGTCTGGTAGTTCCAACCTCAGCATCCAACTACCAATATACTCACTATCCCTCCTCTGTACATGTCCAAACCATCTCAATCTAGCCTCTCTGACTTTGTCTCCAAAACCTCAGACATGTGCTGTCCCTCTGATGTACTCATTCCTGATCCTATCCATCCTCGTTACTCCCAAAGGGAACCTCAATATTTTCATCTCTGCTACCTCCAGCTCTGACTCCTGTCTTTTCCCCAGGGCCACTGTTTCTAAACCATACAACATCGCTGGCCTCAACACCATCTTGTACACTTTTCATTTCATTCTTGCCGATACTTTCCTATCACACCTCACACTGGACACTTTTCTCCAACCATTCCAACCTGCCTGCACACACATCTTCACCTCTTTTCCACACTCTCATTTGCTCTGGATTGTTGAGCCTCAGTACTTAAAATTGTCCACCTTCTTTATCTCTGATCCCTGTAACCTCACCGTTCCTCTTGGGTCCTTGTCGTTCACACACATGTATTCTGTTTTACTGAGGGTAACCTTCATTCCTCTCCTTTCCAGGGCATACCTCCACCTCACTAGATTTTCCTCCACTTGCTCTCTGCTCTCACTACAGATCACAATGTCATCTGCAAACATCATAGTACATGTGGAATCTTGTCTCACCTCATCTGTCAGCCTGTCCATCACCAAAGCAAACAAGAAGGGGCTCAGAGCTGACCCTTGATGCAGTGCCACCTCCACCTTGAACTCTTCTGTCACACTTACAGCACACCTCACCACTGTCTAACATCTCTCATACATGTCCTACACCACTCTAACATACTTCTCTGCCACTCCAGACTTCCTCATGCAATACCACAGTTCCTCTCTCGGCACCCTGTCATATGCTTTCTCCAGAGGCACAATGCAGCTCCTTCTGACCTTCTCTATTAACTTCCTCAAAGGAAACACTGCATCTGTGATGCTCTTTCTTGGCATGAAACCACTGTTGTTCACAAATGCTGACCTCTGCCCTTAGTCTAGCTTCCACTATTCTTTCCCATCGTATGGGTCATCAGCTTTATCCCTCTCTAGTTGCCACAACTCTACATGTCTCTCTTGTTCTTAAAAATGGGCATTAGCACACTTCTCCTCCATTCCGCCGGCATCTACTCAGCTTCTAAGACCTTGTTGAATGTTCTTGTCAGAAAATCTACTGCTTCCTCCCCTCGACACTTCCATACCTCGTATGTAATCAGGACCAACTGCCTTTCCATTCTTCATCCTCTTCAATGCCCTCCTCACTTCACCCTTACTAATCTTTGCTACTTCCTGCTCCTCAATGGTCACCTCTTCAAAGTACTCTTTCCATCTTCTCAGCACACTTCTGTCATACGTCAATACATTTCTCTCCCTATTCTTAATCACTCTAACTTGCTGCACGTGCTTCCCATCTCTATTTCTCTGCTGTGCCAACCTGTATAAATCATTTTCTCCCTCTTTACTTTCCAACTGAGCATAAAAGTCATCATACGCCCTCTGTTTGGCCTTTGACACCGCTACCTTCGCCTTATGCTGTGTCTCCCTGTTTACTCTCTTCGGTCCTCTCTGTGCCCCATTTCTTCTTAGCTAACCTCTTCCTTTGTACACACTCCTGCACTTCCTCATTCCACCACCAAGTCTCCTTATCTACTGTCCTTCCAGAGGACACACCAAGTACTCTCCTTCTTTGCCTTCTTCACCTTTCTTACCATCAGCATCATCCTGCACACCACCATCCTATGCTGTTTGGTAACACTCTCACCCACTACTACTTTGCAGTCACCGACTTCCTTCAAATTAAATCACCTACACAAGATGTAGTCTACCTGTGTGCTCCTACATCCGCTTTTATAAGTCACCATATGCTCCTCTCTTTTGGAAGAAAGTATTCACCACAGCCATTTTCATCCTTTTTGCAAAATCGATCAACATCTGTCCTTCTGTGTTCCTGTCCTGGATACCAAACCTGCTCATCACTTCCTCGTCCCCTCTGTTGCTTGCACCAACATATGCATTGAAGTCTGCACCAATGACCACTCTTTCACCTCTGGGGGTACTCTGCATCACTTCATCTAACTCACTCCATAATCTCTCCTTCTCTTCTCGCTCACATCTTTCCTATGAGGCATAAGCACTAACAACATTGAACATCACACCTTCAATTTCTAACTTGAGACTCATCACTCTCTCTAACACTCTTCACTTCTACAACATTTCTGACAAACCCCTCCTTCAAGATGACTCTTACTCCATTTCTCTTCCCATCCACACCATGAAAAAACAGCTTAAACCCTGCTCCTATGCTTCTAGCCTTGCTACCTTTCCACCTGCTCTCCTGAACACACAGTATGTCCATGATGCAGAGGGGGAAGGTGTACATACTGTGTGTTCAGGAGACCAATGATCTCTTTCTGCCTACGAACATGCCTCCCGCCTCTCCTTCTTCGACCTCTCCTTCTTCGACCAACAGTCGTCCAATTTCCACCAGCACCCTATTGGTTAACAGCACTGATGGCGGTTGTTGTTAACCCGTGCCTCGACCGATCTGGTATGAAATTTGTCTTTACAGTTTGCATTTTGTATTCTGGCAAAAGTTTTTTATTTTGGATGGATGCACTTTCTGTCGCAACCCTCTGCATTTATCTGGGCTTGGGACCGGCGTGAGGTCGGACACTTGTTTGTGCCCCCCTCACGGCTGCATTGGTTGGCTAAACAACTGTCTCTCTCTCTCTCTCTCTCTATATATATATATATATATATATATATATATATATATATATATATATATATATATGTATATAGGGACTGACTGAGGGACAGCCAGTGAACTGGCACAAGTATAGTAGGTTTCCTAACCTGGACAACCTTTAGTAGATGCTTATCAGAGCTTACCAGGATCACCCCACAAGTACCACTGTTTTTGAGATAAATAGAGCCAGACCTGCCTGGCTACAGACCAATCAGGTGGTCTTAATATTATGGTTGATTGGTGCACAGGTGTGTGACTAAAGCAGCTGTGAGTCATTGAATCATCTCATATTATACATAATAGACAGTTAGGTACAATTTCCTTTTTTACACACAGTTATGACAGCAGATTTAGTCGGAAATATAACTGCAAGAGACTGCCATTTAAGGAGATTTTGACTTTGTGCAACAGGGACTGTGGGTATAATATTTAATAACTAATGTTTTTTTTTCTGACTGACTGACCATAGCATAGTTTATATGGGCAACACACGCACACACACACACACACACACACACACACACACACACACACACACACACACACACACACACACACACAAACACACACACACAAACACAAATTGAATTCTTACAGTAAAATGAGATTTAATACATAAACCATCCGTGTTGCAAACACTTGAGTCATGTAAATTTTCTTTCACAATATGATCCACAGTACAGTTTTTCACAGCAAGTAAGAAGGTGTCATTTAGTGAGCTCACTGTGCGTTGTTTATACACTGTGTGCAACAAAAATGCCATGACTCCTTCGAATGTCCTTTTCAAGAGAGACCTATCTACAAGAAAATAGATATAAAACTGACAAACTCAGAGAGAACACAAGTACACATTGCAACATAGACAAGTACATAAAAGGTCAAGTAAAGAATGTGTAACACGCTGTTATAAAATATAAGCTTCTTGTGGAAAGCATGTACTAAAGCACACGTGAGAAAAATTCAGGAATTGTAGCAGATCTGAATTAAACATATAATAATAATAATAATAATAATAATAATAATAATAATAATAACATGATTTGAATTCATCCATTCATTTGCCAACTCCTACTTGCGTGGAGGGGGTGGAGCCTATCTTCACCATTACACTGTTATGAGCATACCTAAGAATGTCTCTCGCTCTCTCTCTCTCTCTCTCTCTCTCTCTCTGTATGTGTATGTGTGTTTGCTGAGGTACACATGCTGCATCCTGATCATTTTGCTTCCTGAATACTGTGATCCACCCTGCTACTTCTGGTTGGAGTTCTCACCTTAGATGCCCCTCGCTATTGATGATGATGATCCCTATAAATGAAAATGACTTTTCACTGGTGGTGGTATAAAATCTCTTACTAAAATGATTTAGGACTCTTGAGTCTGGTTCATTACAAGATTTCTTCTTCATGTCGACTAAGGGAGTTTTTTCTTGAAAATAAAATAATCAATGACTTAAAGTTAAGTAATAAAAATATTGGATGCCACTCTAAATCAAGTATGTTAATTATAAGGTTTAATATGCAAATCAGTTTTACATTCTTCACAGCATTGCAATGTTGAATTGTAATGTAATGTATTCCTGATACAGAAGATTTTTAGACCTTTTCAGATCGCCAGCTCCACATGCTGAAATTTATCCCAGATATTTTTGACTGATAAGCACACCTCTCAATCTGGTGCATGCTTTCCCTTTTTCCTTTATACTTTTTTCTTGCTTTCTGTTATTTCATTTCAGTCAATATTGACTCTGGTAGTAGAACTACAGAAACTCTATTTGTATGATGGGTAAAGATTTCTGTTATGTAAGATAAAAGCAGAGCTACTCATCCATATTGTTATAAAAATTGAATGTTATCTAACTGTTCCCAATAAAACAGAGTGTCTTTAAGAGTGAGGTGTAATTCTTAATGAGGCTTTAGGAATTCTTGTATAGAAGATAAGCTCTCAGAACTTCTGCCAATCCAGTGTTTGATGTCACACCTGATGACACTCACTTGACACCTGGCTCATCAGGCTGGTGCTTATCCCCGGTTTCCATAGCGTGAAGCTACCAGGAGTTCAACTCCTCCTGGATGGAACGCTAGTCCATCGCAGGTTACCTTCCCAGTATATTTTTGCTGGTACCCATTTATACTGCTGGATGAACAGAGGCACACTTGTGGTTGATACCTTACCCAGAGGTCCTAGCACAGTGGGGGGGGTCTAACTGGGATTTGAACACACAACCTCTCGATCATGAGCACAGCACCCTAATTATTACGCAACCGTCCCCACCAGGCCAGGCTAGTGTAGTAGGCAATAAATAATAAATAAATAAATAAATAACCAAATAAATATTAGCTTAATGTGCAATAAGATTTGGGAGTGTGTCCAATTACTGGGTAGAGGAGGGATGGCATAGTGCTTATTGTCCAAGATACAAGGTGTGTGAGCAGGAACAGGATGATATGACTACTTTTACATGTACTGACCACACACACACTTAAGATACAGACATGAACTAAAACAAACAGTCCTTTTAGATGCATACTGAGAACAAGCTGAGCCGAGTCATCCATTTCATATTGACTTTGCTATCAAAATAAATGAGTCACTGCACCTTTTGTACACTGTTTTGAACATTTTAAGCTTATAATTGAGAATTGATACACACACACACACACACACCACACGCACACACACACACACACACACACACACACACATACACACACACACACACACACACACACACACACACACACACACACATACATATAGGATTGTGAGGGCAACAGCCTAAGCAATGAGATCCAGAAACATCTGTCCCAAGCCACTTCCTTCAGCTCTTCTGGGGGGGGACATCGAGACTGCCCCGTGACCCGAACCCAGATTAAGCGGAGGAAGATGATGAGGTATATTCTCATGTTTTTAAAGAAATGAGAACATGTAAAGTCCTCTTTCATAAACATTTCACTACAAAGCTCAAACGCAAGAAAAATGTAATATATTACCTAAAATAAGCAAAATTATTTGATCTGTTAATATTTTACATTATTTAGATAATTAAGGAGTAAAACTCCTAAGTAATATTTTGCTCCCTCACTTATTTGCCAATATGTTTAATCCCACTATTATGGCCATGGGGAGGCTGGTGCCTATCTCAGCCAACACTGGACAAAGGCAGGGCAACCCTAAACAACATACAAGACCGTTGCCAGTAACACACACACACACACACACACACACACACACACACACACACACACACACACACACACACAATAACAACAAATTACAATCCCATCTACACTCATGGGAAATTTGGAACACCCAATTCACCAAACGTGTGTCTTTTGACTGAGGGAGGAAAGCGGCATACCCAGAGGAGACTGACACAAGCACAAGAAGAACATACAAACTCCACACAGAAATGTCTGACCATGGAACTCAAACCCTGGATGTTCTTGCTGTGAGGAGTACATGGCACCACGATGCCACTGTGCCACCCTTGAGTGACATGCTCTAACATAAAACGATCTGGTAAGATCATTCCCTCTAACACTGAAGACTTCTTACATATTTATTCAAATAAGCAAAATCTTAATTAAAGCTTGGGGTGGCACTATGGCACAGTGATTAGCATGTCCACTTTACAGCAAGAAGGTTCTGGGTTTGAATGCCAGGGTGAACAAGGGCATTTTCATGCTTGTGTGGGTTTCCTCTGGGAAATCCTTTTCCTCCCACTATCCAAAGACATGTACATTATATTTATTGAATCTTCTCGATTGCCCCTAAGTGTGAATGTAAGTATGAAGTTGTGTGTATGTTGGCACTATGATGGACTGGTGAGTTGTGCAGGATGCACCAACACATTATAAACCTGTTAGAGTTTGTAATGATCCTGCTACAGAACACATTACGAAAGAAAGGATAACATATTCGGGTGAGTGCAGTGATACGGATAAACTAAGTGTGATATGAATTACAGCCAGAATTATGGCCAGAGTTATTGTTTGAGAATGTGCCAGTGCTGCAGAATACATAGTTTATAAGACAGTACAGTCATTATAATGAGCCAATTCACATTTAATGATATAATCTCTGGTGCATCTTTAAATATGATGAGTTATGCTATGTGTCAAAATGTCATATCAAGTGTAATCTGTTATGAAGGTGTTGTGAGAACACAGGAGTCCGGGTCACTCTGTGCTTATGTATGTGTGGGAATGTCACTGTGTGTGTGTGTGTGTGTGTGTGTGTGTGTGTGTGTGTGTGTGTGTGTGTGTGTGTGTGTGTGTGTGTGTGTGCTCTTGTACTTTCTACATGCGAAGGACTGAAAAACATTTTAACTGAGGGAGGACATTTTTTGGAAGTGAGAATATTCTGCCTGGTCCTCACTTTTTCAAATAGGTGTTTGAGGGTTAGCATTTGGTTTTAGACTTGAGGTTAGTAGGAGGTTAAGTTGTAGTTGTAGGTTCGGTAGTAGGTGGTCAGGGTTAGGGTAAAGATTGGGCATTTAGACGATATGGTAAAGGTTAGTGTAAGGGGATAGGGAAAGGATTATGTCAGTGCATATCCCCACAAGGGTGGACACACAAGGTGTGTGTGTGTGTGTTTGTGTGTGTGTGTGCATGTGTGTGTGTGTGTGTGTGTGTGTGTGTGTGTGTGTGTGTGTGTGTGTGTGTGTGTGTGTGTGTGTGTGTGTGTGGCCTAGGTATTCACTATGTTGTCGTAACCTAAATCTGTAACTGTCTTCCTTATGGGGACTTATTACAATTAACTTACATTTTGAGATGAAGGTTAAATTTTCATTTTTCAGGGTTTAGGTTAAGTTTCCAGGAAATGAATGCAAGTGTATGCATTCTCTCCTGAAGTTATAGAAACATCTCTCTCTCTCTCTCTCTCTCTCTCTCTCTCTCTCTCTCTCTCTCTCTCTCTCTCTCTGTGTGTGTGTGTGTGTGTGTGTGTGTGTGTGTGTGTGTGTGTGTGTGTGTGTGTGTGTGTGTGTGTGTGTGTGTGTGTAAGTGCATGCATAATTGTCATGCTGATTTAGTTCCTATTTTGCAAGCCCATCTGTTTAGTTATATTTAACTCTTCCCCTGCTACTCCTTATCAGTGGATTGCAGAGAGAAATGCAAAAACTGAGTGCACATGAGAATATTCACTAAAACTCCCTAATCAATCCTGCATGAGCTGCATTCAACCGTGCTTATATCCAATGCAAAATGCCTAAACAGTGGAAGTCTAGACTGCAGTGTGTGGATGTACGTTACATATATTTCACATTTTGTAGTTGCAGTTAATTTTTATATCCACATTTTTGCTCCTTAGGATGAATTCTTCAGCTTATCACATGATGACAACAATCAAGCATTTTGTTTCTCATTAATTTGATTGTAGGGCAGCAAAGTGGGGTAGTGGTTAGCACATTCAGCTCACAGCAGGATGTACCTAAGTTCTAGTCCCAGACCTGGGGCGTTTGTGTGTGAAGTACGCATGTTCTTTCTGTGCTTGGTTGGGTTTTCTTTGGGTGCTCTGGTTTCCTCTCACAGTCCATAGACATGCACATTAGGCTGACAGTTCCAGATTGACCCTAGGTGTGAAGGTGCGTGTGAATGTGTGTGTGTTACCCAGCAATAGTCTGGGGGGCTGTATCCTACCTTTGCTATGTGGTTGAGATAGGTTCAGTAGATGAGTGATCGATGTGAATGTATTTTGTAAGCATAATAAAATGGCTACACACACACACACACACACACACACACACACACACACACACACACACACACACACACACACACACACACACACACACACACACACACACACACACACACACACACATATATATATATATATATATATATATATATATATATATAGGGGCAGTGGTGGTCTAGTGGTATAGGGCACTGGATCACTGATCCAAAGGTTGGGGGTTCGAGTCCCACTCTTTACAAGGTTATCACTGTCCCCCCCAGTGTAGCGAATTGGGTTACCAAAGGCGGGCCATGTCTCTCACTGTCTATGGTGAGAGGCATGTAAAAGAACCATTGCTGACTTTCGTAAAGAGTAGGCTGCAAAGTCGTCAGTGTGTTTCTGTCCCTTGCTAAAAGGGTTGTGACAGGAAGGGCATCTGACGTAAAATCCTCTGCCAAATCAAACGTGCGAATCAGATGATTCGCTGTGGCAACTCCCGAGTAAAAAGGGAAAAAGCCGAAAGGAAGACAGACAAGATAAATATATCTATATATATCTTCTTCTTCTTTTCCTTTCGGCTTTTCCCTTCAGGGGTCGCCACAGCGAATCATCTGCCTCCATCTCACCCTATCCTTTGCATCTTCTCTGACACCAACGACCTTCATGTCCTCCTTCACCACATCCATGAATCGTCTCTTTGGTCTTCCTCTAGGCCTTCTGCCTGGTAGTTCCAGCCTCAGCATCCTATTACCAATATACTCACTATCTCTCCTCTGTACATGTCCAAACCATCTCAATCTAGCCTCTCTGACTTTGTCTCCAAAACGTCTTACATGTGCTGTCCCTCTGATGTGCTCATTCCTGATCCTATCCATCCTCGTTATTCCCAAAGAGAACCTCAACATTTTCATCTCTGCTACCTCCAGCTCTGCCTCCTGTCTTTTCCCCAGGGCCACTGTTTCTAAACCATACAACATCGTTGGCCTCAACACCGTCTTGTACACTTTTCCTTTCATTCTTGCCGATACCCTCCTGTCACAAATCACACCGGACACTTTTCTCCAACCATTCCAACCTGCCTGCACACGCTTCTTGACCTCTTTTCCACACTCTCCATTGCTCTGGATTGTTGAGCCTAAGTACTTAAAATCCTCCACCTTTCTTATCTCTGCTCCCTGTAATCTCACCGTTCCTCTTGGGTCCTTGTCATTCATGCACATGTATTCTGTCTTACTGAGGCTAATCTTTATTCGCCTTCTTTCCAGGGCATATCTCCACCTCTCTAGATTTTCCTGCACTTGTTCTCTGCTCTCACTACAGATCACAATGTCATCTGCAAACATCATAGTACATGGGGAATCTTGTCTAACCTCGTCTGTCAGCCTGTTCATCACCATAGCAAACAAGAAGGGGCTCAGAGCTGACCCTTGATGCAGTCCCACCTCCACCTTGAACTCTTGTGTCACACCGACAGCACACCTCACCACTGTCTTACATCTCTCATACATGTCCTGCACCACTCTAACATACTTCTCTGCCACTCCAGACTTCCTCATGCAATACCACAGTTCTTCTCTCGGCACCCTATCATATGCTTTCTCCAGATCCACAAAGGCACAATGCAGCTCCCTCTGACCTTCTCTGTACTTCTCCATTAACATCCTCAGGGCAAACACTGCATCTGTGGTGCTCTTTCTTGGCATGAAACCAAACTGTTGTTCACAAATGCTGACCTCTGCCCTTAGTCTAGCTTCCACTATTCTTTCCCATGACTTCATCGTATGGCTCATCAACTTTATCCCTCTGTAGTTGCCACAACTCTGCACGTCTCCCTTGTTCTTAAAAATGGGCACCAGCACACTTCTCCATTCCTCTGGCATCCTCTCACTCTCTAAGACCTTGTTAAATGTTCTTGTCAGGAAATCTACTGCTTCCTCTCCCAGACACTTCCATACCTCCACCGGTATGTCATCAGGACCAACTGCCTTTCCATTCTTCATCCTCTTCAATGCCCTCCTCACTTCACCCTTATTAATCTTTGCTACTTCCTGGTCCTCAACAGTCACCTCTTCTACTCTTTTTTCTCTCTCATTTTCCTCATTCATCAGCTCTTCAAAGTACTCTTTCCATCTTCCCAGCACACTTCTGTCATCAGTCAATACATTTCCCTCTCTGTCCTTTATCAATCTAACTTGCTGCATGTCCTTCCCATCTCTATTTCTCTGCTGTGCCAACCTGTATAAATCATTTTCTCCCTCTTTACTTTCCAACCGAGCATACAAGTCATCATACGCGCTCTGTTTGGCTTTTGACACTGCTACCTTTGCCTTCCGCTGTGTCTCCCTGTACTCCTGTTTACTCTCTTCGGTTTTCTCAATGTCCCACTTCTTCTTAGCTAACCTCTTCCTTTGTACACACTCCTGCACTTCCTCATTCCACCACCAAGTCTCCTGATCTACTTTCCTTCCAGATGACACACCAAGTATTCTCCTACCTGTCTCCCTGATCACATTAGCTGTAGTTGTCCAGTCATCTGGAAGCACTTCATGACCACCCAAAGCCTGTCTCAACTCCTCCTTGAAGACAACCCGACACTCTTCCTTTTTCAGCTTTCACCACTTTGTCTTCTGCTCTGCCTTTGTCTTCTTCACCTTCCTCACCATCAGCATCATCCTGCACACCACTATCCTATGCTGTTTGGCAACACTCTCACCCGCTACTACTTTGCAGTCACTGACTTCCTTTAAATTACATCGCCTGCACAAGATGTCGTCTACCTGTGTGCACCTACCTCCACTTTTATAAGTCACCCTATGCTCCTCTCTCTTCTGGAAGAAAGTATTCACCACAGCCATTTCCATCCTTTTTGCAAAATCTACCAACATCTGTCCTTCTGCGTTCCTGTCCTGGATACCAAACCTACCCATCACTTCCTCGTCCCCTCTGTTTCCTGCACCAACATGCCATTGAAGTCTGCCCCAATGACCACTCTTTCACCTCTGGGGGTACTCTGCATCACTTCATCTAACTCCCTCCAGAATCTCTCCTTCTCTTCTCGCTCATATCCTGTCTGTGGGGCATAAGCACTAACAACCTTGACCATCACACCTTCAATTTCTAACTTGAGACTCATCACTCTGTCTGACACTCTTTTCACTTCTAGAACATTCCTGACAAACTCCTCCTTCAAGATGACTCCGACTCCATTTCTCTTCCCATCCACACCATGATAAAACAGCTTAAACCCTGCTCCTATGCTTCTAGCCTTGCTACCTTTCCACCTGGTCTCCTGAACACACAGTATGTCCACCTTCCTCCTCTGCATCATGTCAGCCAGCTCTCTACCTTTTCCTGCCATAGTTCCAACATTCAAAGTCCCTACTTTCAGTCCTAGACTCATGCCTTTCCTCTTCTCTCTCTGGCAATGGGCACGCCTCCCGCCTCTCCTTCTTCGACGTCTTCGACCAATAGTAGTCCAATTTCCATCAGCACCCTGTTGGTTGACAGCACTGATGGCGGTCGTTGTTAACCCGGGCCTCGACCGATCCGGTATGTCATTCTTTCTTGTGATTCGCATATTTTATTTGGCATTTGTTTTACGCCGGATGCCCTTCCTGACGCAACCCTCTGCATTTATCCGGGCTTGGGACCGGCGTGAGGGAGAGACACTGGTTTGTGCCCCCCCCCCACGACTGCATTAAAAAAAAAAAAAAAAAAAAAATATATATATATATATATATATGTATATATATATATATATATATATATATATATATATATATATATATATATATATATATATATATATATATATATATATTACAATACACACACATACATAGTGCCACCAGTATGTATCCAATCAACCAATCATGCGCCTGCTGCACAACGTATGCATTCACATCAGAATGGGAAAGAATGTGATCTCAGTTACATGTATTGTCACACGGTTCTTCATGCCAGATGAGCTGGTGGCAGTGAGTTGGTGGAAATGCCTCATTGATGAGAGCGTTCCGGGGATAATGGCCAGATGAACTCAAGCTGTCAGTAGGCCTCAGATAACCACTCTTTATTACCGTGATAAGCATGAAACTATTTCGAATGCACCAAATTTCTGACCTTATGGCACAGGTATGCTACAAAAGTAGACAAACACATCAGGTTAAATTTCTATTCAGAAAAACTGTAACTGGAAATTGACAGATTTAAAAAAACAAAAAAAAAAAAAACAACAGGTTTGCTTGATGGTCTTATTAAAGGGGATAGTGAGTGTTTTGCAATTACATTTTAAAGGAAATGATGATCGATGGTTGTCCAACAGGAGCTGCATTTGCTACAGTACTCTATATATCTGAAAACCACTTTCAGGTTTTACACACACACACACACACACACACACACACACACACACACACACACACAAACACACACAAGCACACACACACACACAAACACACACAAACACACACACACACACACACACACACACACACACACACACAAACACACACAAACACACAAACATACACACACACACACACACAAACACACACACACATACACACAGAAACACACACACACACACACACACACACACACACACACACACACACACACACACATGAGCACACATTTCACATGCACATGCTTAACTCTGACCGTGGGTTTGTGCATGGTAGGGTCACACACAAGCAGGGAGACACAGGAGCGTTTATCAACAAATCATTTGGTCAGTCTTTTTACAGGAATACAGTGGCCACAGATGATGGATTTTTTCCCCCAGAATTGTTTCATCTTACCTCCATGAAATATGTAGGTAGTTGGACTGGCTGGAATGTCATCCCAAGTTAGCAATATTACTAGAAAGGCAGCCTATATTTGCTGATATTGGTAACTAATTTTTTCCACAAGATATACTCACTTATTTCCCAAACTGCTTACTCCTATTAGGGTCTCATTAGGGGGCTGGAGCCTATCTCAACCAGCAATTGGTGAAGGTGTGGTAAAATAGTTTGAGAGATCATCACGGGACCAAAAAAGACAGATGACCACTTACACTCCTACTCACACCCAGGGCCAATCTTAAACAGTCAATTAGTGTAATGTGCATGTCTTTGGACTGTGGGAGGAGACTGGAGTCCCCGGAGAAAATTCATGCAAGCAGACAGAAACATCCAAGCACAGTCCTCCAACCCAATACTTCAATGTGATAGGGTCAGTGATGGCTTAGTGGATAAGGCGATGGATTAGTGACCCAAAGATCAGCACCATCACCACTTTTGGGCCCTTGAGCAAGACCCTTAACCCTCAGTTGGAAAAAAAAAAGATGATTGTAAGTTGCCCTGTATAAGAGTGTCTACCAAATGCTGTAAATGCAATGCATCAAATACATGAGTGCAGAGGTTTCCGTGCTACTTACTTTTGATTTATATGTTCCCTGCACATCGTTCTTAAGTGAAGTTTAACAAACTGTTCTATAGAATGGGATTAAAATTTACACTCATATAAATGGCATGGCATTTCATCAAAATAAACAAGTACTGTGTATCAGCTGCAGAAATACTTAAGATATTACAGCAAAGTGAACAGTTTCTTTGGCTTTACTATTTAGAGATATAAATTTAAGGAAGACAAACACTTTAATTTTATTTCCTTGATTACTAGTGACATTTCCCCCCAAAATAATACATTCATTTATTCACTTTCTGAACCGCTTAATCCTAATTAGGGTCACGGGGAGGCTGGCGCCCATCCCAGCCGATGGTAGCAAGTACACCATGGACAGCTCGCCAGGCCATCGCAGGGCAGAAACACACTGATGGCTATGGCGCACCTCTTTACTAAAGTCAGCAATGGTTCTTTTACATGAACCTTTCACCACAGACAGTGAGAGACATGGCTGGCCTTTGATAACCCAGTTAGCTGCACTAGGGGACAGTGACAACCTGTTGAGAGTGGGACTCGAACCCACAAACATCCAGCACTTTTACCTCCAGGCCACCACTGCCCAAAATAATGCAATTATTTCAACTCACTGTATTTAATTGCAGAAAATACTAAAAGACGGGGTCAAAATTTTGAACTGATTTCTGACCTTAAATAATGTAACGAAATCAAGATCATACAAAATTTTAAACACTACAACTCTAATGTTTGAACTTTGGATGAGTCCAGAAATCAATATTTGGTGAAACAACCCTGACATTTTAATTATGACAGTCAGTGCGGCCTGGCATGCTCTCCACCCGTCTTTCATTTTGCTCTTGGGTGACTTTATGTCTACCTGCATGCAACAATTCAATCAAGATTCAAACATCTATGCTTGATGGCTTGTCCTCGTACTGCTACAGCACATCTGGGTTTTAGTTCCAAACCCTTTCCTTTCTCGATTATTTACTGCACCAACAGGGATTAATTTTTCCTTTCTTCCTTTCAGCTTTTTCCCGTTTATCAGGAGTCGCCACAGCAAATCATTTGATTTGCACATTTTTGATTTGGCATAGGTTTTTTTTTTTTTTTTTTTACGTCGGATGCCCTTCCTGTCACAACCCTTTTTAGCAAGGGACAGAAACACGCTGATGGCTTTGCAGCTACTCTTTACGAAAGTCAGCAATGGTTCTTTTACATGCCTCACACCATAGACAGTGAGAGACATGTCCCGCCTTTGATAACCCAGTTAGCTGCACTGTTGGGACAGTGACAACCCTGTGGGGACTCGAACCCCCAACCTTAGGATCAGCGATCCTGCGTCCTATCCACTAGACCACCACTGCCCTCTGATTAAACCCTTGAATTTCTTTCTATTCATCTCTGGACTTGTTCTTGTCTTGTGCTTTAGCCCTGAAAACCTTTACAGTCCATTGCCACCTATAGTTGGTTATAATTCACTTTAAAGGCTGTAGTGCTTTCAGATACACCTCCAGTTACTGCAATCCTCATGGAAGAGCTGTTGTTTTATGCCAAGCTAATCACTGTAATTACAGTTGACCATCACAGTGATTTTTCTTCATTTAATTTTCCTAAATACTTTATCCTTCATTAGGTTCACAGTGAGGAGGGTGTCCATGCCAGCTGACTCTGGGCAAAGGTACATTCTGAGCAGCTCACCAGACCACTGCAGGGACCAACACATGTACACAAACACTCGCGCTCACACTCAGAGAAAAATTGTAATAGCCAATTAGTTTAATTTGTATGTCTTTAATCTGTAGGAGAAAACTGGCGCGCATGAAGAAAACCTAGACAAGTGCAAGGAGAACATGTCAATGAAACAAATAAAAGCCGTCATTGGGCACAGTGACCTCACCACTCTCGCAATGATTCTGTATTTCATTTTTCCTTAAGTGTCAATATATCGTTCACTTCAAAGTGTAAGTCACACAAAGTAAAAACAGCTGGAAAAAACACTTGACGTGTCTTGTTTTAGGCTGCAAAGCTACAGATTATGAATAGTGATTTTGTTTCTGTATTCCCTGTATGTGTCATTTAGGCAGTCACATAATTACATATAAAAATGGTGAGGTCCAATAATTAGCCCGAGAGAGTGTGCTGGCACAAAGTGTCGTTTGGGAGACAGAAACTGACTCCTACTATACATCTATTTCTGACAGATGTATGAACTAGACTCTAGATCAATCTTTGGTGATCATAAAACATAAAGTGAGGAATGTGGTATGGTGATACATGTATAGTTGTTCGCATGCCAGCATTACAGCACAAAGGTTCTGGGTTGAAAATCCTGGGTTCGGAAAGGGGCCCTATGTGGAGTCTGCATGTTCTCTCTGTGCTTGTGTAGGTTTCCCCAAGGTACTCCAGTTTCCTTCAGCGGTGGAACGATATGCACATTGGGTTTTATTTTAATTTTTATTTATTTTGGCTGTTCTAAATGGCCCCTAGATGTGGATTGGAATGTGAATGGTTCACAATAAGTTGCTCTTGTTATGGTCTGGTGAACTGTTCAGGGGGTGTCCTGACTTCACCCACTGTCGGCTGCTTGTCGCTTAAAGGAATTGGAAAACAAGTGGGTGAGGGGGCAAATTTGTCTTCAGATTCAGTAATAATGTCTTTAAAAAGTTTATGGAAAACTATTGTAATAATTACTTTGTTTGTGTCACATTCCATTCAGGCACACGATCTGACATAAACTATACTTCCCAGCATCCCTTGCGCTAGTCCTAGTCACCTTTTTACTAACCCACAGCATGTGGCATGACTCCACACCTGTTACCCATTCAGTGTATTCATTGTCTGTCTTCCTTTCGGCTTTTTCCCTTTTACTCGGGAGTCGCAACAGTGAATCATCTGATTCGCACGTTTGATTTGGCGTAGGTTTTTACGTCGGATGCCCTTCCTGTCACAACCCTTTTTAGAAAGGGACAGAAACACGCTGACGGCTTTGCAGCTACTCTTTACGAAAGTCAGCAATGGTTCTTTTACATGCCTCTCACCATAGACAGTGAGAGACATGGCCCGCCTTTGATAACCCAGTTAGCTGCACTGGGGGCGACAGTGACAACCTTGTGGAGAGTGGGACTCGAACCCCCAACCTTGGGATCAGCAATCCAGTGCCCTATACCACTAGACCATCACTGCCCCCTATATATATATATATATATACACACACACACACACACACACAGTGGCACAGTGGTACCTCACCTTACGATAGTCCCAGCAAACGAAAAATCTAGGTTACGAAAAACATTTTTTTCAAAAATTTTTGTCTCTGTATTCGAAACAAGTTCTCCTTACAAAACAAGCCAAACGCGCCATTCAAACATTAAAACTCGCCATTCAAACATTCAAACAATGCATGAGCTGCTCTCCCATTGACTATCTTCCAACATCCCACCCCGCTGGCCTCCTATTGGCTAGAAGGGATGACGCAGCTCCCTCCCATTGGCGATCTCCCAAGCCTTAACCATTGAGCCACCACTACCACTAGTAGTTCCAAATTGCCCCTCGGTCTACTATGTCTAAGTGAGAAGTTTTTCTGTGTGAGTTAGCCATGGGTTGGACTGATGAGCTGTTCAAGGTGTATCCTGCCTTCACCCAGAGTCAACTCAGGCCTCTGCTACCCTAGTATGATTACACACATAATGTTCAGCAAATAAGTGGAATGAATATTTGATAATGGTAGTTTAATAAATATTTTTATTCACTTCAACACCAAACAGTGCCACAGTTAGTAAAGTGCTGTAGGGGCTGGACAAAATGTTTAAAAAGGAAGATACAAATGTTATTGACACATTTCAACCAACTATGGTATTAGTATTCATTTAGTGATGTAATTGTCATCCTTTACCATTTGGACCAATAATGAACCAACATGCAAATGATTAGCAACTTTGGAACAGTGTGCATTATGTTCAATATATGAATAAAACAGTTCCTTCATTTCTGCTTGCTTACAGGAAGAGTGAGAGTATATGAGGCCATGGAGACTGAGCACAATAGAGGCAAAATGAGAGAGTCTGCTTCTCTTTTTTTCTCGTTCTATCTCTATTTCACTCTCCATGCTGTCAGATCACTCAGTGGTGATTTCCA
>CM045731.1:59983916-60001416 GCA_024760905.1 Plotosus lineatus | reverse complement strand
GGGAAAACAGTGGGTTTTCTGTGTGGCCCTCGGCTTGACTTACCATCCAACTTGTGTTTTTCTCAGTCAGTCTTTTCATGAATGCAAAAGAGAAAGGCATTGTTCAGGACATTTAGAATTGAAGCATGTACTTGTTCTTTGTGGTTTTAAAGACCAAATTTTTCTCATTTAATCTGCTGTTGGGACAAACCATTTAAGGATGAATTAAATCATAATGGTTTAAATAAATTAAATAAAGGGTAAAAGCTCCATGTTCTGAATTTTCATCATTGTTGTTGTTGGGGTTGTTGTTGTTTAACGTTCTGAAAACTGCATACTTTCCTTAAACAAAATGTTTTTGTATTTTTTTATTTGTCCCAAAAGTGGAGAGAGAGAGAGAGAGAGAGAGAGAGAGAGAGAGAGAGAGAGAGAGAGATTTATGAAGAAAACGTTTTTTTTGAAGACCAACAGGTGGGGTACGTTCTTAAACAGGTTACACCCTGCTGTTTTGGAGAGGAATAGACCTGATATAATTTGCCATGACATTAAAACAAATTATGCTCACCGTTGAGTCAGTATCAATAGTGGACATTAATAAAATTTATATGTCTTGGAAGAAGGAAAAATGAGCAAGTTTAAGAATCCTTTTGGGTAGCACGGAGGAGTAATGATTAACACGTCTGCCTCACCGTAAGAAGGTCCTGGGTTTGAGTCTCGGGTTTGGCAAGGATGTTTCTGCGTAGAGTTTGGATGTTCTTCCCATGCTTTAGCGGGTTTCCCCCGATACTTCGGTTTCTTCTTACAGTTCAAAGACATGCACATTAGGCTAATTGGCTGCTATTGCCTCCAGGCGTGAATGTGATGGTCTGGCTAGCTATTCAGCCTTCACCCAGTACCGGCTGAGATAGGCTCCAGCATCCCTGTAACCCTAAAAGAGGATCAAAGGGTTTTACAAATGCGCGAGTAAGAATGAATAAATGACTGTGTCTATTCTTACCTGAAATGGAAGGTCTTGAGGAATGTTCCAGTGGTAAGAACCTATTAAAGGTGGTCCAAGAAAGGACAGCCAGTGAATTGGTGAGAATATCATAGATGTCCAAGGCTCACTGATACATGTGAGAAGCAAAGGCTAGTATGTCTGGTCTGATCCTACAGAAGAGCCACTTCAGCATAAGCGACTCAAACTGTTCATTCTGGCTATGACTGAAAGGTTTCAGAACACAGTACATTGCAACTTCCTGCTCATGAGCATGCCTTAATACAGACCAGTCAGGTGCTGGTAATGTCAGACCAGTCAGGTGGCTGTTTGGTGCATTTTTAAAATGCTGTACAGACTTACGTTTTTAATTGGTTCCGGACGGTCGAACGTAAGTTGAAAGTGAACGTAAGTTGTTACAGTGACGTATGACATATGACGCTCATACGGCACTATACATCCATAAATACCATTACCGTATTTCATAAAACACCCTTAAATCAATTATTATAAACATAATATTGGAAAATAATATCAAATATATCAAATGATGTCAACATTAATTTAAAATAAATAAATATATAATAAATCTTTATTATTTTAAATGTAAATATTCTGGTTAATGATCAATTTATAAGTGCTCTTATCAAAACCCCAACCCTCACCTCGGCAAGCTGCTATTTTTGTTATCAGAATGAAAATATTTGTACTGATATGGGTGGAGCAGAACTTCAGATACAAATGTTTTTGAAAATATCACTTTGTCAATCAAATCCCCCAGTGCAGCTAACTGGGTTATCAAAGGCAGGCCATGTCTGTCACTGTCTATAGTGAGAGACATGTAAAAGAACCATTGCTGACTTTCGTAAAGAGTAGGCTGCAAAGTCGTCAGCGTGTTTCTGTCCCTTGCTAAAAAGGGTTGTGACAGGAAGGGCATCCGACGTAAAAACCTCTGCCAAATCAAATGTGCGAATCAGATGATTCGCTGTGGCGACTCCCGAGTAAAAGGGAAAAAGCCGAAAGGAAGACAGACTTTGTCAATCAAATCTCCTGTCAAGGTGAATATCATTTTTTAAAAACATCACAAATTGTGACACAAATGCAATAACAGAGTAGTTCTATATAACTGTAAATAACTGTCGTTCAGGGACTTCAAACATGGCATGTTCCATTTCTTAAAACCTAGCTGTGTGGATGAAAGCAGTTTCTCACTCTACTCACTGAAGATTCAAAGAAAATTTCTGAATACAACTGAACAAATCCTTTTTCTTATAATGTAATTATTAAATATGAATAAGACACTAGGGTCGCACCTTGGTATTTAGCTCATCTGCCTTACAGCAAGAACATTCTGGGTTGTTCTGTGCTCAGCAATGGTGTATCTGTGTAGAGTTTGTCCTTTCTACACTTGCATGAACTTCCCTGGTACCCTGGCTCACTCTTGCAATCTAAAAACATGCACAGTAGGCTTTTTGGCTGTTCTGAATTGCCTCAAGGTCCAAATGTGAGCGTGAATGGTGGTAGCCCTGCAATGATTTGGTGAACTCTTCCGGGTGTACCCCCACCTTCACCCAGCTCTGGCTGTGATAGGCATCAATCTCCCCTAGTAGGAGTGAGCATATGGGACGATAAGAAACTCAAACTAAAACTAGACTTTTATAACTGATATTTTACATTTTACTTGATTCAAGCATGGAGAGGCACGGTGGTGGAGTGGTTTGTGATCTGGACCGACTGTCTATTTAGGCTGCATCGCATCTCTGCCAAGAGTTAATATGAGATTTAATTCAGTGACATCTAATAAAAGCCTGAGACATATAACAGTTGCATATGCTACCTGGGAACATGAATTTAAAAAAGTACACTAAAATGAGAGTTCGGTTAATTGTTTGCATTATTTTAGTCATGATGATGTAGTTGAACTCCGAATGTACACTCAAGTCGGTCTTATGGCATTTCTTGAACTCTTTTTATGTATATACTACACAGAAATGTAAAAAGCAAACTAAAATGAGATTCAAAAGGCTATTTTTACGTATTATAACCATGACAGAGGCAGGTGAGATGAGCCTTGTGCTTCCAGCTGAGCTAGCGATGTGTAGCTATTGGCATCTGTTTAGGCTACTCATTCAGAGTTTTGTACATACTGTATATAAACTAAACTGCACTCGCTAAAGATGTTTTACTGTACAGAACAGGAAAATACGAACTAAAACACCCGAATTAGCTGGTTCATTTCTTTATTTTAAAGCATGTTACTGATAACACCGCCTGCCTCAAGTGACTGAGACAAATTTCAGGTTTCAATCATATTAGCATTATCCACTCAGAATAATGTCCTTTAATTCTGAGATCGCAGACCACCCAAATATTGATGCTCCTGTAGTTAGCTATATGTTATATATGTATGTATATATATTGCTAATCTCATCTTATCTTCTTCCGTTAAGTCCAGGTCGGGTCGCGGGGGCAGCAACCTAAGCAAAGAGGTCCAGATGTCCCTCTCCCCAGCCACTTCCTCCAACTCTTCCGGGGGGGACACCAAGGCGGTCCCAGACAAACCGAGAGACATAGTCCCTCCATCATGTTCTAGGTCAACCCTGGGGTCTCGTCCCGGATGGACATGCCCGAAACACCACACCCGGAAGGCATCCGGGAGGCATTCTGACCAGATGCCCGAACCACCAACTGGCCCCTCTCAATGCGGAGGAGCAGCAGTTCTACTCTGAACTCTCCCCGGATGGTAGAGCTTCTCACCTTATCTCTAAGGGAGAACCCCGCCATCCGGCGAAGGAAGCTCATTTCAGCCGCTTGTGTCCGCGATCTTGTTCTTTCGATCACTACTCAAAGCTCATGACCATAGGTGAGGCTTGGAACATAGATCGACTGGTAAATTGAGAGCAATCCATCTGTGGATCTCCCGCTCCATCCTTCCCTCACTCGTGAACAAGACCTCAAGATACTTAAACTCCTCCACTTGGGGCAGGACCTCATTCCCGACCCGGAGGGTGCATTCCACCCTTGTCCGACTGAGAACCATGGCCTCGGACTTGGAGGCACTGAACAGAATCGTGACAAAAGACAGCCTTGGCGGACTCCAACTCCCACCGGGAATGAATTCGACATGTTACAAATATGATCCAGACTCTGTCTCCGATTATACAGCGATCGAATGGCCTGTAGCAACTGGTCCTGAATGCCATACTCCCGGAGCACACCCCACAACATTGTTTGAGGGACACGGTCGAAAGCCTTCTCCAAATCCCCAAAACACATGTGGACAGATTGGATAAACCTCCATGCCCCCTCCAAGATCCTGTGGAGCGTAAAGAGTTGGTCAAGTGTACTACGGCTAGGACGCAAACCACATTGTTCCTTCTGAATCCGAGGTTCAGGAACCTCCTCTCCAGTACCCCTGCATAGACTTTCCCAGGCAGGCTGAGGAGTGTGATTCCCCAATAATTGGAACACACCCTCCGGTCCCCCTTCTTAAAAATCGGGACCACCACCCCGGTTTGCCAGTCCAGAGGTACAGCTCCCGATGACCATACGGTGTTGCAGAAACGTGTCAACCAAGACAGTCCTACAGCATCAAGAGCCCTGAAATATTCTGCGCGGATCTCATCCAACCTTGGTGAAGCTCCTCTCTTCACCCGAGTGTCCAGAACATACGGCCGCAAGTCCGGTGACATGACTACAAAGTCAATCATCAAGACTGCGACCTAAGGTATCTTGGTGTCAAGTGCACTTATGGGCACACTTATGTTCGAACATGGGACCCATACAGGAGTAAACTGTGACGAACACAGAAGTCCAACAACGAAACACTATTCGGATTCAAACTGGAGAGGCCGTACCTACCGATCACATCCTTCCAGGTCACACTATCATTGCCCACATGGGCATTGAAGTCTCCCAAACGAGTGAGTCTCCTGAGAGAACGTTGTCCAACACCCCCCTTAAAGACTCCAAAAAGGGTGAGTATTGGGTGTCCCCCCACCCAAAGACAGAGGGAAGCTACCCTTTCGTCAACCGGGGAGAACCCCAACATTTCGGCCCCGAGACGGGGGGCAACAAGCATGCCCACACCGGCTCGCCGCCTCTCTCCATGAGCAACTCCAGAATGGAATTAGGTCCAGCCTCCCTTGATATGGGTGGTTCCAGAGCCCAAGCTATGCGTTGAGGTGAGCCCAACTATATCTAGTCAGTATCTCTCCACCTCACGCACCAGATCAGGCTCCTTCCTCATCAGAGAGGTGACATTCCATGTCTGGAGTGTTGGAGTCAGTAACCGAGGATCGGCAGATCGGCCTTCGGCTGCCACCCAACTCACATTGCACTCGACCCCTCAAACTCCTTCCAAGGGTGGTGGGTCCATGGGAGGGTGGACCCATGTCTCCTTTTTGGGCTAGGCCTGGCCAGACTCCATGGGCAGAAGCCTGACCACCAGGCGCTCGCCTACGAGCCCCTCCGCCGGGCCTGACTCCAGGGGGGGGGGGGGGGGACCCCGGTGACCCATGTCCTGGCAAGGGAAATTGCATCCTTGTCTGCCTCTTAGTCATAAAGGTCTTCTGAATCGTACTTCATCTGGACCTTCACCCAGGACCAGTTTGTCTCAGGGGCATTATGCCCCCAACAACATAGCTTATAGGATCATTAGATCACGCAAAACCCTCCACCAAGATAAGGTGGCGATTCAAGGAGGGGAATATATATATATCGTATACCAGTGGTGGTCTCGTGGTATAGGGCGCTGGATCACTGAGCCTATGGTTGGGGGTTCGAGTTCCACTCTCCACAGGGTTTTCACTGTCCCCCCAGTGCAGCTAGCTGGGTTATCAAAGGCCGGCCATGTCTCTCACTGTCTATGGTGAGAGGTTCATGTAAAAGAACCATTGCTGACTTTTGTAAAGAGTAAAGCCATCAGTGTGTGTCAGGAAGGGCATCCAACATAAAAACCTATGCTAAATCAAATGTGCGATTAATTCACTGTGGCGACCTCTGATAAAGGGAAAAGGCCAAAGGGAAATCTCTCATTTCTGTATATATATATATATATATATATATATATATATATATATATATATATATATATATATATATATATATATATATATATATATATAAATGTGTGTGTGTGTGTGTGTGTGTGTGTGTGTGTGTATATATATATATATGGGCAGTGGGCAGATGCTTCGCATCTGCACGGGAAAATGAACGACCCCGCCCTCCATGAGTTTCCTGCTGCCTTGCAGGTTGGCCTTGGCTGGTCAAAGGCTATGGGAGTAAACCCAGATAGAAAATCCGGTAAGGAGGCCCGAAGGCAGTTGGCCGAGCTCTGCGACACCCTCTGACACCTCCTGCAGCCGCGCTGGCACCGGCTGTACTGGCTTGCCTTTCCGCCGGACTCTGCCAGCAATGCCGAGAGGGGGATCCTGGCACTGGGCACTCCAGGATCTCCATACCACTTGCCCAGGCCTGCACCTGGAGAGGTCACTCCAGCTTCGCTGTCTCAGCATAGACATCAACACGGGGAGCAGCAGACACCAGTGATAAGCCCAGGCTCGTTTGGTGTAGAGCCGGGCGCTAGGGGTTGCTCTCGACGGTGGGAGGAGTCCTCTGACTCCATTGGGAAGGTACCGCCCACCTCAACCCGGGCAGCCCCCGGGCAATAAGGTACTACCCCGCCACAACTTGCTTGCTTCATCGGGTGTGTGAAGCTTAGATCAAAATCGACAGGCTTGTTGTAAAATTGAGCACCAGGCAAACACAGAAAGAAAAAGACAAAGCAACCGCCAGCCCTGCTGCTGGCAACCTGGAACGCCAGAACGATGTGTCCGGGCCCCACTGACGACCTCCAGCAAGTCGACGACACAAGGAAAACCGCCATCATTAGCCGTGAGCTGGCCAAGCGGAACATCGACATCGCCGCCTCTACAGGAGACACGCCTTGCTTCAAGTGGCAGTCTCAAGGAGAAGGACTACACGTTCTTCTGGCAAGGTCTGGAGGCAGACGAGCGGCGACTCTATGGGGTTGGTTTCGCAGTTCGCAACTCCCTGCTGTCGCCAATTGAACCTCCTTCACAGGGAACCGAGCGCATCCTCTCACTCCGACTCACCACCTCCTCGGGACTTACACACATTTTCTGCGCCACGCCCCAACACTCGGCTCCACAACTGAGGCAAAAGATGCATTCTACGAGGAGCTTGAGGCAAGGATCAGAGAGATACCAGTGAAGGAAAACCTGTTCCTGCTCGGAGACTTCAATGCCCGGGTGGGAGCAGACTGCACCACCTGGCCACGCTGCATTGGACACTTTGGCATTGGCAAGCTCAACGAGAATGGACAACGGCTACTTGAGCTCTGCTCCTTCCATGACCTCGCCATTACCAACACCTTCTATGCCACCAAGCCCCACCACAGAGTTTCATGGAGACATCCCAAGTCGAGGCACTGGCACCAGCTGGACTTCGTCATCACCAGGAGACCCATGCTGAACCACGTGCTCTGCACACGTAGTTACCATAGTGCAGACTGCGACACTGACCATTCCCTGGTCGGAAGGATGGTGCGTCTACGACCCAAACAGATCCACCGCTCCAAACATAGGGGCCAGCCCCGCATCGACACTGCCAGAACTTCAAAGCCCGAGCTGCGCAAATGCTTTGCTGAGGCCATCGACAACGCCCTGGAAGACTGCCCCACAGACAACGCCACAGCACGCTGGGACTTCATCCACGATGCCGTATACCAGGCCGCCTCAGACACCTTCAGGAAGAGAGTCAGGAAAAACGAGGACTGGTTCGAGGCTGGGATTGAAGATATGGAGCCTGCCATAGCCGCCAAGGGTGTTGCGCTCCTTGAGTACAAGAGGAAGCCATGCGAGAAATCACTGGATATTCAGACCTCTGCGGACTGTGGAAACACCCGTGCCATGTATGAGGGGATGAAAAAAGCTTTCGGACCAAGTGCCACCAAGATCGCACCCCTCAAATCCACCTCCGGCGACATCATCAAGGACCGTGGGGAGCAGATGGAGAGATGGGCCGAGCACTATTCAGAGCTATACTCCAGAGAGCATGTTGTCACTGACACAGCCATGGAGAACACCATCCCACTGCCCACCATGGAAGAACTCGACTCGCCACCTACCATCGAAGAGCTCAGCAAGGCCATTAACTCGCTGTCTAGCGGGAAAGCACCAGGCAGCGACGGAATCCCTCCAGAGGTGATGAAGGCTGCAAAAGAGAGCTCCCTCCTTGGGCATCTCCATGAGCTTTTGCTTCAGTGCTGGGAAGAAGGAACGATACCCCAAGACATGCGAGATGCGAAGATCATCACGCTCTACAAGAACAAGGGCGACCGCAGCGATTGCAACAACTATCGTGGGATCTCTCTCCTCAGCATTGTAGGGAAAGCCTTTGCAAGGGTAGTCCTCAACCGCCTGCAAGTAATTGCAGACCGTGTGTATCCCGAGTCGCAGTGCGGGTTCCGGGCAAAGCGATCAACCATTGACATGGTGTTCTCCCTTCGGCAGCTGCAGGAAAAGTGCCGTGAGCAGTGACGTCCTTTGTTCCTCGCCTTCATCGATCTGACCAAGGCATTCGACTTGGTCAGTCGGTCTGGCCTCTTCACCCTCCTCCATAAGATTGGATGTCCCACTAAGCTCCTGAAGATAGTCGAGTCATTCCACGACAACACGTCTGGCACAGTTCAGTATAACGGAACATCATCAGACCCCTTTCCAATCAAGAGCGGCGTGAAACAAGGGTGTGTCCTGGCCCCGACACTTTTCGGCATATTTTTCTCTTTACTCCTGCGCTACGCATTCAGAGAGTCCGAAGATGGCATCTTCCTCCACACACGGAGTGATGGGAACCTCTTTAATCTCGCCCGCCTCAGGGCAAAGACCAAGGTGCGCAAGGTCCTCATCCGGGATATGCTCTTTGCTGACGACACTGCCCTCACTGCTCACTCTGAAGCCGCCCTTCAGCGACTCATCAATCACTTCGCGGAGGCATGCACAGAGTTTGGACTCACTATCAGCCTCAAGAAAACCAACATCATGGGTCAGGATGTCAGCACAACTCCCACAATCAACATCGGCGATTACACCCTGGAAGTGGTGGACAAGTTCACCTACCTTGGCTCCACCATCTCCAGCAACCTATCCCTGGATGCTGAGCTAAACGTAAGGATAGGCAAAGCAGCAACATCCATGGCCCGCCTAGCGGCGTGTGTGGAACAACCCCAGGCTGACCCTAAACACGAAGATGAAGGTGTACCAAGCATGCGTGTTGAGCACGCTTCTATACGGCAGTGAGGCCTGGACCCTATACATGCACCAGGAGCGAAGACTAAACGCCTTTCACCTGCGCAACCTCAGACGACTCCTCGGCATTACCTGGCAGGATCGTGTCTCCAACTCGCGTCTTGGCCCAGGCAGGCATGTCAAGCATGTTCGCCATCCTGTCCCAGAAGCGCCTGCGCTGGCTCGGACACATATGCAGGATGGATGAATTCCGCATTCCAAAGGACATCCTCTATGGCGAGCTCGCCTCAGGAACACGACCAACAGGACGACCCGCCCTGCGCTACAAGGATGTCTGCAAGAGGGACCTGAAGTCATGCAGCATCAACCCAGTAGATCTCGAGGCAGCGAGCTCCGACCGCTCTAGCTGGCGTGGAAAGGTAAAATCCGGTGTGCAGCAGGCCGAGGAGAAGAGAGAGATCCAGCATGAGGAGAAGAAGAACCGCAAACAGCAGAGAATTCTGTCTGCCACAGCCTGCCCCACGATCCCAACTGCAGAATACACTTGCAGCAAGTGTGGAAGGAGCTGCATCTCCCGCATTGGCTTATTCAGCCACAGCCGGCGCTGCAGCCTCTCAGCTAATTGATAGACCTGCCTAGGTGCAGACTCCATTGTCTCTAGAGACAGACGGATGCCAAGAAAAAAAAATATATATAGTATATGTGTGTGTGTGTGTGTGTGTGTGTGTGTGTGTGTGTGTGTGTGTGTGTGTGTGTGTGTGTGTGTGTTAAATGGAATGGTATATGTCATATACTAAAGAACGGTACAATTGTTGTGGTGGTATTTGTTGTTTGTTTATTATTATGTGTAATAAAGGTGTGATAATATTGTTGACTGGTGTAAGAATGGAATCTTTAAATGCAATAGTCCTCCTTTTTACTTTTAAATTTAATCTGACAATGCTTTCATTTTTATGTCTGGAAGATGCATAAAAGACGATATAATAATACATGATATAGTAGGAAATGTCACAATTTTCACCCTGTAGTGTTTTTTTTCAGTCTGCAAAACACACATGCATGTCATCACGATGTCGTCAACCATTTATAAATAGAGTGATTTACTGGCCTGGCATGAAAAATGTGCACTATTTTATTTGATCTTTTTTCATTTGATCTACTACTTCTTCTTCTTCTTCTTCTTCTTCTTCTTCTTCTTCTTCTTCTTCTTCTTCTTCACCAACTCTGCTCTGGTGTACCTAATGTCATGCTTGTCTAGGCTTGGAGTTTCACTTCTGTGACAAAAAGGGAGTCCACAATTTCACAAGTGCACGTGTTGGAAAAACACCTGTAGGTACACAGCACAACAACTACTCACTCACATATTCGCCAAGCTTCATCATGTTAGGGTCAGATAGAGGCTGGAGCCCATCTCAGCCGGTACACGAAAACATTCCTGTGCCAAACCCTGGACCTTCTTGCAGTGAGGCGGACGTACTGAACACTACACCATCATGCCGCCCCACATAACATTAATTTTATTTTGGATAGAGCAGGAACTTGATGTCTTGTTCTACACTTATCTTGGGTCACTGACAGGACATTAAATCCTAATTTAGAGTGAAACTGCCCAGTTAGGACACCCTCCAAATGCAAGCACAGAATATAATGCATGAGCAGCACAATAATGAATATCAGGAGTTACTGCAGAGAAAATGGAGTATGTGCCCTGAAGCCTTTCACTTCCAGATCTAGTTCAAATGTTGACTTATGGCAGACAAGCCAACTGCACAAGATTTCAACAGCTTGAATTCTGATCCAGGATCAGTTATTACCTTCCAAACTGCCTGCACTGATTTGGATTCTCTGAGTCCTGCTGGGTTTGGGCCTTAAGCTCCATCTGCTTAGCCACTGAAACCAGCAGTACACTGTAGCCTGGGGCTAGAGAGGGTGGACTGTCCATTGGTAAGTGGTTATTTATCTTCAGCCTATCTTGATTTTTAATTTAATTCTATTTTATGTTATTGCAGCTCAGGGATGACAGAAAGCTGACTGGCATTTCCTTATAAATAGAACTGGACTCTGGCATGTTATTGAGCAATATCAAACATTACTGTGAGTCTATTCTCTCTCTCTCTCTCTCTCTCTCTCTCTCTCTCTCTCTCTCTCTTTCCCTTCACACTGTTGTTCCAAAGAAACTGTCCTGAAATGGATAACAACACACACACACACACACACACACACACACACACACACACACACACACACACACACATTCTAGTGGCATCGCTTTCAACCCTTCACTTCCTCTTATTGTAAGTGGCAGGAAGAAGATAAGCAAAGAGACTGTTTCCGCTCAAAAGGCACAGAAGAAATACTTCGCCAAGATGCCAGTCTTTCAGCACAAAGGTTTGAATCTATCATGAAGTTGACCCGATTGCAGTTTAACTCAAAAGCCGGTTTTCAACAAAACAAGTCGTGCTATTTTGCTTACATATTCGCTTCATATGAAAGGTTACAAAGGTTGAGGATCAGGCTGGGATGCACCCTTTTCCTGTCATTTTCGTTTGTATGCACTCCAACAAAATGTCCAAAAAAATGGTTTTCATTTCTTGTGCTCATTCAAATTCTCCAAGACACAACATGCACTCACTCATTTGCTTAATCACTTAATCCTACTGAGGGCTGGTACCTATCACAGCCAACATTGGCCAAAGGCAGGGTACATTCTGAACAGCTTTCCAGACCATCACAGAGCCAGCACACACAGCCACTCACAGTCAAAAGCATACCTAAAGTCAATTTGGACCAGCCAGTTAACCTAATGTACATGTCTTTAGACCGTGGGAGGAAACCAGAGCCCAGAGGGAGAACATGCAAACTCCACACAGAAAAACTCAAGCACCTTCTTGACATGAGGCGGATGTGCCAACCACTACACCACCATGCCCAAGACACAGCAGCTCTCAGCTAGTCTTACATACAGTAAGCATCACGTAAGTCGAAGTTGCATAACTTGGATAATTGCGTAACTCAGAGGCGTCCCGAGGTTCAGATATTTTCCAACTATAATTATATTAAAATACCATCGCATAACTCGGATACCGTAAGTCGGATTTTTGCTTAAGTTGAATGAAAATTTGAGCCCTATTTAATACATTTCCATAAAAATCTGGTTGCATAAATCAGATTATCATAGGCTACGCTCACTTATTGACACACATGAACAACATTGCTATAAATGCACTTACCGAGCTACAGCTGCGTTGCAGATGGCTCTGTATTGTAATAAATAGCATTGCTTTGGTGTCAGTTAATTAAACTACTAATCGCCAAACACGGAAGCTGATCTCCAATCTCGGGTATAAGTGACTACACGGTGAGCAATGCACAATTCTTTGAGTACCTGGGCATGGGATTACTTGTATTGCTACAGGAGACTGGTACCCTGCTTTCCCTCTTAGATGATCCAGTAGTTGACTGGTCCCCTTGGTCATGAAACATACTTAAAGGGTTCCTGTAGTGAAAGCGCTCATATACCTAATTTGATGTATTGTGTATAGCTAGTGACAATACACCTATACGGCGTTTATTATATTCTCTCACAAACCAGCTTTATACGATTTAAGGGCTTCACTAACGTCAAGCTTCAGAGCACAGGAGTTTTAAAACGGCGCATTTGAAGTGACGTCATATCGTTGACAAAGCCTCGACCGGAACTGCGAGATTGCAATGTAAACGCAAGGCTATATACCTGACATATACAACACAAGCTCACGGAAACTTAGAAAAAACAGACATTATAGTAGTTTTTTTTTTTAAACCACGGACGAAGACAGTTTCGTAGAAGGATTCGAAGGTTATTTATATGAACCAGTGAAGAAAGACGATCCAGATTTAGTGAAATCGGACCAGGAAAGTGACGACTCGGAGGACGATATTGGAGAGTCGGCAGAAGTTCTTACACGGGAAAATCGTAGCAAACAACCAGCAAATATTTGGCGCTCCTGTGGAAAATGCGTGCGTAAAAAAAAAAACGATCAGGAGTGCTATTGTTGTAAAGAACACGAATCGCTTGAGGAAAATATACTGACATTCTGCAATTGGCGATACGACTGTCAACGATGTTACGTCACAATAACCTTTAACCCCGGTGAAAAGAAGCCAACATGTCCGCGCGCTCAACCTTCGTGAGCAAGGAATGTCATATAGAAGAAAAGGAAATGTGGACTTATACATAACCTACCAACATCACGTGATGTTTAAAAGTTTATTATAAAGTATAGTGGATATTTTTTGAATGCTGGAAATTTTCGGTACAGGTCCCCTTTAAGTCCACTGTGCTCTTAATCTACTGTATGCTGTTCCTAACGCAATACATGTGGTGTTAAAGGGCCCTAAGAGCAAGTACGCAGCCCTGAGTGTGCTTCTTGAATGCAATTGCTGACCTTAGCTTGGGGCAGTTCTAAATTCTACACCAATGTTGCACAACTCGACTTTTCTCCGACTTACACATACGATGGATTTTCTCTAAATCAGAGCAGAATTGGTGGTCAACTTGAATCCAACTTTTGTGATGTTTACTGTATATCTCTTTTACCTGTTTCATTAATTTTCTGAACCGCTTAATAGTAATAAGGGTGGTGGCCAACTCTTTGCGACTCTGGGCGAGGGTAGATTACACCCTGGACAGCTCGCCAATGCTCTGGCAGAAACAGACTATAGTAGGCTATGCAGCCTACTCTTGAATTTCTCATCAGTTAGCCGCATTAGGGGGGCAGCAGTGACAACCCGTTGAGGGTGGGGCTTGAATCCCCGACCTTGAGATAAGTAAACCAGAACCTTACCACCAGGCTACCAAAGCTCCTTTTGCATTTTATACAGTTATTTTGCAGATAATTATATTTAGATAAACTTGCATCAACATTCAAAGCAGAAAAAGACAGATCGAAAGCCTGGGGAATTAAAGATATTAAAGTTGATGATTATGTTTTGCAACAATACTAATTAATTTTCCAGTAATTATGCAGCTATGCAGTAATAAATGAGATACCAAACATGATGTTCAATCCTGCATGTGAGGAGATAAAGCAGAACAAAAAAATACATTCTGAAGCCTGACATGTTCTGCTGACAGCCTGAGGTTCTGTCCAGGCTGTATTTCTACCTGACAGCCAATGTTTCAGATCCTTTCTGAGATCAGATGAAATATCAAATAAAGAACAGAATTTTTTTTACATTTCTACCCAAAACAGAGAGTTTTTTAAGAGGTCCAGTAATCGTCTGTGTCTGTGAGTCCATCTGTGTGTTTTCTCAGTTTGACTCTGAACAAAATCCTGATTATGCCAGTGCCCAGATAATCACCAAACTTGGTGTGGACCCCGCCCTGCCTGAGTCCCAGAGATGATCATCTGTTAAAATGTTTAGGCTGAAGATGAAGGTCAGAGAAAGGTCGCAATGCTTAGAAGATAGAACAGTTATAACTTCAAAATGAGTGCCAATAGACGTAAAGTTGCTAAGAAACACTAATTGACAATCCTGTGCTTATTCTCTTGCTCACTCACACACTCACTCACTCACTCACTCACTCACTCACTCACTCACTCACTCACTTCACTCACCTCACTCATTCCTTCATTCACTTACCTCACTCACTAACTCATTCTCCTCACTCACTCACCTCACTCACTCACTCCACTCACTCACCTCACTCACCTCACTCATTCAGTTACCTCACTCACTCACGTATTCTCCTCACTCACTCACTCACTCACTCACTCACTCACTCACTCACTCATTGACTGACCTCACTCACCTCACTCAATCACTCACTCACCTCACTCACTCACTCACTCACTCACTCACTCACTCACTCACTCACTTCACTCACCTCACTCACTCACTCACTCACTCACTCATTCTCCTCACTCACTCACCTCACTCACTCACTCACCTCACTCACCTCACTCATTCAGTTACCTCACTCACTCACGTATTCTCCTCACTCACTCACTCACTCACTCACTCACTCATTGACTGACCTCACTCACCTCACTCAATCACTCACTCACTCACTCACTCACTCACTCACTTCACCTCACTCACTCACTCACTCACTCACCTCACTCACTCACTCACTCACCTCACTCATTCCTTCATTCACTTACCTCACTCACTAACTCATTCTCCTCACTCACTCACCTCACTCACTCACTCCACTCACTCACCTCACTCACCTCACTCATTCAGTTACCTCACTCACTCACGTATTCTCCTCATTCACTCACTCACTCACTCACTCACCTCACTCACCTCACTTACGCAAAGCACTTAATCCTGACAGGGTCATGGGAGGTTAGAATCTATTTCAGCAGACACTAGGCTAAGGCGGGATACATCCTGAACAGCTCACCAGACCATCGCCGGGTCAACAGACATACACAATCATTCACACTTACACCTCACTCACTTACTCACCTCACTCACTCATCTCAGTCACCTCACTCACTCACTCACTCACTCACTCACTCACTCACTCACTCATCTCAGTCACCTCACTCACTTACCTCACTCACCTCACTCACGCACTCAATCACTCACTGACTCACTCATTCACTCACCTCACTCAATCACTTACTCACCTCACTCACTCTCCTCATTCACCTCTTTCACTCACTCACTAACTCACTCACTCACACACCTCACTCACTCACCTCACTCACTCACCTCACTAACTCACTAACTCACTCAATCACCTCACTCACCTCACTCACTCATTCACTCACTCACTCATTCACTTACCTCACTCACTCACTTATTCTCCTCACTCACTCACCTCACTCACTCACCTCACTTACTCACTCAATCACTCACTCAGTCCCTCACTTACGCAAAGCACTTAATCCTGACAAGGTCATGGGAGGTTAGAATCTATTTCAGTTGACACTACGCTAAGGCGGGATACATCCTGAACAGCTCATCAGACCATCGCAGGGTCAACAGACATACACAACCATTCACACTTACACCGAGGGCCAATTTTGGAAGGCCAATTAGCCTAAAGTGCATATTTTTTAACTGTGGGAGGAAACTGGAAGAGCAATGTTGGCCTGGTGGTGAAGGTGCCAGATCGCTGATCCTAAGGTTGGGGGTTCAAGCCCCACTCTTAACAGTTGTCACTGTCCCCTCAGTGCACTAACTGGGTTATCAAAAGCTGGCCATGTCTCTCACTGTCTGTGGTGAGAGGATCATGTAAAAGAACCATTGCTGACTTTCGACAAGAGTAGCTGCATAGCCGTCAGCGTGTTTCTGTCCTGTGATGGCCTGATGAGCTGTCCAGGGTGTACTCTACCCTTGTCAGAGTGGGCTGGAATGGGTGCCAGTCTCCCCGCGACCCTAATTAGGATTAAGCAGTTACAGAAAATGAATGAACGAGAGGAAACTGGAGTACACAAAGAACTCACACTCACAAACACAAACAAAACTCGCAAACTGCACACAGAAACACCCGAGTCTGGGACTCGAACCCTGGGGCATTTTGGTGTGAGACAGATGTGCTGTGCCACTATGTCAAATAAAAATGATGTACGGACACTGATGTATGGTTACCCTGCCCTTCATTGACCTTTAAAGGATTAATTACTCATATGATTGTAATTAAAATGAGAAACCTGTAGGTCGGTCTTATCTGCTACATTAGCCATGCTGCATATAGGAGGTGCCTTGCACTAAATGAATGTCCTTCCTTGGATTTTTTTTTTTGATGTGTTGGGAACTTGTTTCCTTCCAATTTAAATCAGTGAGGCAATAAAATATATGCAGTGTTAAAAGATATATCAAAGTATTGACTAAAAATCTGTCATTCATTAATTTTCCGTCTGTTTTTCTTTTTGCGGCTAATGATGGCAGTATGCTGGGATGGTTCACACAGACTTTTCTACCTCGAGTCATAGGTTCCAGCTCCTTACATTCCAACTGATAGGTATAATGCTTCCACGGGATCTTGAGTCTGCCAAAGGATAGCCAACCCTGACTGCAAAAGTAGCCAAGCGGAATGCACCCCTGGACGACAGTATTAACTGGCTCCTCTCGGGTTGGAACAGCATCACACCTCAAGTTAAGAAACCTGTGGGCAAATATTATTTTCGTCATCTGTACCCACATCTTATATCCATCACCACAGAGTATACGGTTTATAAACCGAGTCCCTGCTTGGCCACAACAAAAATAATAAAATAGAAAAGAAAGCAAAATGAAAGCTTTTACTCCTGGGGCCAGCTCTCTCTGCACAACT